>OY293310.1:18335405-18935405 GCA_958502075.1 Orchestes rusci | reverse complement strand
AAAAGAATGCTCATTCCTGATATTGATAGTAAAAAACACCAAATGAAAAATGAGAAATTATTGATTTATCAAAAGAAATCCGGAGAAGAAAGGAAAAATACCTTGGAGATGATCTTAGCAGAGCTGAATCCTTGAAAGAAAAGAAAAATACCAGCGAAGAATTAATTGTTTCTTGGCGCATGAAAATTTCATTCTCATATACAGATCAGCTAGCATAAATACGGGAATGGATGGGTTTCTGTGAAAAAGTGAGAAAAGTTTCACTTCCTAGTTAAAAGTGTTAAGTAACGAACAGCTATTGAACTCATTGAGAAAAAGTTCATGTTTTTAATTTTTCTCATGAGACCATGCATTGAAAACAAGGTATTTCAGAAAACTTCTCATCAACAAAATAATTGATCCTTTCATGATCAATAATTTTATTTTGCCAATTTCAAAACAGCTTTTGAACCAACACTGTCATTTGACAATTTCAATTGAGAACTACTTCTAGGAGTAAAAACTAAGATACCTCCTAGTTACCATTTTACTCACTGGCAGGTGATGGTTCACTTATTCCCTATTTTTTTTTCCAGGCTTATCGGGGGCAGTTCCGGAGCTGACTTGAATACGTTTTGAAAAGTCCGCGACATTATATCGGTCGTTGGCATAAAGATATCTGCGCTAGTTCAAATTTGCTTCTACTGATAGCGTCTACCATTCTATATTTCATAGATCATGCTTGTAACATATCCAATTATTGAACACAAATACAAAAGACCATAGGTTAGGTTAAGTTAGGTTACAAAGTTTTGCCCTGCACTGCGAATTTATTTTGCATTGTCTTCATGGGGAAGCCCATTCTTCCCTTTCTTTGAGAGAGCGGTCACTTGACCTCCAGGCTTTCATTTCTTCGATCTGAACCCTCCCATGGTCCTTACGAGTTCAGAATTCGTATGATGTCCATGTTTGCCGCCTCGTAACTACCTTACAAGTCAAGGTAGTTTTGTCCCATATTTATGAGGCTACTTTCTTTTAAAGATGGGCAGTAACTATTCTATAGTTTCATCCTCCTCGATGTACTGTTTGCAGAGATCATAGGTCCTTAGATCCTTCTTTCTGATTTTTGTCCCGATCTAACAGTGTCCTGTGATTACTCCAACCAAGATGCTCAAAGCGGATTTACTCCACTCCTTGGTTTCTTCCATGCATATCCAAGTCTGGCCACAGAGCTCTCGATGCGTTGCAGTCATTTCGATTACTTCACTTTTCGCTATGCAGGTTCACCATGGTTTTAACTAATTTATCCTTCAATAGTTTGATCGTTGTAAGCGATGAGTTTTCCATTTCGGCCTGGTTCTTTTTCAGTCCTAATTTCCATCAGCCATCGGGTTTCCTTCGATATTGCTATGTCCAGGAATCCAACATAGAACGGCTTTCTTGTACCTTATCCAACTCATTACCACCTTCGACTTTACTGTATATGATTCTAGTGTTCTCTTGGCTGCTACATGAATAATTGTGACGTCTTGCGTCTTGCGTTATATTGTCCAGTTTTCAGTTTTTGCAGTAGATTTGCTGCTTCTTTTATGGCAATGATTGCTGCCATATCGTTTCTCAAGTTTTATAGACTCTTGAATGCTTATTTCTTTTGAGTATATCCCTGCTCCTGACCCAATATTTGTCTTTGCTGCGTCTGTATGGATAGAGATTTTGTCCTCCCTTATTATAGAGTTCTGTTTCCAATCATCTCTGGAAGGTATTTCAACCACTGGCTTATCCTCGAATGAGCTCTGAGTCATCATGTAGTCTGTTGCCATTTGTAGCAACTTCGCCTTTGAGTGCCCTTTTGTTGCCTATCTTCACAATTTGGATTTCCTCAGTCTTAGAGTTCCCTTTGCGGCAGAGTCAATGAGAAGGAGGTTTAGACTCACCTTTGAACTTTTGTGGTATGCTATTCTTTCGTCTTGTTGTACTTAGTGTTGCCAGCCGTTGTTCTTATGTGAGTATTTTTGAGTTCGTGTCTGTGGCTTCCCGTCATGCATCTGTTCCTTTCCCGGGATAGCGTTGAGTCCGGGATGTTGAGAATTTTGCGATTTTAGAAAGACAAAGAATATGTCAACCAGATGACGGCGTTGTAGTTTTGGACATTTTGTATACACTATTTGTGAGTGTGTGGAATGGAGTGAAGTATTGTCTTTAGAGTCGATTATATTGAGCAGTACCCACTGCTATGGGAATTACGTAATTTTTGTAGCATCAACTCAAAAAAAACTGCTTGGTGAGAAATAGCAGAAGATAAGCCTACGACTAACCTCACCTAGACGACATTTTGCAATTATTGTGAATAGAGGCAATTTGAGAAGCACAGGCATGCGAATTGAAAACCATAATCTACACGTGACTGAGCGCAACTAGACGTTCAACAAATTATTGTTAATCTAGAATATTGAACAAACTACCACTTGAGTACTCTTCATGTCACGCTCTCCGCTTCTGGGACTGGTTTTTTTTCACACCACAAACGGTTTCCTCCAACCCCTCCGTCACTGAATTTCCGTCAAGTCATCACGTGAACCCTTCATTAAAATATTAGAAACAGAAGGTAGGTGTGTAGTTAAGGTCTTAATTTGAGTTTTTTCGTCGAAGGCAGGTATTGCAAGCCCAATTCCGATTATAAATGTGAATATCATCCTCGTCAGTATCACCCGTGACACGGGCGTGATTGCTTCTTTCGACAGATCGATTTTCTTCGCTTTGGCTGCGGAGGAATCTGAGAAGAGGTTCACACGCGTGTTAAACAGATCTGCTGGGTAATAAAGATCTTCAATTGAAGAGATTGTCAAAAACTTGATGTGAGATGAAAAAAATGTTATTCAAAACTCCGAATTAGCAGGTACGTTCTTGTTCTTATTGTGGTAGGGATACTGGAAGTCTGCGTCAGTTTGAGAAGCTGGGATTGTAACGTTTTCTCAGCTGCCATCTTTTTCTATAAAGTTTGAACAGTGAAGAAAATGGCCTATGATGATAAGTAATTTTTTCCAGGGAACTGATGCCTGCATAAAATATTTCGGAAATCTAGAGATACATAGATAAAACAGTATCTACATAATATTATATTGAGGGAGATATTTTGCACTATTTACGGCCTCATTGAATAGTTTACATCGGCAATTCTTGCGAAGATCATATGATAACAAACTCCATAAAACAGTAATACACACAATCTCATGTAACAAATTCAAAATCAACGGACAATCTTGTTATGTCTACAACAATGTTTACATGCCTGAAGCCTGCAAACGACATACTGTAAACGGCACCGTTCGTCGATATCTAATTTGCGTTGCAAATTACTCAGTAGATTACCCCTGCAAATATTAGTTTTATTCCAATCAATATCAATATTTCTCGCAATTGCTTGAGCAAACTGGAGGGGTGAATTATTAAGCAGAAAAATCAGGACGAGGGTTGGGTCATGTTGATTCCCCGGACACTGTTTAGAATGACACTGATTTGACATTTATATGATATTTGTGATTGAATCGTGTATGTTTTGAGTTGAGTTTTGTTATGTTTTTGTTAGTATTTTCAGATCAATCAATGAGTTAACTTGAATAAGTAGAAAAACCAATGTCTTTAGGCCTCAAATTTAATATCAATGGTTACACGTGTTTCGCCAATCAATGGCATCATCAGACCTAAGATAATAATATGCTAATTACACAGAAGAATATATACGTAGAAACACAATAAAATACCTTGGATATGTCAAATGTACAATAAAACACACCTCCACATTTCACTTTCGGTCAAACACTAGATTACATACTGAGTAAATGGACGAAAAAACAAGCAAAAACGTAAAGATAACATCACTTGAGCATAAAAAAACAATTTGGGAAAAGTAAAAATCATTTCATCATCCTGGGATCGAACCATGATATCCATTCAGTGAGAATAGTAGCACACCACGCCTTACACCACTCGGCCAAATTAACTTATTAAAAATCAACATATAACGGATCTTATTCTATATGATTAAATATGAGAGATTGTTCGAAATTGAAAACGTCGTTGATACAAGTCAATATAGGACTCTTCTTAGCTCTGCCGATTTCCATCTTCTCCAATAAGTCCAATTTTTTGCCCTTTGAGCAAACATGGAGTATCTCGGTGTCCGAATTGGAAAAGCCATGTCCTGTTGATAGAAGATGGTTGGCGAACGTAGACTTCGTCTCCTTGTTTTCTGTGCCTCTATTTTTGGTTACCAAGCTAAGATGTTCTTGAACTCTCTGAGAAAACTTCCTACCTGTCTGCCCCACATAGACGGCGGGACAATCTTGACACTTTAAGGAGTATACCCCCGATTGTGTTTGTGGGTCCAGTTTGTCCTTGGTTTTAACTAATTGTTGTTTGATAGTATTTGTAGTCTTGAAATCTTGAAGTCAATGAGTTAACGTTTTTACATGCCAATGAGGAGTGATGGTGGCTATTTTGTTTTTTATTGATATTGCTTTTTTTAATTGGGGTTTTTATTTTAACATGAGGCAGGAAAAAATAATATTCATCGATTAACATTCACTCGGAAACTCAAAAAGAAAGAAGATGTGGTTAAGGGCTTCAACAGCTGTGGTCAGGTTTCATCAGAAATCCGACGAGCCGAAATACAGACCCTTTGATCTCATAATAATAATTGCTTCAGAATTTATCACCTTTTTCTTAACTGCACCGATAAGATTATCAAACGATTCATTATTAAAAAAAAATATATATTTTTATTTTTTCATTCCATTAAAAGATTGGTAACCTTATTGAAAAAAATCATAATTCTATTACGCATTTTCAATGATTCATTTTTTTTCCACGGAACTCGTACTAGATCACGTTGTCACCAAGCTGAAAGGAGCGCTTGACGGAAACAGATCATCATTGGGAGCTTTTGTAGAAATCGAAGGCGCATTTCACAACAGCTTCTCGGAATCGATCTGTCGAGCATTGGATCTGAGGGGCTCAGAAAAGACATTGATCCATAGGATAGTCAATATGCGCACACAAAGGATGACATTTTCCGAATTAAACGGTCAAAATGTCAGTACTTCGGCTACCAAAGGCTGTCCCCAGGGTGGAGTTGGGTTTGTAACGGTCCGTGGTTTAGAGACACTACTAATTATTGATAATACCGTGCGGTGGGAGCAAGCATCGTTTGCTGCCAACACTGTCTGCTAATCGCATTTTCCGCATCATAGCTGCACGGTGGTCTGCATCTTGTTGCTTTGCTTTGCCAACGTCGATGGTACCAACAAATTTCATTCCTGTTGGTTGCTTCGTCGAATGAGGTCAAAGAATTTCTGGATTTGCTCCTCGGACGCGTCTTATCACCCACTTGTCGAGATGAATGAATTTGTTTATCCATCATGATGTAATCAGGTGTCAGGTGGAGGCGTTTCAAAGACAGAATGGTGAGAGTTGAAGTCGCCACAGGTTTCTTCGCCTTTGGAGTCTTGTGATGGACAACCTGCTGAAGCAGCTGAATAATCCAAGATTATAGACGATTGATGCGTCCTTGGAGGACCCAGTCCTAAAACGAGCAAGATCCTGTTATTGACCAGAAAATACAAACTAGGCATAAAGCCGGAAATTATCTGAGTTCTGGAGTACAGAAAAACGCTCAAAAGCTTAGGAGTAACCCTTGACCAGAAACTGTCCTGGAAAGTAACACGATAATATTTGTCTATTCTTCAAGTGGATATCATTTTTGTCAATGTATTCAAAGTGTGTATATTGTTTAAAAGACGATTTATTATGCCTCTGTAATTTGCCGAACTAAATTAATCAGTAGTTCTATACACAGGATTCCTGAGACATCAACCGCACCGCAATGTATCAACTTGGTAAGCTTTTCTCATAAATCATCCACTTATTTTCTTGGTAGAGTCTTGGAAGTAGTTCACTCTCAAATTGGTTCAAAATAGTTTGATCCTCGACTTCATTTTGCTGAGATAGTTCAATCATATTGTCATATTAGTATTGGAGGCAAATATACTTGGAGTAAATGCACCCAATTTGCCACTACTGGAAGCGCTGAGCAAGCAGTTTTGTTGCTATAAATAGACTTGTTCAGCAAGATGATGGTTAGTGGTTCGCCAAGTCGACTACTTTTCCTTGTGAGAACTGTAACCTCTCACCCTTCATCAGTCCCAAAGAACATGCTCGTCCTATTATCCAATTATTATGGTGGTGGAGATAGACTGTACCATAGACGATAATAAACTGTTGTTACCATTACCAAGTTTTACTGCTCTACGTTTCCCTAGAGCACGTCAGCTGTGGGTCCAGCCGAAAGCCCAGTCTAACACCTCACGTGACAATATGATTGTAGTGGTATCTTCTTATGGAACTATTCCTGTCAAGTGCCTACTCCAAGATTTTGAGCTATCTTCTCTCTTATGAAGCCGGTCTGGAAAAAAACCGCTGATCAATAGAATAAGAGCAAATCCAAATCTGTAGATTTTTGTAGAACATAATATAATATCCCAAAATATTCAACCAATATGAGAGAGTCTTGAACTGAGAATATCAAAGTCTCGCACCAATAATGAGATTACTTCTTTTATCGCACTTACTTCAAGATATGACATTTAGGGCCGACATTCCAATGTCACCTTAAGGTACAGAATAGCTAAGCTACAACTAACGTTAATGTGGACCTTGAAATTGTTTGTCGAAAAGACGTTATTTCAATAATTGCGCCTTTCATAGAAGATCCTTAGCTAAGTGAAAGGAGTACTTACCTATAAGGGTGCCTCAATCTATTTTGTTCCTCAAGGTAATATTGAAATATCGCCCCTGAATCTGTTATTGTCATCCCTCCCACTTCCCACGTCAATATCCACTAAATTCGCGATTTTTCTATAAATTTCGTTCGATCTCACGACTTATCAATTCCTAATGACACGTAAAACGAGCGTTGAACGCGGAAGCGCGTAAATAATATAAAAATTTGCGACACTCTCGTAACAGTCATTATATAGGAAACTGCTTTGCATAAAGATCGGCGATATCGCGACGATAAAAAGCAGCTGATGGCGAACGACCGGGTCTCGTGGAATTATGCACCGTTTGGAAATCGAGCACTTATTCCGATTTTGGTTTATTTGGAACAAAATTAGTATTGATTTACGTTCCTGAATGCCGGCGCCGCTTTTTGTTGTCAGCCTGAATGGGCAACCGGTTGCTTCTCGAGTTTAAAAAGCAGGCACAATTCGGAACAGCTTTTAACTTCGATTTTATTCAGTCTAATGACACCCATGTTTGGTTGAGCGTGAAGAAATTATGATATTATTTTAGATTATAACAATATTATTTTCTGTGATCCTCTCATTGATTGTCAGATTTATTGGTATGAATAGAAAAAGAATTTCTGGTTACCCTCACCGTTGCACTGGAGCATTCGGATTATGCACTTTATAGCGTCTGGTTATACAAAATGATCAGGATTGCATTGCTTTCTTTCATTTCAACCGAAACGAAATCTCATGATATTTCATTCATAGTCCCTCCATCTTATTATCCTGACAATTATTTCGATATTTCTAAGGAACTTTTCCGCAGCTCCACTTTCCCCGAATAGTTTCTTTTGACATTCCAATTTTGAAGGATTGCTCTTAATTCTAAGGGATTATTGTCAAAGATGAGTATTGATTATTCCTGCCCAAGATTTGATGGCCTTTTGGTGGTTGGTTTCTTGGGCAAGTTTAGAATTTTTGAGTAAGTTGTTTATAATGTGGGAGTCATACCCCTCGGAGTTATGAATGTTTCTATGATAATGAATATTATGAGCATTTCCAATGAATGAACAATCACAACGATAGCAGATTATTTGAAGCATCACTAGAGTAAATGACTCAAATCGCAAACAAAATCAAATAAAGATTTTTCCAACTTATTAAGCTACCCCATTGCGGTCGCTGTACGATTAAAACTCATGCCAGCATATTGCCGCGCTCATCAACTGTCGCATCATAAGTATGTGATAGGATGTAAACAGCAAGGACCGAACGTTGGTCGTCCCCTCGAGCTTTCGGCCCCCTCGTTCGCTTCATTTGAAGGGGGTTGAATCAGCCCTTAGCAGGGATTTGAGGTCACCACTGTCGATCCTCATCATCGAGTCATAGCCTTGATTTTCAATTCAATTTACACTATTAAACGTGCATTTTATTAGAGCACGCCCGGGGAAATCTGATGGAAGTGTGCAAGTTGAGATTTATTCAAATTTTTTGGGGAGACGACTGCTAGTTTTGGGCAGGGGGTGTGAGGTAATGGTCTACGCATATTTTTGTTTGATAGAGAGAGCCTACAAATCAAACGAAGGATATGAAAGAAGCCAAATATTCCAAGACAGTTAAAGAGAGAAAAAATGATAATCTGTTCACGAAGAGGAATCTTCATCAACAACTGCATGTACAAAATGGCTGATCCCATTTTTCTTCAAACTTTACTTGGAAGGGAAGAAAAGTAGATTGGTTATCGGTAGTAGTGTTTGAACAAAGAAGAGATCGAATATGGTCACCCTACGATACAGATCAAGAGCAAATGTATCTGGATGCATCTAAACAGCTTCTTTGAGGTATTATACCTCTCGATAAAACCAGAAAATTTCAGCACAACAGAACTATCAACAATCTTGGTTAAAGTTCCACTTTGTCGCCTTATTATGCGACTATCAACTTGGACCACTCCAGATATGAAACATGAAAGCAACGTGACTGAGCATACGGAGAAGCTACTTTGTATCCATTCCAACAAAATATTTCCCCGTGCCGGAGAAATATTACGGGGGTTATAAACTTTAACAGGCTGAACATAAAAATCAAGCAGCGCTCTGTCTTCTGTCATCTGACTTGTACTTTTTACCCTCCGCCTCGAAACTAAATGAAAAATACGACACGTCCCTTTTTTAGACAAAGTGCACACATAAAAATATTTGAGGTTGGAAATCGGCGGTATTTCGGGGACAAATCTTTTCGCAGTATTTGAGCTTATATGAATTGGAGGATAGTACGGGGGCAAATGATTCAAACTATTCATGGGTATTTGTTCTGAATATTACGATTCATTTTAATATATTTGAACTCCTGTCATGTACACAACGTTCATAAGTGGAGTCTTTGAACTACGGATCTCAGATCGTATATCTTGTTCCTACATGGGTATTGGAGACCGTTCAGATAATCTAAATAATCAAATGTAATTTTCCTTAAAGCCTTATAGAGGAAGCGAGGATTATTTGTGCATGATTGAATGGTAGATACTTTCAAATGTCGTTCGTCGTCAATAGCGACGATCTTGTCAAACTTGAAGACACGTTGTAAGACTGTCAGTCCTCTTGAAACAACTTGTCCAAACCAAGATCAATCAAAACGGTCAACAAGTCAACATCTTGAAAGCAAAGACAAAGTCAGAGGTTCCGGAGCTACTCTCCTCAACATCTTGAAGATTACATATTGATCATAAAGTGACCTCCTTATCTTAAACAAATAGATGATTTGATCATACTAAGTTATACATCTTGTCTCTTCACCATAGTCCCGGACTATCGCCTTGAGCTTTAAAATGTTTGGAACTTGGAAATGGCTGGTGCTCTATCCGCAGCAGAACAAATCTGCGGCACACGAGGGCCGTTTTATTAAAGCGATTCCCTCACTGATTTATGAGGCCAAAAATGAAACCGACATTCCGGCGTAACGCTGCTTGGCATTGCTCGCATACCTAAAGAACTGCCTTCGTGCCATTCCTAGCTCGCCACCACTGTTTTTCATGTAAATTTGGCGCTCGGGCACATTTTTATTGGGTTGTACCGGGATTAAAATTAAATCCACACTGAGATATAAATGATCCAGGAAGAGCGAGAAGGATGAGATTGAAATTTATTCTTTGCTGCGATATGGCGAAAAGGATTCCGTAGTTCGGTTTTCCTGCAATTTGTGAAATTGTTGCTTGATGCTGCAATGGAATAAATTCATCAGAAAATCTCTGTTGTACTAATTTGATAAAAATACTGATGAATAGGTATACTTTCTCAGAATTCAGGATGTTTTTTTGGAGTAGAATCTACGCCTCAAATCAATTAAATGTTGCGATCTTAGCGAAGACTGGTTATCACTTTTTAGCAAGACAGCGTTATAAATTTTGCACCAGAATAGGGAAAGTTTTCTGATAATAAAATGAAAAAATGACTATTCAATTAAAATCCAATGATTATACTTCCTTTGGATCTTCGAACAGGTTGACAAACTACTAATCCCTTCTGGAAACATTGTGGTTTCATCATCTCTTTGCTATGATTGATGATGTTCAGATTAGAACAATGTTAAAGATTATTTTCAAAGGCAACATCTTAACGTAGCAGCATTCACGTGAAGTGTGGATATTGTAGCGTCCACATGACATTAATCCCATTATTTTTCTCATTTTGTTAACATGGATAAGAAATCTGGAATTTTTTTCGGAATTGTGAAATATTCCAATGTCGCCTAGAGGTAAGATGATCGAGAATAAATTTTTCCAGGTGGTGCACTATCTCTTGGTGTGGATGGAGTTTTCACATTTCAGGAAACTCCGCACCAAAGACGTTACTGTATCTTATCCTTGGATCACTTCACAATAATGTTTTTGGGTTTTCGTAGGGGAATCTCCTTCTGCTTCTTCAACGCTCTGATTCTAGATTCCGTAACTAATTGTATTTGATAATCTTCTTCAATGTTTGTATCCTCAATGCATATAGAGCCCCATTATTAAATATTATATGCCGAAGACTTATAAATGAAATTCCTGCCGCTGATCTTTCACAAATTAATAACCTAGTCGACAAGATCAAAAAATATGTCTCATCACCCAATAAATCCCCCTATTCGGCACATATAGGGCTGCTCCTGATGAATCAAATTATGTAATTTTCAATATTGGCCACCCACTAGACACGTGTCCGCCCCCGCACGTGTGTTTGACTCATTGCGAGACCACAAATTCACTCAGCACTCCTGGTCCTCATCCACTAGATAAGAGGGTGAAAATTCTTCGCTAGGGCTTTTCAGAAACCGCCATCGTCGAACTAGCTTGCGCTCTTTTAATGGCTCTATTAGCTTTTTCAGTCCTCAAACACGTAGAGTTAGAATTCTTTTGCAGCTTTAGATATAAAAAGGGTTGATTTTTGAAAATATCGAGGATTCTCAATCCAACCAATAGGGGGTGGAAGAGTCCCTGAATCTCAAAATCCAGGTCCGGAAGTTCTGGATAGATAAATTCTCATTCTGCACCAAATCATTTGTAAAGGTGTTGCATAGAGTGTGACACATCCAATATAATAATCACCCACTTCGCAGTCTCCACCTTCTCTTCTCTCCTCCATTTCCCAATTATATCTCCATAAAATGCTCAGACCATTCCATTCCAAAATTCCACAGATATCAGCGGAGTATTCCAGGATTGGAAATATGTTTTCGACGCTTGACGCGGTCGCCTAGGGAGACGCGAAATCCGCGCGCGTTGCCTTGGTGACGTCGTCGGACGCCGAAACGGGCGCTGTTTCTGTGGCAGACAGTTAAAAAGTTTGGACATTTTATGACAAAGATTTAAACTAAATTAGAAAATTACGAAGGTGGATTTATTTGAGTTTGGCTGTTCGAAAAACAGAGTAATGACAGGTTTCATTTGGATTTTCACGGTAATTTTATAAAAGAAATGATCCTTGAGAAAGATGGAAATATACTTAGCGTCTGTGTGTATACGGCGTGTGTGCATGGAGTTTTACAGCGAGAAAAAATGACAGCAGAAGGTACAGAAAATTCGTTCGACGACCTAGGGATACGTGTGGTACGGGCCACAGTGAAAAACAGGGTCATGAAACACGACGTGCAAGTCGCGACGGATTTTTTCAGTCGAAAATAATGGAGACGTTATCAAACGTGCTCACTAAATTCATAAACTGGCGACGTAGGAAGAATGTGGTAGGGGCCATAGCTGAATTCGACGCATGAGTCGTTTGACGGGAATATAAAAAAACAGCACGTGACAGTTTTTGGTTTGAATATTCCTAACTTGGAAATAGTGCGAAACCTCTGACGATTTCTACGGCGAATAAAAAAATTACAAATACCCCTGAACACTGAGCAGCGAAACCTTCCCAAGATCCTATTCCCTTCCATCCCAGACGAACCGACCTTCAGAAATTGAACAAGCCTCGAAAAATCCCACCAACTAAGAATGTTCTAGCCGCATTCTTGCAAGACGCCAGACCATCTTATTCAGACGGATTGAAAAACAGACCACATCCCAGGAAAATCCACAATAACACCGGAAACTATATACCAAACACGCTGCCCTTCCATTCAAACAGTTAAAAACATTAACACTCGGATCACTTGAAAAAGTGTTTGAGATAATAACGAAAAATAATATCTCGTGGTTATTCAGTTGAAGTTTGAAAAGTTTAAAGAGTTCTATCGCGTAGATGGGACTGGGTTCGCAACAGCAGCTGTACGAATTATGGCTGGCAAGCTAATCCTGCAGTCATGTATTAGAAACGTCACGTAGAATATTCCGGGCAGTAACTGAACAGTGAACGCGGCATACGGAAAACGATATTTTAGTGGACCAACGACTCATATTTCGCCCCAAGTGTTACAATCTTCCACAACTTGACATGAGTTTTTTTATGCTAATCAGTAGTAGTTATCTACCGTCACCAGATCGTTTAGAAATTTGCGGAAAAACTTATGCGGCCAGTCGCAAGATGTCGCCTAATACATAAATACAATTAATTGGTATCATTGGGGTTTGGTTCCTATTAGAGACGTTTTGTGGTATGTTTTGCAAAGTCACCTTGGACGGATAATGATAAAGCGTTCAACAACACGTGTAAACTATAAAATTGTTTTTTCAAAATGGGTGTTCGGTTGGGGCAACATTTCGCAAGCTGTCAATAATTTACATTGAAAAATCATCTTCGACGATGAGGCCGAAATCTCGATGAATGGATTTGAACAGATTTGTCGAATTCGCGACAATGCCAATCCACAGGATCTCATGTGCATCCAGAAAAAAATCACTGTCAGGTTTTGATTTTGGGCTGGCGATGTCATCGGTCCATATTTCTTTCAGAACGGCATTGGCCAAGTCATCACCGTCAACGGCAAGTGCTATAGGTCGATGATCACCAACTTCTTTTAGCCAGAATTGGATAATGTGTATACCAACAACATGTGGTTTTAACAGGACGGCGCTATGTGCCACACAATCACGGGGGATTGATGTGAACCGGCCACCAAGAGCATGCGCTTGAACCCGTTGGACTGTTTCTTGTGAAGTTTTTTTGAATCACAGGTCTGTGCAAATAAGCTACAAACCAGGGCAGCCTTTAAAACCAACATTACCCATGCCATCGGGTCAGCCAGATTCATGGAGAATTAGACATTTCGGATGCACGCCACGCAGAGGTAGACATGGTTGATGTTATTTTTATATTGAGTGGCATTTGATGTGAGGTAAGTCAGTCGACTCTACTGCGAATTACTATGCGATCACCATAATAATATGATCGTTTCTTATTGAAATGTTGGAATCAAATCACTGCAACATCAAGGTAGACCACTATTCCTGCAAAAAAATCCAAAAAAGCTCCTAACTGAGATATTAGTTGTTTGAACATGATTTGTATCCGTTCCTTTTTCAGTTTTTTATCATACCAAGGTTTCCGTTTGTCACTTTTTTTGCACAACTATCTTTCAACTGTTGGAATTAATAACACCTTGCGAGGTACCTAGTTATGTCTGCTAGAATCATTGTCGCCATCGAAAACCTACTCAAAGCTCCGAAACTCTGAGTTCGGGCACAGCTTCCAATACAGAAAATTTGAATTGGTTAGCAACTTAACTTTTCACTTATAGCAGAAACCGTGATAATCAAGATAAAGCTGAAATAAATTGGTCTTTCACTGTAAGGTATTTCAGAAAACTCAATTAGAAGTTCAGAAACTCTACCTCGACAAGTAAATTTTCGATATAACCAATATAACATGTTGTTACTTGACTCGATTTAGTTTATTTCAATCCACATATTTATATAAAGCGCTCACTGACAGCAAACCACTTGAGAAATGAAAACTGCTGCGGGCTACATATCATAAAATTCTGACTGAACTGAAAACATCAAATCAATCCACATTACACTACACAGTATAATACCTCTAGCAGCACGAATCATTTCCTTGTCTGCACTCCTGAACTCGGGGCATTAGAGCGAGCATAAATTGAAGAAAAACTCCAGCGCGCTTGATTCGGGGGAGTCCAGAGGCGGCCCCCATCCACCCCGCTGCCTCCCGGCCGGAAAGCAGCGTATGTATATGCATGAGAGTTGCATTCATGGCCGTTCCGCTCCATCGGCGACAGCGCCACGATGCCGGAAGTCCATCTAATGTATCCGCAAGCGCCGCTAGACTGGCCCCAATGCTGTTGAAGGCTTATATGGGGGTGCGACATACACAGCTCTATGTTATTGCAAAGACCGATAACACTTTTTCCTCTTGGCGAATCCGCAATGGCGAGGAAGCGAAATACGGTCATAAAAACTTTGATAGTTTTATGGTTGAGTTTTTGGAAAGACAACAGAAGTTTTCGTATTATGACTATCACTCTGATGAGCTGACATGTAATTATGGTCAAGTACAATAATGGTGTTTGATTAATCCATTAAACATATCTTGCCTCCTCCTGATCAATGAATATCACAAAATCATCAAATCACCTTACAAACATAATTATCTCAAATTACAATCCATTAAACTCGACACTGACAAATACTAATAAATAAACGGTAAAACAAAATTTTCCTGACTTGTAGCGTAGAAAATTCCGAATCATCGGTGATATTAATTATAAGCTAACCGCCCAGTCATCGGTAGATAATCATCATCATCGGTGGATCGGTGCCGGCTTGATTAATAAAATGTTCATCCCCCCCAGGCCTGTCATAAATAACCGAGACAGACTGGCTGATATACGACGATGGACTCGGCAATGCGGCAGTTACGTTATGATCCATGAATACATCAACCAAACAGACCGTATGGCGTGTGATCATCACACCGGTCCTAATGAAATTTCCTCCTTTTTCACGCGGTGTGCTCGCTGCTATTAATTTGGAGATTAGGCTTGAAATTCAATTTGCAGAATATTTAGAAACGGTTGTTCGAGTGCAGACTAGTTACTCAGAATTTCATGGGACAAGAGTTACGAGTTTCTATTGTTTGTACTTACCTCGTATGCATTAACTAGATGTTGCTGGACAATCTTTCTACGGCTACCCGATTATATTATGAAAAGATGTTGCACAACGATATACTTGTATCCATTGCCGCAGCTTATCTACACATATATTTCTTTGCACAAAAAACTTCAAATGATAAAGTTGAAGAGAACGTCTTTTTTTGAATCCCAAGAAAAAATCGAGGGAATTCGGATCCGGAGATAGCAGAGGCCACGGTATGAGCCAATCTTTTCCAATCCATCCCTGAAGAAAATGTTTTGAGGCTACAACAGTGGTGTTCCCGTTCTTCTCAGTAGCAACTGTACGAAAATGTATTCAAATCTTTCTATCATCTGCATGTAAAAGTTGAACTCGAGTTCTCAATGCATACAAACCATTTTACAGCAAATGCCAAACAACTTTCGATTCACGTCATAATTGCCACCAAGCGAGTTTCAATGTGATTTGCAGGTGACCAAATCTGGCCACCAGCAAACTTCATAACAACGAGCCTGGTGGCAACGATGACGTAGATCGAAAGTTGTTTGACAATAATCTATGAATTGAAGCTTTTTGAAAATGAGTGTGTTCCGATGTGATTCGAAGGCTTGTACTTCGTTGTTCCTCAACAGATTCAAGAACTTGCTCTTCTTGAACGACGCCGACGTTTAGTTTTGAGAGGCAGGAAGTGCCTTAATTTTTTCTGGGATCTTGATCATCGATTGAGTCTATCAGTTTTTTTGTTATTTGTATGCATATTCATGGCTTAAATTAGAAAATAGTACCCCATTATTGTGATGTTATTTGATTTAAATCAACTCATTATTGTGATATCCATCGAAGTCATCTATCACGGTTTGGAAGTATATTCTATTATGATTTTATTTCGTCTACCCAATGTATAAGAAAACTATTCTTTGTGAGGTCAATTAGAGTTGATTTCTCCAAACTAATAGGATATAATGAGGTAGAGAAGATATTCAAAAATAGCTATGACTTGATCTTTTTGACTAGAATGAATTTCACAAAAAAAAAAAAAATGCGGTGAAAAAAATCCTCTTGAGTAATGACTCATTTTGAAGATCTTAGTTGGGAGAAGTTAACTCTTGCGATAAAAGTTATTTCAAAAAACGTTTGAAATCATATTTCCGACCTGCGTGCAAAAGTTGAAATCATTTCAAATCATTTGAAAATTTGAATTTTATGTGTTAAAAACTATTCCAACTATTTTAAAAAAAAGTTTTTTGTTATCGGTGGCGCATATTCTTCTAGTCAAGCCATTTTAGCATCAAAATCAATATAGTTATTTACCTAACAAGTGTGGAAAGTGATAATATACCGCAAGTTGACTTACCGACGCGAAGCGGACATGTGTTGGGTACAAAATTTCACCTATGAGCATCAATTTTGAAAGCATTATCAATTTATTGAACAGTTTTATCGCTGCGAAGTTAGACGTATTGACCAAAGTTACTTCACCGCACTGAGTGCGAAGAAGTAGCTTCACCGCACTGCGTGCTGTGATAGTATATTATTCAACGAGTGGGAGATGGTGGCTAATACTTACGAGGATGAAGTGAGTAATAGCCATTTCCGGGAGTAGAATACTATACTTTTTCTATGATCATTCAATAATTAGAGCGAACTTTGCAATATTTCTTTTTGACAACTGTACTAAAAGTGAGGATAGGTTGTTAAAACAATGACTATAAAACAAGCATGGACGGTCAAATAATGGGCTGTTTCAAAATTATGGTTTTGAAGGATGAAAACTTGTCGAATTTTCTGATTGGCTCTTAAACGGTGGAGTAATGACATTAGATCATTTCAATGGTTGAAAAAAATTTTCCTGAAAAGCCCCATTCGTCAAAATTATTCTAAAATAAGTTGACAAAGCCGCTGCAATATTTACCAAGTAGGCAATCTTCTGACCCAAAAAAGTACCAAAAAAAGCTGAGATGTTCGAGTTATACGCGTCTAAAATTCAGGGGTTTTCGTAAAAACAGCTCTCTTTTGTGACATGAGTAGGTTTTTAAGAAAATCATTTTTTATTGCAGATATACAGGGTGTTTCATAAAGGCTGTCCCTTTGAGAGGTGATCGTTTTCATAAAAAAAAGAAAAAAGTTCCTATAAACATTTCTCCGGATACGCTTCGTTTCCGAGATATAGAGTATTCAAAATTCAAAGAAATAGTTATTTATGGTACTAGTGCGTTGTGTTGAAAATAAGTCACGCGAGAAACATAAATGAATATATATTCTTAAAAGACTTGTGAACAATTACGCATGAGTGCCATACAATGTTTTATCCAACAAATGGAGGAGATCGTTTTTTTTATGAGATAATTATCAAATAAATATCAGTTTAAATATCACAATGACTATACAGTGACATGTTTACATTTTGGTCAGAATAGAAAAAAGTTTGTTTGGTTGTCACAAGAACGTGATAGGTTGTTTGTTTGCCACGAGAACGTGAGTTTTGATCCATGACTCACCAGTGATCAGTGAGTTATGGATAAAATAACACACACATTTCACTTGTCGAAAATGACATCAATGATGACACCTTCAACTATCATGCGTTAGATATTTTTTTTTAAATCAATATCTAAAAAACGCTTTGATAGATTTGAATGAAATTTGTACAGTTTATTTATAACCTTATGAGGTATTCTTTGGATCTATCAAAGTTCATCCAGTGATTCCAGGGGCGTGCCCACAAGGCAAGTCGATTAGATTTTTGTAACTTTTTTTTCTTTTGTTTTATGAGGACTATCACCTCCCATAGTTTGGGACAACCTTGATGAAACAGCCTGTATATTTTGACTGCTTGTTTAGGTGAGGTTTTCATAAATCTGCAAATGTATGTTCTTAGAATGTATCACTATGTTGCAATGCAAACAAATAATAAAGTTATTTTTCAGAGTAATTATTGTTTACTTACAGAAAAATCCTTTAAAGCGCCATGTTTCTGTTTTTTTTGTTTGCATCTGATGACTCATTTCATAACATTTCACTCAAGAAATACTGTATAGTACAAAGCTATTTGTGGGAAAACGCCGAAAAACATATTTTTAGTCTTGTCAAAAAAAAATCACATTTTTCGTTATTCTGAAAAACTTTTTTTTTGATAAGTTGGGTTTTTCCAAAAAACTCCTCAACTAAGTAATGAAAAAAGTCACTAGTATGAGTAAAAAGTCACTCTCAAGGTAAAGTTGCACTTTTACGAAATATAATCTATTCCCTTCAAAAATACTCGTATAATTATTCATGTACACTCGCCTTTTAGCAATACACACATGTTTTGATTCAATTCATATTTATTTTGGAATTTCTGGCCGTCAAATCGACATTTTCACCGACATAGGAATCAGCCTCTTCATAATTCTTTCATAGTAACCATGGTAGAAAGAATGTATGTCAGCCTCACGAGAAAAAATTGGCCTTTATTGCGCAGTGACGTCATACGCTACAATTTTGTTTTTCCACGACTATCAAGAAATATCACTATTGTGCAATCGATATCGATTAGGAAACGAAGCACATTGTGCAACCGTAGGAAATGAAACCATTCCCTAGTCGTTGCCTAGCATCCCCATCTGAAAAATTCTACTGATTGAGTTCCATACTACGTACCTGGAAAGGACCTGGTCGTTGTCGACAACGAATGGTAAAGTGTGTCATTCGTGTATTGGGTTAGAAAGAGATAGATATCCGTAACTATCGCTATCTCTTTCTACTCCTTGCATATTAGGCCAATGAGTTAGAAAGAGATAGGTATCCGTAACTATCGCCATCTCTACTGCTTCACTTTCAATAATAAACGGGTCCGTTCCAGGTACGTTCAATGATTCTACACCACACGCAAATGATTGCTGCAAAGTGCACTTTCAGGAACCTGACTAGGTAATAGCTATTTTCCTACAGCCGTGCGGAAAATTCAATTATCCGCACGGATATCCGTGTGGAAAATCAGATTTCCCGCACCAGTGCGGAAAAATTAACAATATCATGAGCAAACAGCAACCAGGTTTCCAGGTAACTATGGTCGCTTAGTTACACATTTCGACATTCATTATTATTTATTTGTGATTAGTTGCATCAGAAACTTTCAAATTATGAATTATATCCTTATTTCCGCACGTCTGTAGAAAAACTATTTTACCTAACACTTTCGGAAAATGAAAGTGTGGAAAATGAAGTTTTCGGCACGAGTCTGCCGTTCACTGAACGACGCGTAGCGGAGTTCGATGAAGCAGTCGAGTGCAGAAAGAAGATTTTCCGCAAGTGTCAGGTACAATAGTTTCTCTACGTGCGGAGATGAATGCAAAGTCCAAAAAACAAATAAATGATAATAATAATGTCGAATTGTCAGATAGTTGATTTACACGTTGCCAAGCCAATAGAACACACTCGGATCAGGGCTTCAAGTAGCTTTTTGTTTATGTGCTATGCTATTGAAGTATGCGTGCCGAAAATTGAAGTTTCCGTGCCAAAAATTGAAGTTTGCGTGCAAAAAATTTTTTCCGCACTAAAGCATACGGTAGGTTTAAAGCAGATAGAAAAATATAGAACCACTCTAATATCAAATTATGCTGTTGATGGACAAGCCCACTCCGCTCTAACTGCCGAGATTTATTATTCGTCTGCGGAATTGATTTGACGACTTTCCATGTTTTTGCTGTAATTCTTGTATAGTAGGTACCATGTTTGCTTTTACAATAAAGCTCACTTTGATCGATCAAGTACGAGACACAAGCAAAAGTCGTTAGAGCTTGCTAAATCCTCCAAGTATTTCTCATTTCCATCGCTGTGTGGTTTATTAAGCTGGGCATCTGGATAACACTTGGAAAGAGAACCAGCAGGAACACGAAGTGATGCCAAGAAAATGGTTGGATTGTTGAAGAGCTGAGAACCAGCTCTGGACGGTTGCCTTCAAAAATTGATAAAGAAAAGTGCAAAAATTGATCATTGATCTATACGTCTTCAGAACCTTTCTCATCAATCTTATTATAACAGTCCTCCAAGAAATTAAATCAATCAACCATCGGGCATCATACATAAACCCCCGTGAGTATGTTCAATGCGAAGAGGAAAAACAAAACAATGATGAAAGGAAAAATGAGAGTTGAGCTAGGAGTCCCAGATAAAAATAAAAAAAGGAATGAAAAAGACAGCAGCTGTCTTTACATAATACTGATAGTTCGGTAAAATCTGAAGACAATAGAAATGATGGATACTTCGAAGACTTCGAATTTAGGTCCTGAGATTCTTGGAGCTTGAAACGAGCTACAAAGAGAAAGTAAACAACTGACGATAACGAAGACATTTGAAGAATTGAAGGACTTCAGGCTTTGAAATAGAAGGAAGGTTCTTTCTTATCACCGTACTTATTAGGCTCGCGCTTGAGAAACTGGAAGGCTTCACTAGTTTCTGAGCAAGATGCAAACAAACCAACAGATTCACGATATACTCCAAAGAGGGATTTGTGAACAATCAACCTTTGGCAAGAAGGATTCATAAGTACGGAGTTCGAAGGCAATTTAACAATGGTAGAACCATGTGCCAAGTACATGGGCTAAAAGGTTCCTGTAAAGATTTCTGATTTCTTTTTGTCTAGAAAAAATACCAAGCATTCACTTTAACTCCATCACCCTCAAGAATCACGATAATCTGACGAAATATTTTAGTTTAGGTTTATCAAGAAAACTTTTTAGATCATGTTTCAAAATGTCACTTTGTATAGCATTAAGACTGCTGTGGAAAATACAAAGAAGCTACCAAACCTTTCCAAAACAGCATCACGCTCTGTCGCTTCAGCAACTTCGAAGTAAAAAAGCCAAAAAATCCTCACATTACACACATTGAGGGTCACACAAAATGTACTGTGACTAATTTTTCCACATATATTCATTTTATGGGCTGACTTGTCCCAAACCCGCGCGGGGGAGTGGACCCTAAAAACGCGTATTGGACAATAAAAACGTCAAATGGAAAGGACCATCGGTCGTGTAATCTTATATCCGGTAGTCGTAGAGGATGCATTTTTTATCCCTCTGGACAGTGTGCGCTATTTTTCAGAATTAGTGCCCCGTCCGGGAAAACTTGAAAACTAGGGTCATATATTGTGTTCGTGGTTGTTAGGACAGTGAATTCTCTAATTTTGTACAATAAAAATAATCCGATACGACCACTCATTATGTTTCTTGTTTGGGTAAGTTTGTTGCTGATGATTTGAAACCCAACCCTAAGTGTCGACATGGTTTATCCAAAAAAAGATCTTCCTATGGATCCATCGCTTTTGGAAAATTTTTGATCAACTGGAAGATCTGAGGAAACATTTCGGTGATGTTCTCAAAGTACTGCCGAATATTGATAAGTAACTAACTATAACCAGCTTTGAAGATAGGATGATGCCGCAGTATCTTCAGTATTCCTCTATTGCAAAGATAGTCCACGGATACGATCAATTCAATCGGAAATCGTTGCCAATTATGCTGAGTATCATTTCCTGCTAAGGTCTTGAGAGAATCTAGAAAACAGGTCCACTATACAAGAATCCACAATCAATTTTAAGGACCGGACTCCGTTATATCAAAGGAAACTCCAGCGGAGTATACCCAATAATCCACATACTAAACCGAATATCAAGATCACTTATCTGTATGAATTTAAATAACGTCTCGACAGTTGGTTATGAAGTAATAATATCATAAACAAACAGTATGAGCCGACAAATCCATAAGGAGCGGGCGATATATCGGTTGTAAATCCGAACTGCAAACGGCATTATGTAATCTGCGGGGAATATCAGCCCCATGGCCTCATGCCACCCCTCTTTTCTCGTACCGACTTATCAGATGTCGGCTCCCTCGCGCTAATACATGTCATTGTCCACATGTCAATTTTTTAAATATGTTGATCCTATCTCGGTCGGCTAAATTAAAAACAAACTCCCACTCGATATGGCCTCTAATCCTGCTTCGACTGATGTTGAAATCGATGAGAGTGGAGGCGATATTGCGGTCGAGGTTGATTAATAAAAAAAAGAACTGGGTGAATCCGATAAATGAGATTTCTGTCGAATAGTTGATGGTGATAATCATGACTCTTGATTGATATAGAACAGAATAACTTACTTCTAATAATGGAATCTTTCAATTTCAATGGAATCCTCAAGAGTACCTATGTTGATAAAATCACATCCCTCTAAACATACCTAACCAAGATACTGGGTTTAGCTATCCGGTGCATTAGGCAAACTAAAGAAGTCAAGACCTAATACAACTTTCAATCAAAAAACAATATGTTTAGAAACTTGCTATATTTTATAAGCAGAACTGGTGCTGCAAGGAAGAAGGTTTTAAAACTGATTCCTGCAATCAGTACCCAAAGCCGTCTCAACTTGGTGCTGTTCTGATGAAATCTAGATCATGCGCAATAGTTCAAATGTGAAAATCCAACAGTTGGAACGAATCTCATTCGATGTGTCAATCTGTCAGGCAGTACTAAAACCAATATCTATCAGAAATAGACTGCTCTTATCTTTCTGCAGCTACGTCAAACAATAAACAGAAATTAATTTTCCAGTTGAGAATATGCGTATCATCTCTTCTCAAATTATGACTATCCTATTGAACTGGGTTGGCTAACAAAATCTAGAATTCAATCTCAATATAAATCTCAATAAAAATAGCATTCTGAGTTCGTTTCGAGTTTAAAATCTAGGATTATCATTTTTTTTTTTAGTTTCAGATATCTATTTACTCTCATTGAATTTTCTACTCAACCCAGTTCATCTCATGCAATAAATTTCAAAATATGCATCAATTTTGTGAAAAACTTTGGGTTAAAAGATGAGTCTAGGATTACGATCTTCAAGGTTTGTAATTTTTTTGCGTCTCCAATATTATTCTAGTATCAAACATGATGCTGATTCTTTTCATAAAAAATGCGTGTCAATCAACAATCAGCGATCAATAACAATTTACACCTAAAACATTAACATTTTCAAGTTGGGACAACAAATAAAGAGAATGAGAGCAAAAAAACTCATCTCATATTTTTAAAATAAAAACTCAACCACATTGATTTGATATTTTTCCAACCAAACTCGCAAAGCATGAGCTCAATATTGCTGTGAACGTGAAAATCCCAGTTCTCACGACTATCAAGAAAAACTAAAGCATCCCTCTTATTGCTGGTCTTGCGGCAACATAAGCCAATCTCCTATGATGCAATGGGATGGCATTTAATACGATTTGATTTGACAGTAATCCCTTTATCGAATCTACTCCACCCCACACGATTCAATTATATTAAATAGCATATGCCTTTCGCGCGATCCTCCTTGGGGATCGAATTCAGGGCACCCGATCAATTTATAAATAATTATTATTCTAATTTATTTACTCCACTCGCCTTGCCAAGGGCGCAAGTGATAATTGTTTTCATCCCTTGTTATTTCAACGAGGCCGATAAGTAAGATCCTTATGAACCAGTTCTCCTGCTGACCCTATCTATCACTGTTATGAATAATATTGAAGAGTACCTGTTTGAGGTAAATACACGACTGTAAGTATAGACTCCTTGTCGTGCTCAAGAGTTGAAGCTTGAACAACTACTAACAGATATTCAAAAAAATTATAATTTAATGGAATGTGCTTTGACATGTTATAAAAAGGTTGAATAAATCTGAATTAGTTTTCATTCTGTTTATTGGAAAATCATAAAGAAACCTATAAATGACGACATTAAATCAACAACGAGCCAGGTCATATTTTTGACGAACCCGATCCAATTCCATAAATAATAGCCAATTTACGATATCGTGCAACGAGCGCCTGAATTATTATGAGAGGGAACATCTGATACCCGTAAACGCGATGTGATACGGCTTCCTATAATGTTGTAGCATCCCAGATTCGTGTTTATCACAGTCCAATTCCAACCAATTCATTATGGAAGTTATTAGCATCCCCAGGTATCATTGTGGTAGAGATGGGGATATATCGATACAATCTCAGCCTCAGTTGATTTAGTGCTTATGATTCAGATTGTTATCAATTCAGAGTAGTTAATTATGATTTACTTAATATTTAAAAACAGCAAAAGAGTCTCAAATTTGATCATCAAACCATCAGAAATAGGCTCCATGAATTTAAATTCAATGCCCGGAAACATATAAGGGTTCAACATGAAAATTGGTTCCTGTTCACCGATGAATCCCTATTCGGATTAGCACCTGATTCCCCCCCCTTTTCGAAGAACGCGAGTAAGGAGACTATCTGGAGACGCACAGCGCTTGGCAGATAGTCAGGAGCTGCTATGGTAGTGAGAATATATCTTGATTAAATGATGATGGCAATGGAATTGGTGTTTTACGACGGCCATCACAATCACCAGATTTAAACCTAATTGAGCTATCTATTTTACGGCAAAATGTGGTATTTAATACACGAGATCACATCAACAATATCTTCCTGAGAATGTCACGAAGATCTACCTACAGCTGTGATCAATAACCGTGGAAGCCAAACATTATACTGAAAAGTAATTATTTTTTTAGCAAGAAAAGTTATGGATTATGTTCTCATAGTTTTTGAAATTGAATTAAGTTTCATTAAATTCGGTGGATTTTTTGAAACTTTCATTAGTTTTTGTTCAATGAAGTATGGTTTCTACCATAGACTTTCAATAACAAGACACATAACGCCTATACCTTAAGCATTGAATGTTTTGGTCCCAACACAATGATACATGTTTTTGTTTACTTACCGGTGGAATGACAAAATGAATGCCTGATTTCACTTTCTGGTCACACACTACAGAGTTTCTAGGCATTGACTTATCAATAAAACACTTAATAGCGCAATTTATAATAGAAAATAATTCACAAATCTAGGTTTTGTCTTCAGAAATTGAGGAATAATCTCACGAGTAACTTCATAACCTCACAGAACGGTATTTTGTGAAAAATAGCGTCAGAGAAACTGGCCTCAACTTTAGACGTTGCCAAGTTTCAATACAAAACGTAAACCTAGATAAAAATGTACACCTTCAAAAATGTTTTTTGATGGCACAAATCACTTTGTGACGAAAAACTAAAGATAAATGGAATTATGATTGATTGGGATCGTTGATTTAGAAGATTAGCAGTTGAATCCATTTATTTTTCCGGGTATTTTTTTATACAGCTTAATAACATTCAGGGCACATGACAACATATCTGAAAAATTATTAAATATTCATATGGAGGATGTTTTGGTTAGGAATATTTGTTTTGTTACTTGTCATGTGATATTAAGTCTATGGTTTCTACAGTGTCAGCAATTCACCATAAATTAATAACCAAGGGTGTAATTGAGATCAAAACATAATTGATGGATCGGGACGCTATGCGCCAGTAAGAATAAATAATCAAGTTTCTCCTTTGAGTACAAACTTGGTGAAACTTTTCCTTGGGACCATCTTTGCTGATCAAATCATTCTTCAGTGTCACGACGAGTGATCTCAATTTTGTTGTCAATTGTTGGGCGACAAATAAAAACAAAGTTGTGAAAAAAGTACATTGGGAAAGACATCTGAGATTTGATAATACAAAACTCAATCTGTTTTTGACTTCCCATTCAGATAAGTTATCATGCAGGTGAAACAAGAAACGTACTAAGACCTGACGTGCCAGATGTTGAACTTATGCAGTCCTCAATACATCAAAGTATATTAGAATCAGCACAGAAAAACGGTAACCCTCAGGTCAAGAATTTGCTAGCTTTGGATTCATTATTTTTGATTGATTTTCCCAAAGAATAATCATTGAACTCTTAAGACTTTTGTTTACTTTTCAGATAACGAGGCGAAAAGGTTTACTTTTTCAGGTTAATTTTGAATTTGAGTTTTGAACGAGGTTTTGAATAATTGGGATACTCAGATGTGGCTCATCCCATTGTAGAAAAAAACAAATTATGTCAGACTCACGAGAAAAAATTGGCTATAATTGCATAACAAATAAGTTGTTTCATAAGCTGCGGTTATAATCCCATTTATGGATACTATAGATGAATACTTATAAATACATAATCACAAAACATGCCTTGAAAAATGACTTCTTGTCTTCATTCCTTTTTATGGCATTTGCAGCATTTGCTATACTACCCCAACTCTCCCATCTTTGTTGTAGTCTGATATCAAGCAATCAAAAACCAGATTTAAGTGACCAGGTAACAAAATTACGAACGTAGCAATAAGAGATAGGTAAGACAAATAATTCCTTTAAATATTCAAATTATTCAAATTCCAAATAAAAATGATCGGATTGACTTTGTGTAGACTCGTTCCTCATATGTCAGTAAATTCACATCTGACAAGATGCCCAATCAACGTTGCCAACTTGCAAATAATACTGTACACCTCTTTATCAAAATATAGGTAAATTACCAAAATGTGTTTGATTTTGGGCAAAATAGATATAGGAAAAATAGCCTCAAATCAAATTAAGTAATACAAATACTGCTTCGCGATTTTTCTCGAAATTTTGACGTGAATAATTGTTTCTAAAAGAAGCCGATTCAGGATAAATCGCTAATATGGCAACACTGTATTTTTGTAGCGAATGACGTCACAATGAGATGCGCGTTGGCATACCTTGTTTCTCTCTACCATGGCTCTTCCGATATTTTTTTTCCAAAAATATTCTGATATAATTTACAGTGTGTCCAAGATGAGGATGCACAGCATGGGGATCTCGGAAACTATAAGAGATACAGTGTCGGTTGAATTGGACAAAAATTGCGCATTTTGATACCCAACAAGATCCCGTTTTGAAAATTTGAAAACTCCACCGTTTCGGAAATATCCGATAAAAACCGAAATATTGCGATTTCGTTCTTATTTTTTTTAAGCTTTTTTTGAAAAATATGAAAAAACCGAAAACACTTTTTCATTGTCACTTTTTAAGCTCTACAAAACAGATTGAGAGATTTTCCGTACGACGTTTCGTTTCGGCGAAACCATCATCAACTTTGTTTTTTTAAATACGGTCCTGGATTTTTTTTGACGGATTTTAAGTTCCTAAACCAAAGGTGTATCGCACTTATTGAAAAGGAGGTGTTTGTTTTTAATCCTATTGAAAATGTATTTTTTGTCTCTCTCTAACACACGAGTTCTTATGAAAAAATCCATCAATATAATTTTCTTGAATAATTGCGATACATTGTTGGTTTAGGAACATAAGAGGCTCTCAAGATCCGTCATAAAAAATCCAGGACCGTATTTAAAAAAACAAAGTTGATGATGGTCTCTCCGAAAAGAAACGTCGTACGGAGAATCTCTCAAAGCTGTTTTGTAGAGCTTAAAAAGTGACAATGAAAAAGAGTTTTCGGTTTTCTCATATTTTTAAAAATAGCTTTAAAAAAAAATAAAAACGAAATCGCAATATTTCGGATTTATCGAATATTTCCGGAACGGCTTGAAATTTTCAAATTTGTAAAACGGGATCTTGTTGGGTATCAACATGCACAATTTTTGTCCAATTTAACCGACACTGTATCTCTTATATTTTCGGAGATCCACATGCTGTGCATCCTTATCTTGGACACACTGTATAATAAATTTAATTTTCAAAATTCATCAAACGTGATATATCTAAGACCTGTAGATTCCTGATCTGAGGCTTACCGTTTAAATTCCGGTACTTACTAATTATTCTAATATTTTTTGATGTATTAAGAATGCATACCATCAAAAACTGGCACGTAAATGTGAGTCAGGTTTTGGACGCTTGTAGTGGAACATGCCTGAACCACTCGCCCGTTTATGTGAATTCCGCCTGGCTTGAGATAGAAATGCAGAAATCTTTCATGTTAGAGTTTGTCAAGTTCTTGTCAGAATCATAACAAATTTTCATACGTCGATAGTTTTTTCAGTTTCAAAAAATTCGGAAGCAAGAATGAGCTCACTATTAATTCCTGCTTCCAATTAATATTTTGAGAAAATTAAAAAATACACATTTTTTTTTGTGATTACTTGATGTTTGAAATTTTGCTATTCTTCCAAGAAAATATAAGATACGCAGAGCAAAATACTTTTCATTCATTGAAATAGTTATACTTCGGCGCAAGTTACATTTACCACACAACGTAAATATTCATTTAATGTGAACGCAGCTTTATGTTGCCTCAACGTCAAATGGTAAAATTACTGTCATTGTCAATAAATGAAAGAAAATGGCAAATGCTGACAAATGTAACTTATCAAAATTTTTAATATAAATCTTGATTTCTGAAAATCAGCTATGAGTTGATGAATAGAACCGTGTCCTTGAACTATTCCCTTATCAAACTGATAACTCTGCAAATTTCTATTCAACTTCTTTCTGCGGTTCTTAAGAGTTCTAAGATAACGAACATACATTTCCATTTTTATACACAGGATCATTTTTCCAATTCTTCATTCTTTAACATTTTTGAGATGAAAAAGTTACCAGCTTACGATGAAAATCCAACAGTTCAGAACTAAAAAAAATGAGTTGATTGAGGCTACTAAAATCCAAATTTGGAGAATTTCCATTTTTTCTTATTTTCTCAAAAGCTAGGAGACTTACAACAAAAATATGGACTTCTTTTGTAGATGAAAAGAAGAGCATCAATATAATCCAATTTTTCAAAACATCTAAAAATTCCAAATCTCAAAATGCTTCATCTACCTATGCGAAATTTTCTTGTTAGAAAAAAGTGATTTGATAGATACGTTTCTCTTTTATAGTAACTGGGGTTATCAAAAATGATTGCGACTCAGAATAACGAAAACAAAAACCAACAATTTTGAGTTTCTAAGAAGAAAAAAGACTACAACAATAATAGACAATAAAAAACGGCATCGACAACGCTTGCAGGGGACGAATTTGAAGAATATCCTCTTTTCGTTTTTTCTCAAGGACATGTTCACATATTCAAATGATAATGCTAATTTTTCAAAATCTAACATTTTCAAAACGTTCAAGGAAAAGGGAGAACACACTCCGATCTCTTTAGACCTATTGAAAATTATGGTAAGCAATACATATCATTTCATAGAACAGCTATTTATTCAATCACCAGAATTCGCACATTTTAATTACTATCAACAGCAAAATCCAGCCTACTTATACTTGATATTTATTACCCGTACTTATTTCTGTCACACCTTCACCATCGATAAATCCCCGTCATTCCTATCCCAAATGCTCCAGGGAAGGAAAGTGCGTGAGTCCCATCAAATTTATGGTTAGATAAATGTTTGGTGCTAGATTTATTCCGGAGATGAATCCCATTAATTTTCGTGATTCATACAAATAAAAGGTGACGGGAGAAGGTTGTGCCAAGTCATTGAAAGGTGTTGGCGGCGAGTGACGTTACCTGGAATTTTATTTAGGTTTTCGGACCTTATAATTTACCAAATATGTCATGTTTGACTGGTCTTAGTATTTTATTTATTGGTTTTCACACCTTTTGCCGGGGATAACGAAGATGATTAGAGTAGGAGAGAACTATTGACTATTGGACTTAATGCATTGTAAACTAGTGTAAATACAGGGTGTCCGGAAATAACATTCGAATAATTGAAGTGGTGATTGTACATGAGAAAATAAGAAAAGTCTTGTCAAATAATAGTACTTACTCAGTGAGCGCTTTTGATTTTGAAGATGCCTCAATATTCATTTGAAGAAATCACCAACATAAACTTTATGTATGGTAGAGCCAATAGTTGTGCTCTAGAAGCGCCTAGAATATATCACGGAGCCTTTCCATATCGTCGACTTTCTTGTGATAAATTGTATAGTACAATCGTTGTTTGATACTCAAACAACGGTACAATACATCGAAAGTTGAGAAAAAAATGGAAAAAAAGATTGATTGTGTAAGGAATAAACGGTTTTTCAAGCGGTTGAAGTGAATCCTCATATCATCAGCAGAAGAATATCTTTACAACAAAATACTTCTAGAAGCAGGGTTTTGGAGATTTTGCATGAACAACTTTTTTATCCATATCATCTACGAATTGTTCAAGCATTGAATGATCAAGACTTTTAACCTAGAGTAGAATTTTGTCAATGTATGCAGACAAAATATCATCAGGACCGTTTTTTTTATTGAGTTTTGTTTACAGACGGAGCAGGATTCACGCGCGAAAGTGTTATTAATTTCCATAATAATTCCCATGGGATTTTTGAAAACTGATCTCAAACAACTCAGGTTTTCCACAACTGGCAGGTATTTTGGGAGACTATAATTATTTGACCATGTGGCACAAGCGTTTAAACGGGACGGCATATTTGCTAGAAGAAGTACCCATCGCATCAAGAGCCAAAATGTTTTTCATTCATGATGGTGCAGCAGCGCATTTTAGAGTGATAGTTTGTGATAATTTGAATACAACGTATCCAGACCGATGGATCGGGCGGAGTGGACTAATTTCATGACCACGTCGATTGCCTGATTTGAATCCGCTGGACAATTTCCTTTGGGGTGTTATTGAAAGCAATTTACCATTCCTAATAATTCCTAATAACCAATTAACCAATTGGTTATTAGGTTCCTGTTGACAAGGTGCAGCGAGTCGTAGACTGTTGCCTGGAAATACAGAATAAACCAAGAAATTTCTTTAGAGTTAGAAGTCGTTTGGAGAAATGTATTGAGATGAATGAAAGACACTTTGAACATTTATTAAAGCTAAGCAAAATAATGATAATATCCAGACAATCAAAAACAAATCCTTTTTTACAAAGTTTAACATCCTATATTTTGAAAGCGGTCCATTTCCGGACCATTGTTTATATACAAAAAATATATATTTTCCAATGTAGAGTCACGCCTTAAATTATTCGAACGTTATTTCTGAACACCCTGTATAAAGGGTGCTTCCTCTCAACTAACTGGTCAACACTTCTAGATAATATTGAGGAAGCATAGATAAATAATTTGAGACGTAACACCTACCTGCGTCGTTTCTGTGGAAGTTGTTGCTCGATTTTGAAAACGTCTTCACCAATTTTGATAAAATTTTTAAGGTGTATAATATAACTGTTATTGATGAAACTTTTTCAACCATTGCATAGGTTGAAACCTATCCAGTGCTGGACATTTGTGTGTTTTAATTTTGATAGAAAAAAATATACTCCGCACAATTTTCGCAGAAAGAAATTTGTTTCCGAATTACTCAATCAATTTTGAACAGAGTTTTCTCGATTTTTATTTCTCCGACGCTGACGCGACGTACGGTATCCAAGTGAAAAAATAAAATCCATACTAGTCTCCTTCCTTGACCGGAGATTTTCAGTTTTTGGAGTCGATTTTTACGGTCGCAGAGAAAAATCTCAAGAGATATTATTTATAGAAAGTGTATTGAGTATTTTGAAAAAAAAATATATGTCTCAATAACAGTCGCATGACTTTTTTTGAGCAATGATCAATAGTTGATCGTAGCGCCCAATGGTTACTTGACCATGATTGGACTGCTACGACAATAAACATATTTTGAGATATTCAAGCGGCACTGAAGGTCCTAGAATCCCACAAGAACTCTTCGAGGACTATAGAGATCTGCCAGAATGCACTGAACAAGCTCGGCAAAGCCAATGATGTAGAACTGGATATCTGAACCTCGTACTAGAAAACCAGCCTGAAGTGTACCACCAAGAATGCTTTAAAGCAGATCTAGAGGAAAATATATGAATGACTTTCACTACTGAAATAGGATGAGTGGACGTTGGGACCGCATTAGCCTAGAAATAGAATGTGAGTAACAAGAACCTAATCCCAGAAAACCTGGAGCCTGTGGTGCGCCACCTATAGAAAGCTAGAGTGCTAGACCTAGAGGGGAAAAACTGGATGACTACTCCAAACTGATGTCATTTGAATTTTCGTCTTATTATTTCTCAATGGATCTTCATAGATTCCTTCTTTTTATTCTCGATTTTCCTTAGTTATTTTATTGAAATGGGATAATTTATAATATGTCTGTTCAAAAGTAGGTAGATCAGTCATGAGTTTTTGGTAAAGGAAGGTTTTCGAAATACCAGTGACATAATTCATCAAATAAGCAACATTTCATTATTATTTTCGCAAAGTGAATCAGATACTCCCCCCTTTTCAACATGCCGAAACTCTAAAAAGTCTGTCCCATCCCTTGTCATTACAAGACAAACCTCAGGGGAATCGTGTTTGAGAGATAAGTGTACACGATGTTCCCTACTTCTGATAATCTTGTATACGCAGACTTCTGTTTTCCCGGTACATGTAACGTGTGTCGTCTTTTATCTCCACATTGAGGTGAGGGTTGGAGAATTGTGGCAAAACAAAAAAGTTGTTCACTTAGGCGTATATGTATGTATGCACCATATCCCTTGGTTAATGATAAAAATAATGTATTGTCATACCTGGTGGTATTTTTGAAAAATATGTATGCCAAGATTATTCCGAAAGGCACAAAAGAAAACCTTTCGTGAAACCATGGTCATTTTTCTTCCGAATTTTATTTTTCAATTCTAATCTTCACCAAAGCAGGAGAAAGGTAATTATTCAGACTATATTTTGAAATCTCATTTTCTTTTTCATTCATCAATACTTTTTGATAAAATCATTTTTTCAGAACAACAGTCATCAACTGAAATCGATTACTATTGCCTACAACCGATCGAGATAAGATAAACCCCAAAAATCACCCTTGCGTACCCACATATCAAACTAATGGTCACATAATTAATAGCTCGTATCTGGCGTAAAATAATAACATCACGTGGGAACAAAACATGTTGCATTTCCATTAAAAATAAATCAATCAAATTGGGAAATATGGAGTGACTGTGGCAAGCGGAGCCAGGCGTCCTCATTTACGCTTGGATAGAGCAGAAATATTTTTTAAATGAGAATTCGGACGATTTCAAAAATTCCAACTTTGTTTCAATGAAGAAGGTGAGTTTATCTTATTCCCAGTTGATTGCAAAAAAAATATTGGCTATTTATCTCTGTATCATCTTATCTTGATTGAAAATAGTTAATGAACAATATGATAACTTAAGCACCAATGTCAAAATTCTGTGTACAAGTTAACTATAAAATGAGTATTCCATGGATTTATCAATTTAGAATACCTAGATATTGAGTATTCTCAATATAATATATCAATAGTGAATATATTTCGAAAACTTCAGATTGTATGCCTTTACGAAAGACAAAACCAAGACGTTCAATACAGAGGTTTCCAATATTACGCAGAACGAAAAAAAAAACTATGAATGAAAAATTTCAGAACAAAGAAAAATAATTATAGAGCTTGGAGATTGAAGAGAGAAAACTGGCGTCAGTCAAGAACTTTTACGAAAGTGAAAGCCAACTTCATATCACGAAAAGTAATTATCGGTTTAAATTTTCGACATCAAAAATGGTGAGGATTTGGATGTAACTTTTTTTTTTAAATTCAAGAAGGTGGTATAAGGAAAACCGGAAATCCGGTAAAGCCTGAAATGGAGCAGAACCAAGGGACATCAAAATGTCAGGCTCCAGGAATCAGAAAATGGCCAAAGAATTTTGTTAGATCAAAAAATAATTGAAGGATCATGTCCACAAGGTTACATTTTATGAACAGTGAGCTCACAGAAAAACTAATTTTTGTTCTCCAAAGAATAATTTTCTGAATAATTTCAGAGATAGGTTGAAGAATTTGATATACTACCTGCTATTGGCTCTAAGACAAGTGCGACTTCTCCATAATGTCATTTGGTCAATGACCTCCCAAACATATATTAGAAAGTAGATAGTCAGAATTCAGAAATACTGCTTGTGCCCAGTATATTATATTCATCTATGGCTTGGGGTGGTGTTCGGGGTAGCCCTTGTGGCGATAAGGCTTGGCAAAAAATACGCAGCTAACGAGCGTAGCCAAACGTCCAAGCGAATTGGAAAACTACACTACGTCTGGGGTCAAGGCTCCAAAATTTGGTACATATCGCCGCCTACAATCCTTTTGACATAACGAATACGCGATGTAACGGACACGCTATCACCTATATTTACGATATCTTTTTGTGAGGTTAGTTTGAAATAGTTTGCTCATAGTAGAATAATAATTTTATCCTTGGTAAATCGTTTTTTTTCTAAATGATTTCAAGTCATGAACTGTCGTGTTAATTTTTATAGATAAACAACCAAAACGTGCCAACGAACATGACTCAATAATAAGTGAATTCAAGAAAAGTGGTCGCCCAGTGCCTGAACTTATTATATGATAAACCAGTAAAAGACAAAAATGAAGAAGTTCATCGGAAGTTTCACAAATGTAGGTACGTAAGATTTAGCGGACTAATATGTGGTTGTGGAGTGTCGAACTTGTTTTACTGAGTCGTTATAGTGCAAAACCGATGTTAAAGACTTGAAGCACATGAAAGAGAAATTTAAAAAAAAATGCTTTTTCTGCAGATCAGATGAAATACTCGGTTAAATATGCAACCGTTGGATACGTTGATATTCGCACCCTTCGAGAATGTTCAAAAGAATCGTTATATTTTGAATAAAATTATAGATTGTGTTGAATTTTTCGGGGAATTTGAGCTGGCTCTGAGTGGCCATGATAAAACGCATTTGTTTCAATATCCAGTGGTTATTCTAGGACTTATAGATTCCCGTACAGTCCCTATTTTTGAAAAAATGTTCCATGTACCCGAAGCATAACTGAATTGTCCTTTATTTTGTAATATGAATCTCCGACGAATCGCTGGCGATATGAACTTAGCACATGAGCGGCAAATAGAACGGAACTACCCCTATTGAAAATGAGGAGAAAATATTTATAAAGAAGAAAAAATCTCACAAAAAAATTGCCCAAGGCGCAAATTTGTCTGCAAAGCGAATCTCTTTTTCAACCCTGATTTTTGACTTTCCAGAAAATTGACCACGAGTCATCAATGCTCTAAGAGAAGAAGAAGCTTCCACCCAGTATAAGACAAATAGATCTAATGTGCTTGATCATCAATGATTTCTAAAATGTTTTCACCACTTGAACATCATACATGGTGTCCCATTAGTCATGATTCAAACTCCAAAGGGGGATACAGAAGTGTTTTCGATTAATATTATATTCCGACTTGTCACCTCTTTTGCCTTGAATTACATGCTACTGGTGAGATTATACAGCAAGAGATTCTACGCCCAAGACGATGCCGATGATGTAGCAACACTAGTAATGGGCAAACACACCAATCACAACTCATACAGTCACCCCTACCTATCTCGAAAGACCGGTACAGGGAGGTGAACTGGAAGCCATATATTGAACCTCTCTCAGCTTCAAAAGGAAAAGGAACATTCGTATTTCTTGGACCAGAACTTCAGGTGGTAGGAGAAGTCAAACACCTAGACATCATCTTGGATAACAAGCTCTCAATGAACTCAATATATAGAAAATAGTTGATCGAGCACGAGCCACAATTATGGCAGAAAAATGAGCCAGTAGGCAAAACAATGACATGGGGTATAAAAAATGCTCGTATGAGCAACGGAAAAGGAGCCACAGAACTGGAAAATGACCAGAGGCTAGCATGTCTCTGTATAACTAGAGCCATGAGAACTAGAAATTAATAAACGTCTGCAAGCAATAAGATCTCAGGAGAGGCTATAAAAGAAGGAACCCTGAGTAATAGCCAAGCAAAAATCCAATCGTTCTTCTTCCGTGAAACTAGATCCAAGCAAGCATACGATTGTCAGTAAAATGTTGCCACTCTGAGAGCATGCATCCAACAATGTTACTCCAGGATGGATACCAGGACAGTGACCAACTGTCACGCAAAGCTGCAAATACATCACTCAAAGGTTCAGAACCCGCGATTGGAGTTAGAAGGAGGACATTCGATTGGAGTCAGAAAGGGTAAAAAGAGGGTAAAAAGAGTCACCAACCTTATTCATGCAATACAGCTCATCGACTAAAAGACAGGTACAGAGAAAAAACAATAAGCCCAACGGAGGCTGCGATATCAGAGACAATACCCTGAAACCTTGTGACACCTGAATTCCAGTTTCCAGTAATCAGACATGCATTCGACCTATTTAGATGTTTTGGAAAAAAATAACATTTAACAACTAAAATATTTTCGAGTTGTTTTGTTCATTTTTAGTGAATAAAACATGATTCTGCGCAAAATCAGAGATTAATGAATCATACTAGAAAACCTGTACGAAATCGGAATGGTAGGTACTGGAGCACTTTATCTTTATCAACTTTTCTGAGCTTGGACCAAGACTCAAGATACTATTTGTATAAGTTTAGAGCCGTGAGAGTTTAGATTTCTCTCAATTATTTCTATTTCCAGTTAAACAGGAAAAGATAATCTTAAACCTACAACAAACGATATAGTAATAATATGTACTATGAAGGACATAGATCACAATATTTACAGCTCTAAACATTAAAAGTCATCCCAAAAACAGCGGAATCCAAAATAAAATAAACGATAATGAAACAACGATCATTTCGGGTATATTAGCAGCAATTTGTCATATAAATAATTCGTATCGTGACACTCGAACTGGTGCCGGGTTATCTGGGTGATTTAATGACTTACCGGAAGAGTGCTAATAATTGTTTCCCACTATACTCTCGTTCTGGCTTATCTGATCGTTCGGATTACTACTCCTCTGGTCTTTCCCTGTTCCTCTTGAATTTATTTCATTTCGCCCTCAAACAACGGACTCGGCTAACGACCTATATATTTTATGGAGCCCAGACAGTTATCTCTAATTTTTTTTTGCTGGATTTCCGCTGGCACAATGATGTGAGTTATTGTTGTTGGATGTTTGTGGACAGCGCACCTGATGAAATTCCTGATCAAAATGATTCAAAATTTTGTTGAATTGTTGAATGATGTCATTGCATTGGTGAATTATAGTAGAGGTCGTTATATTTTTTTGGATTCATGAATGTACTGATCATTAATTTCCAGGCGTTGAAGAGTTCCGGCATGTTCACACACTAGAGTCCCTGATTGGGCAAATTGTGTTTCCGCGTTGCCTCTTTTTATGTCAAAGAGCTGTATCACCTCAATAAGGTTTGTGACACTTTCCACTGTTTCCCTGCTCGACCTCTGGGGAATGGGTTTAAATAACCAACTATTTCCTCCAGAAGGACAATGCATTCAAAAACAACTGTTCCTCCACTTCATTGCAGAGCATGCTATGCATAATATGTTTTGTGAGGTCCAGTTATTTTCTCAGTTGATTCCTTCTGGGTTTCACCAGACTTCTAGTGATTGGTTGTTGCATTTCATGAGTCACCATTGATTTACTTTGTTTCAGTCCAAGAGAATGGTTCCACTCTGCCAACTGTTGCTTTTTGTGCCAACAATTTAGCTAGTCTCTTGTGGAGGATTCGGTAATCCCAATGACAGTTTCTGGAACCGTGTATTGGAAGCTTTTCGTGTCAATCCCAAATCCAGCTATCTTCTTGTTCCTGACATCCATAATATAGTAACATCATCCAAGACTCATATGGACTTCGTTTCAGGAAGAGAGTATTGACTACCGTTTGGCTATCACTCTGGGTACGGATTTTTGTTCTATTGTAGCCTTCCTGAGATTTTGATGCACGCAGACGTATAATGCAAGAGTTGTAACGTGCTCCGTATGCAAATGATCCATACGTTAGGTTTTTACACACTCGACATGTCTTATGAAGCCATCTAAATCGGTATTATTCCAAAGTGTCTTCTTTTCAAAAAAAAATTGGTTTTTTGGATTAACCAAAATGAGTGACTGATCAGAAGCTATAGAGACATTTCATGATGAATTTCGAGGAACACTTGTAATTGTTCAATGTAACCTCCAGGGGGTCAAGTCTTGACCGTTCGCAAATTTGAAACGTATACACAAAAATGCGATCACCATGTTATTTCAAATGATGCTGATCGCACAATTGCGTATACGTTTTAATACGAGGGCTCAAAAATTGACCCCCAGACTTGTTCCAATGTTTCTGCCTTCCAAAAATTTTTGGTTTCCTGGATTTGCCCTAATAAGAGTCTCCGAGTAATTCATTCAACTAAATAGCGGATTCGCGGCCCGTCAAGTTTTAGTAGTAACGGCCAACCGTCACGATGATTATGTTTTTGAGCAGTGGGGCTGCAGCCGTCAAGACCCACCACGTCATCCAAATCAGTTCAATCGAAAATGCATTGAAACAGTTCTTGAATGCGAATGCTTGACGTCGCAAACCTTGAAAATTCCCACCCTTCATAGACATTTGGAAAGTCTTTGTCTCAACTATAAAGTCTCGCCTCGCAGTTTCCAGTCTTGTCTAGTCTCGCCTCTGAGTCTTCGAGATTCTTGCAAATGTATCGAAGTCAAAGTCAAAGTATGGATACGTTTCTCTCTCTTGACTTACGCAAGCGCATTGCAACCGTTTTTGACAGGGCGTTTTGTTTACAGTTGAGTTCGGCATTTTCTTCGCACGTAGGAACAGTTAAGTCATATACGGTCAGATCACGTATGCTAGTTATGATCGAATACACGTGATCTGATCGTATTCATTTTGGCAGTATAGTCACGTGACAAATATATTTCAATATGAAATATTTTTTTACGTATTGGTGGAATTAGCATATGTTTTTCTTCAGATAAATAAAATAACTGTGTTTGTGGAGGCGAGGACTTGTTAGCATTTGACAATCTCCGGTCTGAATTAAAAAAAAGACTTTCTTCAAATTAACGATAAGTTATTGATTTAAACTTATGTGAAACATGTAATCTCTCTCTTCAGAGCCTAAAATTGTCTGGATCGTCTTTTTTGAGCAATAGTGGTGATTTTTTTTTTAATTATGATCCAAGCAACAATGCGCAGGTCTAAGCTAAGGGAAAGACAGCTGCGAGAAGCCGAGAGGACTCCAGATGAAAACAATAAAAGTCTCAGTCATCTCTTGTCCGATTATCGTCTCGAAAATGAGACAAGACCATGCGAGACTCTCTAAAATGAGAACCTCATGGTCATCACTAGTGTCGAGATCCTTGTATTATTTCCTGAATTCACGATTTCTCCTTATGCGTCATTTTTCATTTTCTTCAATTCATCTCCAAAGACTCGGAGGAAGTTAAATTTGATTTTTAAATATCGTTAGTTTCTTCTCATTTGGTTTTGTCAGTGTCCAGACTTGCTTCTCTTACAATACTATTGATTGTATGATGTATTTGTATATCTGTGTCTTGTTCTTCTGATAAGCAGTTTGCTTCCAAATAGATTTGAAGGCAGAAATAGGAGTCTGGGGCAGATGCCAGCTTCCCATAAACTTCTTCATTTCCACTGTTTTCATTTGTTATTGTGATCTCCAATATTTCAGAAATGTTTGTTTTTTCAAATTTGGGATTTCTAAATATGATTGTCGGCTCTAGTACCCAAAAAACAGAAAATCTTGTAGAAATACAAATGTAATTAATTTGTGGTTTAAACTTAGTCCGAGTCAACTTCAGTTAAAAGAGAGTGAGGCAGTACTTAGGAACGCATTTCTCATTTGTTTAGAAGTTTTCAATATCGAGGTAAACATGGCACGGTGTACATCCTGCCAACAGTGATGCCGTGAATACCATTTATAGTGTTGATGTCTTCAAGAAATCGAATTTTTGTAGGATATCATAGCATCTTCTTTTGATAGATGGAAAATATGAATGAACAATAATTAGGTACATATTATTCAGAATGGTAATTATCCACAGATATGATAATTTGTTGAGAATACGTGATAAAAACATGTTGTGCTATAGGTCCAATGCTCATTGAAGTTGCGGAAGGTGGCGGCGCGGTGCAGGCGGGTGCTTAATCGAGACGTGGACGTGTTTTATCTCCAAAAAGGCGACACGAATGTTGACGGTGTGGTGCGGGAATGACCGATCATCAAATTGTGGAAGAAGTTGCCTGCTCAGCGCCGCCACCTTTGGCTACTTCTATGTGTATTGGGTTTAACTAACAGCATTTTTAGAGTATGATAACCCTTGTACATCCTACTTGAGGAAAAAATAAAACTACTTTTTGGCAAAACTCTAAAAATAATGTCTTAAGTTTCTACTCTTGATAAGTTTTAGCACATAAGAACGCCAACCTTCTTTGGCTATTTCTACTTTCCTTCTGTGCAGTTGGGAGGTGAACAACCCTGGTCCCCTACGTTTTGCACATAATAGGAATAGAACTTGATTTAATTCGACAGGATACGTTCTATAATTCTGTTTATTAGTTTCGGAATACTTTTTGAGGAATGACACGTTTTTTTTCCAAACATAAAATGTTTGCAGGCACAGATGGTTATGAATAGAGTAGAATATATTTATATACCTGATCACAACAATAATTGTGCAGCCCTAATCAGTGATGATTCAAGGATTTAAAAATTGGAGACGTTTTCCTGGAAAACAATCATTCATTTTCATCCAATGTCTATTGAACGATGGCCGAATTAAAAAATGAAACTTTTTCTAACATTGCTTGTCACCATATGATTATTTTTCATGAATCTAAGGAATAGTAGTTGTCTATAACAGTTCTAAAATCATAAAAGAAACCCTCAAAATCCTTCCCCGAACATTGAAAACCGTCTTCAAAACATTCTCCAGTGAACTTCAGCACTTTAACCGGCACCTCATTTTCATAATATCCATAATTCTATATCCCTAAAGTTCGGATAAAATCCGAAAGCACGAATAATAACAAACCCTCAAAATTATGCTTCAACAACCACAACACCACTCAAAGTTATGAAACTCAACCTGAAAAACTACCTTCAAATTTATTAACATCCATTTAAAGTTCACTTCTCTCTGGTCGATCCGTTATTGCCACTCGCTTGACCACCTCCGAAAGGGCTTTCTGAGAGTTAGCAACCTCGCTGCCTCCACGTCCGGTGATTGATCGAACTGTGACTTGATATATGGGCCAATTTATTGAAAATTCAACCATTTATTACCTTGAATGAGCCAGGTTACTGGCATGGGACAATCTAAGTGTCAAATTTGTTGTTATTGCTTTTTTGCTTGCTTTTGGTAAGACAGTATAAAGATGTACAGGGTGGTTATTTAAGAATGGCAAGGTGCCAAATCTCGCAAACTATTTATGTCAGAGACTTGCGAAAGAAGTCTTATCAGGTAATAGAGAAAATGCTGAGAAATATATCAAAATTTCCCAGGATGGCCGCAAGATGGCGTAACGGTGCTGTCAAAATACATGGATTCTTTGAGGAATTTTCTTGAAATTTGTTTTTTTTTTATTTTATTTTTCTAGCATGCCAAATGAGACGATTATCCATTGTCAATGTTAACAACTCAAGAATGCTTATAACTTTGGAACAACTCAACGGTAGACGTGATCTTGGGCCCGTTTTGATGAGGAGGGTCCGCTCTTCCATAATTCAGTGATCTCAAAAGATTCTGATAAGAAGAGCCAATCTTATTAAGTATAATATGCGTGTGACGGACACTTAAAATCCTCAAATGCAAAGGTATTGAAATAAGTTTGTCTGGATTATGGAGGAGATTCGGCACAACTTTCATGACCTACACTTTTTCGTAGATTTCGAAACAGGGAAATTATACGCTTTCTTGTCACTTGATGCAAAAAAGTCGAACCATTCAAGATTTTTGATGACGCAATTATTGTTATGTTGAATCGTCAAACTAATTTTGATTTCTGAACACAACTTGAATGCATGAGGCCATGACATCGTGGCAAACCAACCGTTAGATAAGTAGGGGAAGTTTATTTTCGTGACCAACCAGATATCCTGATTTGACATGCATAGATTTTTACCTTTGAGGACGGGATCGTGTCTACACAACAAGTAGATCCCAATAGAGGAAATGTTGGAGCAGACAAGAAATGCTGTCGGTAGTAATTCAGCTGTAGAAATCAAGAGATCTGTCATCTATCCTGTCTACTGAAAACACATCCAAGACCAAATAGCACGCATTATAACGAAAGTTCCTTCGACGCCGGCTGAGAACTATCGCAGCTTGGAACCATCGAAGATAATAGAAACATGAAAAGATGAAGAAAAAATGTCAAAACACGATGTCTAAAACAGTGGATTTTGGAATTGGGGACGCCAAGGACAGGTAGATAAAGAAAGTTCGTCTTTAAATCAGAGTGATCAAGTATGTAAGGGAAAGTATCTGCTTTTCAAGATGCTTCACTTAAATCATTATGAACCGCAATGAAACTTTCTTTGTCAAGGACGACCAGGAAATTTGGCAATGGTAATTGTTGTAGATAATGGTGAAGACCTCAAAGAACCCAGAAACCTTCGAAACTTATTGTGCTTCTCTTGATGCTGTCTAAAATTATAGAGAAACTAGTCAAAAATGCCAGTCAGTATGTTATAATATACAACTTCCTGGAAGATGAGTTGGCTTTTTTCGTGAGGTTATGGTCATTAATACTTGCTAATACCTGTTTTTGTCTGCACCAAGTAGAAACTTGGTGTGATCTTCATAGTTGGCCAGCTGTCGACCCACATCTGTCCACGTCTTCAGTGTCTGGTATGTTTCGACCTCGAAATTTCTCCCTTTGTCTTCGAAAAATTTCATGACCATCGAGTTCTCAAGTCAGTGGCTAATATATCTGGATTGTAAGGGAAGTTGATGATCAAAAAATTATTCTGCTGCCCCAACCACGCTAGTTCTGTCCCTTCAAATAGGTAGACTGACTCACCAGTGAAATATCGTATCTTCTGAGAGCCAGAGTTTCACAGTCAACGGCAGTTTCATCCTCTATACCACAAAAACTGCACCTTGTCAGACCATCTTGGGCACCCAGTATCTGCGTATGTAGCAGTCCGCGCAGCCCCAACATAAATCTTATCGGTTAGCCACAGTACTTCTTTAGTTTTTTCGACGGGTTGTCGAATCAGATAGTACTTGAGAGCTAAACTTCATCTGATCCGTCAAGTGTGAAGTGACGTCTTTCTCTTATGTCTATGAATTACCACGAATGTCTATCCAGGGTACTGTTACTCCTTTTGTTGACGACACTACTATTTTCTGACGAAATGCAAATTCTGACTCTGCCTGGGGTATCACTGGGTGAATTGAGTAGTCTAGATGGTGCCACTGCAGGTCCCATGTCCGGATAATGGAGGAGAATTGAGGGGCGAGTCTAGCAACCTACCCTACATAAAACAATCGCTAAGCTCATAGAACCCAAGTTTTGCCTTGGAACAGGACGGATTCAATGTTGACGAAACAAGCGAGGGCAAGGAAAATGAGACGAAACAAACACACAAATTTAACTAGTCTAGGATGTTGGAAAGTGAGATCATTCTTGAACTACAGCACCATAAAAAAGGCATACGTATGTGTCATATCTGGAACAAAAAAAGGAGGAAAGGAACATAACAATATGACGACTACTTTCTGATGTACTCGTGCAAACTAAAATATACAAGAGCAGCGTCGGGAGTCAAATGCTGATCCACCAAACACTCAGGAACTTCATATCAGACGTTAGTTAAACGTACTAGACAAACACACCCTTCATAAAGTTTCGGTACACGCACCATATACTGAAAAGTACAGAAGACAATCGATTTCTACGAATAACTTCAACTGTTGATAGAAACAATACCACAACATGGAAGCATAATAATATTGGACGACTTGAACAGTGGGAAACGAGGTGATACCTGGAGTCAAAAATAAATTTGATGAGGAAGCAGTGAACGAGCGAAGGGAAAAGATTGTTGAATTTTGCGCTTACCAGGAACTAGGGATTAACAACATACTTCGAGTACAAATCCCAACACAAAGTCACATTCCAGAGCAATAGTTATAATATCAAATAGAGCCATTGAACCAGAGCAAATACAGGAAGTAAGATCACTAACATCAGCAAACATCGGACCAGACCATAACTTAGTAATGGAAATAATCATTACCATGGCAAGACCAGCAACAAATAAGAAAAAACCGGACAACCCAACAACAAAGTTCAATATCGAGTCACCGGAAACAAAAAGCACGCTGGATCTGTACAACGGCGCATATCCCCAGCAACACACAGAAGACCGCGCATGGGACATCCTACTAGACAACTAAACCGAGCAGCGGAGGAGGCACTAGGCAAAAGAACATTCAACAAACCGACAAAACACAGAAATAAAATAGTTACTTACGTTACTAAGGCGGTAAATGACATTCAACGGCTGTGTATCGTACATTGTTTTGTTTCATACTGTAATAACTATTTCTAATCGGTTTAAAGTGCTTTCTTCTCAAACCACACACTTAGAGTGGCAGTACACCTCACATTCGTACCATGAGATGGCGTCAGCCGGATCATGTAGCAACTTATGTTTGTCCTATCTGATGTACCTCACCAACCGTTTATGTTAAGTGAACAAGTTGCAAAATGGAAATGGACCAAATTTTGCATAAAAGCTGCGAAGCGCAAATCGGCGGAAAGGTATCAAAAGGAGTTTGAGGCTTTCTGCGAATGGCGCAAAATCTTCCGTGTAGATAAGACAGTGAACGAAAATATCGTGTTTGGCGCCAGTCAAACCGTGTTACCATGTTACCAATGCAATTTCACAGTCTTTGATGATGCAAAATGTCATTTTTGGAGTAGTCAAGTAATTTTTTTTCACAGTCTCTGAAGATGTAAAGTATCATTTACCGGACTGGTTTTGGGTCCGGTAAATGATACTTCACGGTACAGTATGAAATAAAACCATTTTACAAACCAGAGGTGAAGATACTTGCCCACGAAAAGAAAAAAGCCCACCTAACATACACAGCCAACAACACTGCAAGAAACCACATCAAATACATCGAAACAAGGAACAGAGTAAACAACCGCATATGGAGAATAAAGAGGGAACATTGGGAGAACTTCAGTAGAGAAATGGAAATTGACTTCTATGGAACCCAAAAACGTATATGGAAAATGCTCAGAGCAACAAGGAAAAAAATTAATGGAACCGTTCAATTGAATAAAATCTCGGCAGCCTTATGGACCACCTTTCAGGGCCTGTACACAAACCGGGACGAACAAAAACAACGGAAGCCAAAGGAGCGGGAAAAGAAGAACCGAGTAGAAGCCATAGACATCGAGGATGTAGAACAATACACCATGGAGAAAGTGATATCCGAATTCAAGCACCTTCAGGACCGGACAACGTTCCCAAAGAACTGCTGAAGTGCGGAGGAGAAGCTCTGGTTGGACAGCTGGCCAAACTATTTAACAAAATATTGACAGACGAAAATAGACCAGCGAGATGGAGACATAGCATCACAATCCCAATATTTGAAAAGGAGAACCATATGGAAAAATACATGCATATCAATCCCGACAAAAGATAGAATAAGGGATGTGTCAGGCCTGAGAGGATAAACACGGCAGAAACACGAGCAGACACAGCGGCAAAAAAAAGGATGGCACAAACCAATGAAATGAGAACTCTATGAATGATCATAGGGAACACACTTTGGGATCAAAGGAATAACGAGATTAGGGAAGAATGCAAGATGGAGGACATGGTTAGATGGACACGCGCTAGAGGAAGGTTCTGGGACGATCACATATCAAGGATGGAGGACCACAGACTGGCAAAAATCGCCAGAAATGGCAAACCAGCATACGGCAGACCACTAGAGACCAGGACGGCCTGCTAAGAGGTGGAAGGACAGCTGGTCGTCGGCATCCCAGGAGGGACAGATAAATGGGTAGAACAAACCTCAAGGCTTCCCAATTTATGGTACCTAATTATTATCTATGCTATGCTGTATAAGGTATGTATTCACCGCTCAGAATCTTTTGGAAATCAAAACAGGGATTTTCCATCATCTGACCTTGTTAAATAAGGGCGATATGCACAAGAAACATCCGGCATCAAACACAACTGAATTTGACACCAAAATATCACCAATCGACACAACAAAGTTTACATACTGGTTACACTGACATCCGGATCAAATTTTTAGCTTGTTGCCTGACTACTATCGTTTGTATTCCTTTGACAGCTGGCAATCATATTTTCGAGCTTGCGCATTAAAAATTGGTTCTGCTCCTCATTTTGGACATGACCATTCTTCTCGCCAGGCTAACAGCATTGCTTAACCAAGATCAAAATAATATCTTATGAAAAAGTTGGACATCTATGATGAAGGAAGGGTTTTGACATTCTTCCTGCACACAATATGAATTGTGAGACACTTAAAAAAATAAGAACTCTCTTGTGTGATATGTTGTGGCAACATCTAATTTGATTGTATTTGGTTTTGTAGGCTTTTTTACTCCTCATGCTTTGTCAACTTTAATGAGTGAACAGGTGGTCGAGAAGAAGAAGTGAGTTGGTTGCTCTGAGTTATGAGGTTGCAGATTTTTGATTCCAGAATCCAACGGCATAGCTATTTAGTCAAAGTGTTGTTTGACGTGCTAAACACACTTTGACTATAATGAAGGTCATGGATGGGATTGTGATATGTGGCTTCGGGGAGCATGAAAGGCAAAAGTCCTGTACCAGAAAACCAGATTCAAAGAAAAATCCCATTGTCCTTTCTTAGCACGCCAGTCCCTCTCAACAACGGTCGGAGCGTGTTTACGTGTCTGTCAGGTTCGGAGATTAATTGGTCAAAAGGAAGAAAAACCTATCAGAAGTGGTAGACATAGCGGAAAAACATACTCTTATTATTTTGATATGACTGTAAATTAAGTCTTATCTAACTTATATGTTACTAAATGGAATTTATATGCATACAAATCACGAACAGTATTTTTAGCAATATTAGTATAGCTAAATCATAATATGATCATACATTATATTGCTGATTAACTACACTTGCCGCGTTCTCTCGTCCAATCCCGACCAAGCGAGATCCCTTTGGTGGCTTATCTAGGATCTCTTTCCGAATCACTCTCGGCTTTCGTCTTTTAAATACGTGCTGATTCTGTGCGCCTCTAATTCATATTCTCTATGCGTGCTGATGATAAAGTCATAGTTTTATCATGACGGGTGCTAGAAGTGTTTTGCAAACGAAAATAAAAAGAGGTTTGTTGGAAATCCATATAAATTATGTTGGCATGTTTAGTACTCTTGAAAGTGAATTAAAAAAAGACTATGTAGTGCTAGTCTGATGAATCATTGTACCTCTAGCTTTCAGCTGATAATCTTTTATGTCTATTTTAGAACATTCTGTATCTAGGATCTGCGTATGAGGACGCAATTTACACTCTCTTTGTCGTGAAAAAGCTGGACAAAGATTGCGTTGTGATCATTTATCAGAAACTCATCACATTATACACACTTGAACTTGCAATTACTCAATTCAACTTGGTGCCTGTGAACGAGATAGGAGAAAAAACAGCACTGCACTCCCTAATCGAGTGGCCAATCTTGACGTTCTATTTGCGTAATTAAAAGCACTGCATAAATCCAGTGATCTTGTTCATTACGCGAAAGCAAAGTGTAATGATAGCAATTTCGTGAGCAGGGCAGGGTCTTCCAATCTGTGTGTTGGGTTTTTGTTATCCGTCCGCCCCCCAGGATCTCCCCTTTTCGACTCGGCCCGGCATATGTACGATTGCCGTCGTTCCTCTCTCGTATTTTTTACCGACTCGCCTTATCTCGGGCCCGTCTTAATTAAAGTCTTTGTGGAGGCGACTCTTGTCATTAGTTTCCCCGCTATTTGGATTAAAATGCGAATGAGAAATGATCGATATATGAATCCCCTTATCAATATGGTATATTTGCAAAAATTAGATAGCAGGGGGCACGTATTACTCATATGGGGTTGATTGATTACACCATCAAAAATTTCTTCATTTCGACAAAGCGAGGAAATTCAAGCGCATTGAATAAATGAATGAATAGCTATAACAGATATTTGATAAAAGGCTATAAATAGGAATTTGGTATCACGTTTTGACCCATCTTCTAAATAAAAATATGCTCACCTAATCAGATCAACAAGATTAATTTTCATCAGTTGACTTTCCCGTTGAATGACACCGAAGTGGTCCCAGAATGCAAAAAGGCCCTGCAAAATTTAATGCGGAACCTCAGAGAACTTTGCTGGTATGGGCCTCAGGCCACAGTGGTATAAAAAGGGACACTGAGGCTGACCAACTCATTAAAATTGGTTCATCAAGTAATCTGAAGAATCCGAACCAATGATAGTCATTCCAAAGGCAACAAGAATAGGCGATGCTAAGAATAGCAATAATACGGTCTTACTCGGATTAGGGCAAGATCAAAGAACTTTTGAGTCTGAGCAGGAAATACCTCCGCAAGTCTATCAAGAAGTCACATGAACTTGAAGACCAAAATCAGAGAAGACTCAGACTGCAGGTGATGCCTTGAAAAAAAAAGAACTTGGGAACATAAAAACAGATAAATACTATAACGCTATACAAATACTTTGGTATGAGGTTCGGGTTTAAAAAATAATAAATAATAAACTGGGATCCCCACGCATACACTCGAATCTGTGGCACCCTGTATAGATTTTGAAGTATTGACCTAATGTCCCAACAAACAATTTAAGAACTCCATACCAGAAGAAAAGAAAAAGATAAACATGAGGAGGTTTAGAATGACCTCTAAAGCTGCCTGGGGTGTTCTGTTCTTTGCTTGCGTTGTACTTAGTGTTGCCAGTCATTGTACTTTCGTGAGCATCTTTACGTTCGATTTCGTGACAGTAGCTTTCCACCATACCCATACCACAGCCCACAGCTTCGTAGGTAATTATGGGTATCATGATCGCTGTATACATCCAATGGATAATGTGCGGTTCAAGTCCCCTTTTTCCACCAATCATTCTCTTGCATGTATATAATGCATTGCCTCCCTTCAGTCTTTCCTCTGTGTTCCTTTTACAGAAGAGCTTTGGGTCTATGATGATCCCTAGGTACCTTATTGCCCCATTGGAAAGCCTAAGAGTATGTCCCCCGAATGTGGGCATTTTACTGTTGGGCACCTTGCATTTCCTTGTGAAGAGTACTAGATTTGTCTTATCAGGGTTTACACCAAGACCGTTCTATCCTGCTCATTTGGAAAGCTTCTTCAATGCAGATCCCATGATTTTGCTGATAGTCGACAGGCTTTTGCCCACTACCAGGATAGCCATAAAACATCACTTTATCCAACAAAGTATTTGTCCTACCTGTTCGAATAGTATAGCTCACGAAACAGTAGATCCAAAAATGTCCTCGATATCAGACAAGAAATGTATTCTTTAAATTCGCTTCTTAGGATCCTTCTTGTTAAATTTAAAAGTTTTTTTACTATACGATACTATTATTTTTAAAACAAAACAATTCAACACTTTTGTTAAATTTTGTTTTTTTTTTCGATTCTCAAAATTAACTAACCCATCGTGAACTTTGGCAAGCAAAGAAGTTTTCAGTGGAGAAACATAGACAATATATTTTTTCGAATTAGAGACGATACTTTTAAATGCACCGTAGAAAATTATCTTATCCAAGAATAAGATATTTATTTATATATAGGGTGCCTCCGATTAAGTCGGCACTATTGTTCACTTCTTCGTCATTGAAGAGGTCGTCTAAATGAAAGAGCTAGAAGTATTTTTTTCGCTGATTAACGTGGTATTAACAGAAAAACAATTGAATTCACGAATTATTTTTAAAAAATGTCTATTTTTTGAATGAGACCGTGTATATTCTCATTATTATCGATTGCCCACTCTTTCTTTCCTGAACATAATAAGTTATGATGAATTTTGTCTGAGAACCAAAAGTAACGGAGTTTTGCCTTTTTTAATTTTTTGAAAACTTTGCCATGAAATTTGAAATTTGGCATTACACTAATTATATCGTGCTTAACGTATTTTGTTTCTTAAGCTCTTTGACGTTAATAAATTGGTCGAGGAAAATACGCATAACTCCGTTATTTTTGGTTTAAGAAAAAAAATCATGATAACCTTTTATGTTTAGAAAAGAGTAACTGATCAATTATGATACAGGGTGTCCCATTTAAAAAAAAATACGTTTTTTGAAATAAATTGAGAACGCGTTGTTCAATTGTTTTTTTGTCAGCATAACGTTAATCCGCAGAAAAAATACTACTACTTCTCTCATTTAAACCACCTTGTATCTTTAATAATAAAGAATTTAGTAATAGTGCCGACTTAATCGGAGGCACCCTGTATATAGAATAAAAATATATCATATTTATATATTTTAATAAACTTTAAATAATAAATCTTGAATTTTTCACCTTCTTCAATTTTGAATGATTTTAGTTTCTTTGAATTTCAGTGCTCCGTTTGCCAAAAAAAAGATTTTAAATATCATCACCTTTCATGATAAACTGAGCAAAAATGGTTTATAGACACTTTTTCATTTAGTTACTCAGGGGTTTGCCTCTGTTAACTTCGTTCAATAGGCCCAGGAACATCGTGATATACTTCCGCAATATCTGGTGAAGATTCTTTTAATTCGGAGCCTCATTGAAGCTGGTGAAGCTATTCACTACCGGGGGTAACTACCGCTAAAACTTCAAAGAGCAGCCTTCACTTATTCCGCAATTTTTGAATTCTTCATGTTATTATCAATAAGCTACATCACTTTTTTTTTCAAAAATAAAGTACATTACGTCACAATAATTGTTCTATTTGTGAAATTGAGAATGCCAATAAAAAAAAGGAATTATTCTAGAGATACATGAGGAACTCAAAAATGACAAAAGAGATAGAAGTTTCCATTGAAAATGTTAAGGTAGACGCCCTGGAGGTCAGACACCTCAAAAGTTGTCCCCCTCGATATATGCATTGATATCTTTCACAAAATCTCCATACCGTCATCAGTTTAAGAAATAATAATTATTGCTGTCCGTTTGGAACAATTGTGAGGTAACGAAGTTGAATTTGAAAAAAAGTTATGCAACTAATCAAGAATAGCATAAATATTTCAAAACTCGCGGAATAAGTGAAGGCTGCTATTTGAAATTTCAGGGGTACTTACCCTGGGGGTGAGGAGTTGAATCCAGAAAATTAATAGATTCCTCAAAAGTTGTCCCCCTCGATATCTTAATTGATGTGTCTCACCAAATTTTCATACTATCATCACTTCAAGGAATAATTAATTCTGTTCGTTAGAAAATTTTTGTGAGGTTATGAACCTCAATTTTGAAAAAAAAAGGGATGTAGTATATGGAGAATGACGTGAAAATTTCAAAAATCGCAAAATAAGTGGGGGTTGCTATTTCAGGGGTAGCTACCCTGGGCGAGAGAGGGTTGATGCCAGAAAAACAACAGATACCTCAAAAGTTGTCCCCCTCGATATCTAAATTGATGTGTCTCGCCAAATCTTCATACTATCATTGGTTTGGACACAATCACATGCTGGTCCTTTTAAAATTGTCACCCTGTATATGGAGATATTTCAGTGATTTCACCACAACATGTAGAAAGGCAGCTTTGTGATGGCCCATAGTCCACATAGTCAGCGATGGAACACTTTTGGTTGATGTGTATGCAGACTGGCACATTTTTTCTGGAGATGTTCAAGTAGGGCTACTCCAGCGGCGTGTCATCCAGCTGCAGAATAGAGCTGGAATATATGTGCTGAATTTGTATAAAAGTCCTAGGCGTTACATCGAATCTGAACACCTACTGGTACTGAAGCGTATTTCAATTTCCATTCACCTTCCTTCACGTGATGGTGGTAGTACAGTAATTGCAGACTTCGCAAATGTAAGGTTTGTATCCATAGGTATAGGTTGCACACCTAGCTAACCGAGAATGAGGTTGGCCTGCTATACATATGAATAAAATGATGCACAAATGTTGTCACTGTTCATTTTCCAGTCAAAATAAAAGACTCCATTTTGTTTTCCGTTGAAAAACACCATTCGCGATTTTCCAACCGATGCGATGGGCGAAAAAATTGAGCAGGCACAACGATGGAGAATTATGGATGAAATCACTTACCTACTTTTATTTTCTCTAGCTCCAACATTTTTTGTTAAAAAATGAAGATCAAACTATGAAAAAAATAATCTCAACTCTCTGAAAATGAAAATCACATCCGACACAAGCAAATAGAAAAATGTTTTAGCCAAAGCCAAACCACTAATGATTTTTGATTCCTTTTCAAGTATCATACTCTCGGCCATCCTGGACTTTTATCAGCATGTTCTAAAAGCTTAAGTGGTCTGGAATGGTGAAGAAATTTATAATTTTCTATATTCACGTATTTAAAATGGACTTATTGCAGCAAAAATCTGCCCTTATGTGTATGATCTTTTTTTTATTGTTATGATAATATTCTGTAGCGATGAGGCGGAAGATGACGGTTCATTGAAGTGGCATTGACTGTAAACTCTCCATAGAAAACTCCTATCAAAAAGGCTTTCTTGGTTCTAGAGTACGTTCGCCCCATTTGTCATAACTTCTCGTATATCTTAATGCAAGTTTCATATTTTCCAAAAATGTGTGTTAGTTGTGACATTTTGGAAATTCTCATCCTCCGTCTTTTGAAAAAATGTTGGTTGGAGGACAATCAAACTCCTCTACTTTCTGAATTGCCGATGGTTTCCACTTTTACATCCCATTACAGATCATATTTCAACACAAAACTATATGGACACATATTAGGAAAATCAGAGTTAAGCCAAACAAATCGGTGGGTTTTTCTTTGATTTATTATTTTTTACTTGGGTTAATACTTGACAGCCGCAGAACGTTATCAGATGTTATCATAACGTCATAACGCCTTTGTCTTAATTCGATGTCGGGCATTCACTTTGAAAAAAATGGTACCTACCAAGGTCATTTGTCTTGATGGATAGAAAAATAATTGGAGACCATGTATCATCCGGAAAAGTGCTTAAGTGAGGATGAATAGAATAATGAGACTGGGGAGAAAAACATAGTCTTGAGAAACATTATAAAACGTGATTTTAGTTTTTCTTTTTAATCCCGAGATTTCAAAGAACTGCGCATAATTACTGAATTTCGTCATAATATTTTGACATTTATGCATCAGATTTAACAATACTCGTGCGTCATAGTCTTACGACAAAGGAAGGATCTTTTGTTATATGAGAGCCAGAAACGCTACATGTTATCTGAATAACTTATTTGTGTATAATACCAAATCCAGGATTTCTCTAGAGCATGGAAAATGACGGAATCTAAGGTTATATGATGTACCCATGAATTGATTATTTATTCGATTGTGGAATTTTGTCATATAAGTTCATGCTGAGATCTATTATACGTGTTTACGTTACTTAACCGGTAAATGAATTTCTAAATTACGCGTCATGATGTTTATGAATTTGGAGACGAGTAGTTCAATGACATTTAACGGTTGTGTATCGTACAATGTTTTCTTTCATACTGTGACAATTCTTTTCAATCAATTCGAGAGAAAAAGTGCTTTCTTATTGTGAAAGCACACATTGGTGGTTGCAGTCCGCCTCACAATCTTTCCATGAGATGGCGCCAGCCAAATCATGCTACCACTTCCAAAGTTATGTATTCTTCCTATCCAATTTCAAAATCTCTGATGATGACGGTGAATGACACTTCATTTACCGGACTGGTTTTGAGTCCGGTAAATGATTCTTCACAGCACACTAATAAATAATGATATTTTTTGCATCATTATTCATACGGTGAACGAATAATCAACGTAGTTAAAACTGATTCTATGCAGCATGATAATTCGAGACTGCCGCTGATGTCTGGTTCAAACCTATTATAACTAATCAGTTGACTTCTAGAATGTCCAGAGTTAGAACGTATTTGCAGCGCCCGTTGCTCTTAATGTTATAACAGGAGATGAAGAGTCTGGAGACTAAAAGTTCTCAATGGTAACCAAGTGGCATCAGGGTTAGTTCCCAGAAAAACAATAACGGTCAACTCAAAATTACACAATGTTCGAAAATAGTTGGATCATTGTGCCAAGAATGTTGCATGGATTCCTTTCAAACATTTTGGAAATGTTTTATCACGATTCATCGATAAATTATATTTTGACCAAGATGACTTCCTGCTACGTATAAGAAAAAAAAATGGTGCGAGTGTTCCCTATAGACACTCATTTTACGGACTCTGGTCATAATAAGTCCACTTACCAGAAATATTCAACCCATATTGAGCCAAATTCAACGAATAATCCCTCAAATCGAAATAAAATTCCTCCTATTATATCATTACCGTTACGCAATCCTAAAAGCACAAATTGTTGAAAATCGATTTGTTTTATCCATCATCAGCCGCGAGCCCAGATGCTTCCTTAGAAACACCGACGGAGGGGTAGTACGATACTTAGACACCTGTGCAACAAGGTTATTTATCACGCTTTTGTGTCTTCGATACAGGCTTGCACACATATTAATTTTGTTTCGGTTTATATTTTCGTCGGCCCATTACCGTCTAACAAATTAATGAATGCCAGCACAGCCAGCCAGCTCTCCGGATCATCCGTTAGACGCCATTTTGTAAGGCGAAGAGTATAATTTAAACATAATAAATTATAAATCACGACTAAGGAAAAAGTGAGAGTCGCTTTTTTTGCACTAACGGGTTTCGAGAATAAATAAACCAAACAAGTTTCTTTTAGGGGTAAATTTACTGGCAAACATGCATAGAGACGTCAGATGAGGTGTAACAAATTACTTTTTCCCAAGAAAATGGTTTTGGATAATTCAACCCCCAAAAAATTCTACGAGCATTTTTTGTAGACCCTTGTAAGCCAAAGCGAAAATTAGCTATTGAAACAGATAATTAGATACTAGGTACTGGATGTATAATTTCATCGGGTTCCATACACATCAAATGATTATTTCCAAATATTCCACGGTACACCTACACACGGTACATCAGTGCGCATCTAATGTAACGACATCTCTGTTGCAAGCAGAATAGTGGACTTTGCATTTTGCATAAAATACAGTTTTCTAACTTACGAAACTTCAGAGGTGATTCGTTAGGTTGTTTCTATGAGCAAAGGTCCGAAGTTGCTTCATTTATTTTGCCCCAACTAGAATGAAATTATTAGATCCAGTGGCACCACAGCCAATTAATATTGAGAAAAAAGTTGTGCCACTTTTTTTGTGTTTTTTTTTCATTATTTTTTATAGATCAAGTAACCAAAAATACAACTTTTTGATCTTCTGTGTTTTCTTCATGCTTCGATTTCAAGAAAAAAAAAATAAAAATCACCTTAACTCATTCTTAAAGCTATCCGTTCATAACGTAAATTGAAAACCAGGAATAAAGAGCAAATAATTTCGACATTATAATAAACTTCAATAGGTTTACTATTTAGTGAATAAACATTCAACTTATTATCATTTAACTTAAACTTTACGAATTTTTATCAAATCTTCAACGCCGTCTATTTCAAAAATGAAGCAACTCCGGACAATGTTCATTCAAACTTTTTTTCTCAAACCCACCAAACGAATCAACCTCTGAAGTTTGGTACCGTTGTATAATTGCATATTATGCTGCTTGATTATTTTTTTCGTACAACCTACTTTTTGGGTTATAGGGCTTACCTATTTTTTCACTATACAGAGTGAACAAATATTTCAAATTTTGTAACCATTTTTGAAATTGTCAAACATCACTTTTTTATAAATATCTATTGATAGCTGTCAAATTTTGTTATACTAAAAATGGTTTCCGGTAGAGCTCACAAAACTTCAAATGTTTGTCCGTTCGAACTTTCTCGTATTTGCTATAGTTTCCGAAATTCCTGTTCTGGACGTGTTTGCTTATTGAAAATAAAAAGATACAATAATATTTGACTATTTTTTTATCAAAACAAACATCAAAATTTATTTGCAAAAAAACGAACCATTGTAATAAAAAATGTTTGTCAACCTTTAACCTACAATTTTGAACCATCACTGTAATTCTAAAAAAAAATAACTGTATAAGAGCCATGAAAAGCTACGTTCCTCATATTATCATGAAAAGCATAGAAACTGCAATACAGATGACGTAAATGCGCAACAGAAACAAGCTTCGTTCGCGATGCTGACATACCGTGTGTAGGTGTATCGTGATTTGACTAATCTATCAAATACATGAGATTATTGCTATGTAGGTTTTTCGTTTTGTTCGAAAAATTATAAGCAGGAAGAAGCTTGATTGTGAATTTCACGGTACATTAGTTAGAATGTAGTCACAAGCAAATAGTGACTGTTCAGTTACTCAACCAGTTCAGTTCTTTTTCTGCAAAGGAATGTATCCACGACAATTATTGTGTGCCTTTTTATTTGCGCCTCTAGCGTTAATCTATCTGGTTCAATAGCAATAGTTCTTGCATATCACGTTGAAAAACTCATTGACGTAACATTCATAAAAAAAGTTCAAACTCGATCAATTCCAAACTTTTTTTTACTTAACATACTTCCAATTGGGATCGATAGTTGAAGAACCAAGAAACCACAAAGCTAGATAATAAGCTAGAAATATGATATTGAAATCATGAAAACTCGGTATACTAACATTTGTACACCCTAAGCAAATCTCCCCAATAAAAAACGAAAAAAAAGCATTTTTGAAAATTTTTTGCCTGCAAAAGTGTATATTATTCTCCTTTCAAAAATGTTATACATCCTAATGAATCTATCTGCAAATTGAAACTGATTCTTTCTTTTATCATCTCTCCTCAACTCTTTGGATATTAATTTGATTCTTTCTTTTTCTAGTGAATTCCAATATCGTTTGACTCTAGAATATCAAAGATGAAAAGAATTAGCCAATTTTTTTTTATCCTTTTATACCATTATACTCAGCATAACCAAAAACCCAGTGATTTATTAGAACTATATTCTTTGATTATGGAATATAATGATATTGTCTTGTAATCATAAAAGTATTTCTCTCTTTTTTTGCATTAATATAAATCTATCTTACACTCACACAGGACAGTTGGGAAAAGGGGAAAGAATCTATTATGTACTGGTCCCGTGGGCCCGTAAGAAATGTGAAAAAAAAAAGTTGCAATAGACAAAATATCAGTGGCGGCTCGTGATGTGTAAGTATGGGTGTGCGCTACCAAAAGGTAATTTCAGGAAAAATTACGTTGCATTCACCATTTCATTTAAATAATGAATACTTGGTTTTAGATTTGTGACTCCTCTAAAATTATACCAAACATGATCGAAATAAACCAATTTAGAAAATCGGGGTATTTATCGCTTCAGCAAAAAAAACAAGTGAAATATTGTTTCGAAAATACAAAAAATCAGTTATTACCTACCATTAAAAAAAGTCCACCACGACAAAAGTATACGTACCTATATTCCTGATGCTTTCATTTTTTTTTTTTGGAAAAGAGAGAAGAATTTTCACTTCCACTAGCACCTGAGTCCGAAGCACGAACAGCCCGAGACATAATCGACACGTACTACAAACTGTACTCGTAAACAATAGTCTATCAGAAATATCGAAAACCGAAAAAAAACAATGAAAATTAGTTATTTTTTTTCACAAATCACGACCACGATGGAATCACGATACATCTAAAGCGGCATACCTATTTGTCGTCACTAATTTCACTTATACGTTTCGCGCATGCCGTTACCCAAAAAAAAAAATAGTCTTCTTCTTCTGCCATTACCTAAGCCAAGAGTTTGACGTACCTATTCGACATTTGATATCATGATTTTGCTTTTTTTTGTGAGTTTATGATATTTTAGAGTTGATTTAGGAGTAATTATCTACTCCATCGTGACATCACCTATGCATGTCGGCGTGTATGTGTATCTAGGATGGAACGGAAAAACTGAATGACAATAGTGACAACTGGCAACGCAGATATCAACTGTGCAGGAAAATCAACGACAAACGAACTAGATCTGATCGTTTTGAACTAAGAAATCAGTACAATCAGCAACATTATTGTACAAGTTTTGAGACACGTCTAAAAAAGTCAAAATGCTTTCCTGGCCTAGTGTGTATTCAAATAGCGAACTGAGCGCCGAACGAATACACACATGGGCTGGGACAGACTGACAACATAGACAACATAGTGAGTATAAAATAATAGATAGGGTACTTTTGCACTTTTGTGGGACTCTAAGCGATCTAAAGATAGCGAAAATACCCCGTGATATGAAAAATATTCTGTTATTACTATCAGTGCGCTAACACGGACGCTCTCATTGAGCCGTCCGTGTAAAATATTTGAAAAATGACATAGAGAAAACTCAAATCATCCTATTCAATTCAATATCATAGGTATCCTAGACTCTTTCTGAGGTCAATAACTCTTGATGTTGATAGATGAAGATAAGACAATTTCTGTACATGATTGCACTACATACAGAATCTATTGAGACTAATCAAGGATTTGTTATTTTGTTTCAAAAATGGCAGATCTTTTAGTACTTGTGGCTACAATTCCATCAAGGAATGCCACACCAAATTAGCAAATAATTGAGTGATTATATATAATTAAAACCAACATGAGATATGTCAAACATACCATCCAAATTCAGCCTTCTCTATCAAATATTCAAGAGCAATATTCTCCACAGTCACGTTTCGCAGCAACAAAAAAAAAATCGAATCGATATCAGCCGCATGACGTTTCTCTTCTGGCGTGTGAAGGATGCTTCTGGAACTATTAATACTTTTCCTCGGAGGTGTGATCCGAACATTAAAAGGGACTTCCCGCAGCGTGGCAATCAGAAACCCATTAGAGACTCGCGGATTTTCGACCCTGACCGCCACAACGAGTGGTAGTTATGAATAAGACATGCCGGCCAAATGGACTTGAGGATTTCCGATGGTCAAGCCATGATGAAAATTTGAATTCCCAATTTTTGTATTGTGCTTATCAAGTAGATGAAAAAATTGGCAAACATTCGAGGAAATAATCAAACACACATATTTGCTTTCTTTCGTTGCGGAAACGGACCCTCAATTTATAATATTACACCGACACTTAGCTACGTCTTTTTGGGTCATTTCACACCCCCGTAGTAATGACTAGCTCGAGTCTGGTTTTAGGTTACTTTGTCAACACGACATTTGTTTTAGGCGCCTAATAGTCTCGACAGGTTTCCCTCCTTCGTAGAGGTCGATACAGTACATTAGGGTGTCATATTTGATCTGTTGTGTCATTTAATATTTGCTACTGTTTTGATTTGTACTGATTTATTTGCTGAGTCTGATATATGAGATGTTTGTATATATTAAGACGTTCTCAACTTATACCAAAACCAAAACGACATATTAAAAGAAAAAAAACTTTTCAATTCCTAGATTTTGAAATTCTTGAGATGACGATGTGGCAGAACTTGAACACACAACGTCCGACTGATAGTTATCTCGAGCCGAGAAGGTGACAGTAGATAATTTCAAGTTTATAATAGGCAGGCAGGCTATTTTCCAAAACCATTCCATATTCCCGTAAGTAACTATAATGAAGCTAAACCTTCTATACCTTCAGTGATTTTTAGCAATCAGTGAATAAGTGAATCCACAGGGTGCTACAGAATGTAGTGGGAGAAACTTAAGACTTAAGGGCAGATTCTACAGTGCATTTTTTGACAGCGGAAAAGGTCAAAATGACAGGCTAGACGCCAATTAGTGAAACAAATCAAATGGAAATGGCGGTAGAGTGATGCCTCATTTTGAAGATCTTTTCATCCTTATATACCCTGCAAGTATAATTTTTCAATAATCAGCTAGCCTTTTTTTCAAAACGCCGCTTAGCTGTCATGACTGTCAACGAGCCCAAGTTCGTTGAAATCCGTCAAGCGAAACGGGAGAAATCTCCGTTTGTTTGAAAAAACAATTGAACTTCCCTCACCACTTTATTATGATAGATAGAAAAAAAAACGTTTTAGACAAAAAGTGTAGGTAAATAGTCAGTAAATCCGAAAATGAGCTCATCGATATATTTTCATTGGACAAAATTCCATACAAATCATATTTTTCTACTTGGTGTTGGTTGTTACGCCCCCTAGCGACCATTTCAGAAACTTGAGAATATTTTCCAGGTTTTTCTCTTGGTCGTTTTAGTCATAAAATTTTTTGCCGCAAGCCTCTACGATGTATAGTTTCCGAGATACAGTACCTCGCATTCTTAGTTGGCCACCCTGTACATGAATAATAATTGCCATTCTCCTGATTTGTGCAGAAACTACTAGGGAAATAATGATTAGAATTATTGTCGAAATGTTGCGGATATTTTTCTCAAAGAATCAACATCTTATGATTTTCATTCCCTTGATAAAATGTTTGGTTCATAAAATAATGCTGGTCGAGAAAAAACAAAAGAATTGGCAGAAGAAAATTGAAGATATTTGCCGTATAGCTAGGTACTGTCTGTTCATGGCTCTCCTGCGGTTACGTCATACTTTTCCGTCTCTCTCTTACACATTGAAAAAAAAAACACGTACGTCTGGACGAGGGTTTTTCGGATCAATTTGACAAATGTCACATGTGGAGCAATCAATCTACGACATACTGCCAAACGCTCGGCCAAACGTCAAATACTGTGACGTGACCGCAGAAAAGCATTGAACAAGCTATACATAGCTGGGTTTTTCATTCAAATCAAAGTTTCACTGTTTAAACAGTGATTATCATAATATTTAGTTTCAGTACAATAAAAATATTCTATATTGAGTGACAACGTGAGCTGCTTAAGCTTAATCCCTTGATTTGAGCTGTTTCCCTGAGATGTAAAGATAAAAAAGCTGCAATATCGAAATTGAGCGTTTCATTAGCACTGTTATTAAGTCATCGTAGAAAAAAATACATATACAGGGTGCTTCCTATCAAGTCGGCACTATTGCAAACTTCTTTATTATTAAGGATACGAGGTCGTTTAAATGAGAGAACGGATTAACGTTATGCTGACAAAAAAAAAACAATTAACCACGCTTCCTAGACTTATTTCGAATAACGCATTTTTTTAATGGGACACCTTGTATATTTTTGTCATAACTGATACGCTACTTTTTTCTGGTTCTTATGTTTTTTTTCCTGCGACCAAAAATAAAGGAATAATGCGTATTTTCATCGACTAATTTATAAACTTCAAAGTAACAAGATTCAATGATTTAATTGTTTCAAGATGAGCTTAACAAACTAAATACGTTCAGCACAATATAAAATGTTCAATAGCAAATATGGCAACCGATATGTATTATTTTGTCAAATTTTAAATTTCATGGCAAACATTAAAAAAGGCATAACTCTGTTATTTTTGGTTCCAAGACAGAATTCATCATAATCTTTTTTATCAGGAAAGATTGGCTAATCGATAATAATAAGAATATATATGGTGTCCCATTTAAAAAAAGTACATTTTTTAAAATGAATCGAGAACGCGGTGTTCACTTGTTTTTCCGTTATCACCACGTTATTCAGCGGAAAAAATACTACCAGTTCTCTCATTTAAACGACCTTGTATCTTCAATGATGAAGAAGTTAACAATAGTGCCGATTTAATCGGAGGCACCCTGTATACCGTCTTGAAACCCATTGAAAAATAATATGATGAAACTCAATAAAATAAAGTCTGAGTAACAACGGTAAGATATATGTTGTGTTAACCGCGATACTATTCAAGTGTAAAATATAATTTTTAAGCAATTGTTGCTCTTGAATCATTGTTCCAAAAAAACACTACAAAATAGTACATTTTGTATCAAGAGCGGAAAGTAGATGATTTTGACGAGGGTATGTAGCAGCACGAGCGAAGCGAGGGCAGATACTAGCCGAGTCAAAATCATCTTTCGTCCGTGATGCAAACAGTGCTTTTTGTACAACCAGTTTGTAATCATTTGAATAATTATGAAAATCAAAAATAAATAGTCGATCCGATCCACTGCACTACACTGCTGACAAGTCAGACAACAGACAACTGAAAAGTGACAACTGTCAATCATGGTATTCATGGTTACAATAGGTGTGTTCCTGTATTCTTTTGTGGTGCGCATTCATTGTCACCAAGATTGTCACGTGATAAGTTCCTTTTAGTATGCTAGACTGTCACGGATTATCAGATTCAGAGGCGTTGGGATCCAAGGAACCGTTGCTAAGCAACCTACTTTTGCGCCCGCGGGCGCGAAAGTATTTTCAGGCCCGGCTGCCAAAATTAGCGACTTTCCGCCTGCTTTGCATGCATTGAAAAGTGGACTTTACGTGTAGGTTGTACAAAAATGCTTTTTTTCAAGGATCGCCACCACTCCCCTCCCAATACGATTTTCAAAAGACCATGTGATTTTGCATTGCAAAGGTCTTGGGAACGATAAAAAATATGTTTTACATCTAGGCAACAAAGTGCTTACGAGATAGCAAAGTAGGATTTCGTCTAAACTTTACTACAATAGATGATGGCGTCTTCCGCGCAGGACTACTCACGTGTAGCCCCGGTACATAGAGATCAGTTCTGGTTAATCTGGGTTGGTGTGTAGTTTAGTGAATCGAGGATTGAGATGAAAATTTGACCTGACACCCGGCATTTTCTTTTGAACACCGCTCGTCTCTATTTCATTAATCCTGACTATATACTAAATATATGCTGACAAAACTATAATAAGCGCAAAATGAAGATGATTGGAAAATAGTTTGATGAGGGATGAGACCTGATTTTCGAAAAAACCTTGTCTTATTTAAAAAAATCATAAAAAACTTGGCGATATGTTGACTGATTGTGAGTTGAATGTTAAGCAGGATAACTGATTTTAATATTGCAATGTAAACAAAACATTAAAGTCGAACATGAAATTTGAAGCTCCCGAAATCATGCCTTATACTTACCGGACACCCTGTATAGTATGATAAAGCTTATGTGATCAAATCTTGTTCGAAGTTTATGATCGACATGAACAATCCCATCAAATTCAACCATCGGATCAATCAAAGACATTGCCAAACCATCTACAATTATTATCCAAGCACTGTTTCTATAAAAATTGGTCTTGATGAATGCTATATTGGAATTCCTGTTGATGATTGGAAGGTAATTAAACAACACCCTCTTTGGCCTACTACTGTGCGCATCGCTTGGGGGTAGCCTGTGTGAGTGAGTGTCAGCCGACATCACCGGAACATCATAAATTATAATTCGTTCTACGGATATCGACAACGTCAGAATGATATTCCATTTCATACACTGCTTGCACGAAGAAAACGAGGCACGCTAGACTGCTTGGCACCTAAGAAATTTATATGGTATACAATAGATTAAAACCTCAGTAAATTGATTGATATCTGATAACCAAATCAGTAACTGATAAAAATGGTATTATAACCAGCATAATAGAACAAAACATGTCACACAAAATTGCATTTTTTTGTATTTAAACAAATGTTAATCACGTTTATAATAGTTAATGATTCTGAGTATTGTCACTGCTGTTATCAATGTTATTCGAAAAATTATGTGTTATAGGGAAATGGTAGGTTCAAGGAAATTTTCGACGAGCAGTGTAAATAATTATTAAACTACCAAGACGATGGTGCTAGCGGGTGCTGTTACCTCATTAATATATTAACTCTAAATCGAAAAACCTTTCGGACCATTAACTAAATTGTATATGTCAGTGCCTGTAAATGGCAACCGAAGCATATCATATTTTATTTTTTGACACCAAAGCCGAAACAGCAAATTTAACCTTTTATTGTAGCTAGAACCAATATATTAAGGTGTTTTCAAATTATATTTTATACAATATCCCGTTAATTTGATATTCAATTTCAAACCTCCTAGGCGTCACTCAAAGACTAAGTGATGACTTCAAACTATCATAACCGCAAAAAGTAATCCATTGATGAAATCAACAAAAAACATTCAAATTAAGAACAAAAATGCTTAACTTTGCGGTTGCACGGCTGAACTGGCACAATGGAGATCGACCAGAAAAACCTAAACAAGAATCTGAGATAAATTGATAAGTGAGCATCTTAATCTGACCAGTCAGTACACTGAACCTTCTATTCGGATAATTCAAAAAGAAATATCCTACTGGAAACTGGAAATTAATTCCCGTAGGAGTCCGGCAGCAGCTTCAATTACACAAAATCGCAAGAAAATTCATCATCTCGCAAGGCACAACAGAGAAGAGATTTATTTAGAAACGTGGTGCATTTTATTTCCTGCGGCAACTGTTCGTTCCCATAGCAGACAAAAGACCATGCTGAGGGCACCAAATCAAATTATTTAATTTGCTGTATTAGCCAGAATCGCGGTCCGCTGCTGCTTTGCTATAGACTCGAGTATTTGTTTAATTCGATCTTGATGAAGTGCGTTAGCCTTTCTTTGATAGATGTGAGACCAGATGATTATTTTGTTATTGTGAGACTTCTCACTCGTGGTTGGGTGCCAAGACAGACCCAGCAAGATCTTAAGTGGAGCTTGGAATCATAATTGTATTACAGTTGAGTTATTTATAAATTAATTGATTTGTTTGCCTTCAGACATACTTCTCAATTGGATACAAACATTATCTACAGATACTGGTTTTATTGTTTATGCATTACGCATATTGCTAGTTTTGATGTTGGCTTCATTTATCTTATTGTGCAATAGTTCATCACCAATACATTCTCTATTTACCTTGATATCTAAACTCCATGTAAAAAATGCAATCCAGTTCAACCAATCTTACTCCAATCAAACTTGATTTGGAGGTACTGAAATATTAGAAATATATCGTCAAATAGTTCCAAAGTTCATGAATCCTTGAATAAATTTTTCAACGTTGTTGTTTACTGGGAACATCAGATTCTGAAAAACTTCTAAATAGCTAAAGGAAATCGCTACCTTTGATAAAATAACAGAAGCAAAAGATCGACAAAAATCACAGATCTATGAATTAAAAGAACCAAAAAAAACCTAGAACTAAAGAACCAACAAAGAACAAGAGCACTAGAGAAACAAAGAACGAAAGAGTCAAATAATCAAATCTAAATAACCACCCCGTAAAAAAAAAACGAGTCAAGTCCAAGCCGAACAACAAAAAACCACTTCTTATCAAAAAATGAACCATAATCAACCTCGCAATCCAAATTATTTGAATCTTAATAACTCCTCCGTAAACAAAGAACCACAATTCAAGTCCAAAAAGGCACAGCAAAAAAACACTCATCCTCTAACACCACTAGACCAAAATCAACCTCGCAATCCAATTTATTTCCTGTAAAAATCTAAATGAGTACCCTTGAAATTCTACTTCCAGTGCATGTGAAGGAATTTCACTTCTAAACTTCTAAGAGGTAAGTGGCGATCATGTTGTTGCTGTTGTTGTCGTTGTTGTTGTTGTTTGAGACGGGGCCGAGTTATTCTCTTCTCGATTTGCAGTGCAGCCAGTGGCTTATTGTGCTCCGAAGTAGAAATTGAACCGGTTGTATAGTGGTAGATATCTCTCTGTAGATGAAAAATAATTATTGTGAAAAATCAGCAATCAACAGAGATTAATCTGGAATCAGAAAACTGTATTTACTAAGCCTCCTGTCAACCTTTTTTGGAAACTTAGAAATTGATGAAAATCTTGATTTTTGCGTAGACTACAAACTCAAGCGCGCGCACTGCCGGCGAAAATGCGCAAAAAAAAATATTTTGAAAATTAAATCCTGATAATGAAAACTCCGTATCTACAAGCACAAAGCTTCCGCAGCTTTTCGCATCTTCTACTCCGTTGAATAGTCACTATGCTGTTTGTCAGTCTGTCCCAGCCCATGTGTGTATTCGTCCTGCGCTCTAGTCAAACGTCTTTTTTCTATGGAAATCAGTCGGAACTATTCGGGAAATCGCCCGATATAAGGGTGCCACCGTGCGTTTTTTGAAGACACACAAGGCAGAGAAGCGTTTTTACTTTTTCAGGTGTGTCCCAAAAATTGTAAAATACCTGTATGCTGATCGTATACTGATATTTTAGTTCAAAACGAAGCAATTTAGTACATTCGTCATTGTCCTAGTACAATGTTAATTTGTTATATGTCTTGTCAGTTGTCACTATTGTCATCCTGTCAGTCCGTTTTGTCCCAGATACGAATACAAGCCGATACGCATATGTGACGATGGAGTAGATGATTACTCCAAAATCAATACCAAAATATCATAAACACACAAAAAAGAACAACAAAATTACGATATAAATATCAAATACGTACAACACTAGCCTTAGTTAATGGCAGAAGAAGCCTTTCTTCTTGGTGAAGGCACGCGTGGAACATGTACTTAAAATTTGACAGGACAAATTGGCATACCGCTCTATGTGTATCGTGATCGTGGTTGTTGTAAACAGTTAAACAGGAACGCAAGTGATCTTAACCCAACATATTAATACAAATATTTATCTACGGTGATTTCTGTTGGATGTTTTTCCGGTTTTTGTCAGACTCGATATTTATTGATTGGTTACGAGTACGAGTACCTACTACAAAATATGTCTCGGGCTAACGCTGTTCGTGCTTCGGAGGGTGCTAGTGGAAGTGAAAATCCAGGACTTAATTCGGCGAAAAACATAATTTTACACTTTTCCGCCTTTAACTTAAGCTCAAAACCCAACGTATGGACTTTTTATTCAAAGATTAGATTTTTGTAGATACCTGCAGTTTTTTTTATATCAATATACGTATACTTTTGCTAGAATGTTCTTTTTATTGATTGGTAATATTTTTTTTTTTTATTTTTACGAAACAAATACTACTGTTTGTTCAATGCTTTTCTGAGGTTACGTCATACTCTTCTGTCTCTCTCGTACACATTTACAAAAATTTCACTTACGTCTCGACTCCATAGTCTCGACGCTGGTCGATCGGATTAATTTGACAAATGTCGCGTCTAGGGCGATCAATCTACGTAGTATTTGACGTTGGCCAGTATGTGCCAACGTCAAATACTGTGACGTAGCCGCAGAGAAGCGTCGAACAAACAGTATAGGTATTTGTTTTTTTTTGCTGAAGCGATGAATACACCGATTTTCTAAATTATTGTTTTATTTTGGATCTCATTCTAATTAAGTCACAACCTTAAACCAAGTACCCATTATTTAAATGATATGGTGGATGCGCAGTCAGTATTTTTTCCTGAGTTTTTTCTTTGATAGCGCACATCCACGCTTACTCACCACGGGCCGCCACTGATTACAGAATTCTACGTGCAATTACACTGGACACAGCTCGTCTGATCTCTGACTACAATTATTTTAAGTTTTCACGAAGAAGTTGAACTCTTCATCGTCCCAACTTCAAATCTGGAAAAACATAATATTTGAACAACAGCTATTACTTTTGAGGCACCAGAAATGCGTTAGAGGGATAACAGAAAGTAATTTGCAAAAAACATAAAAAACAAAATCAAAAATAATAAGATGATTAGCAAAAGTGAACCCTACTCGATCAGTCTCTCTTCAAAGTCTTGTGAGTTGTGAATACGGACTTCATATGTGTTGCGTACATGTTGTCAGTCGTTACCATTGTAGTACTCTAGTTTTGAATACGTATAGAATCAAAATTGATGCTAGACCTTTTAACAAGTAATGTCATTATGGTCACCACCTACAAAATGCAGTATTCAACACGTGAAAACCCTTTATTCAGTGTTTTCAAAAATTGTAAATACAACAGTAGGAGTGATTTTAGCTGATAGTTAAGAGCAATACAAGTTATAAGGTGGTTGGGCGGTAGAGATGATAGAAAAAATTATGAGGAAAATTTGTTAAAAGCGTTTGAGTCTCTAAACTTTCACTGAAATAACTTTTTTGTTAAAAAGATCTGACTCGAACTCCTGTTTTGTTATGTGCTTTAGGCGTGGTCTCTTTAACATTTTTCAAAGCAAAATGACCTACATGAAAGTTATACAGGGTGTCCGGTGAGTATACGGCATAATTTGAGGAACGTATAGGGAAGGTCGAAATAACCCGTTTGTAATGAAACTTTTTTTTCTAAAGTGCCTCCTAACGGAGATACAGAGTCCTAAAGGGGTACCCATCGATTTAATTTTTTAGCTCTAACTTTTGAACCGGCTTGTATAATTTGATACAATTTTGGTATGTTGTGTAGGCCATAATGACTTGAAGCCAATATTTGAAATTGTAGGGGGAACCAGGAACGGACTGGCCACCAAACCTTTTGGGCCCAATTTTAGAAAGGTGTCAATTTACTGAAAACTACTTTTTCAAAAACTCTGATATTTTTTCATCAAAACAGGCGCTTTTCTTCTGTTCCGATCAAACTAATCGTTTTCGGGAAAAATAGGTTTTTTTTTACGGGTTATTGCAATAATACACTAAAATACTACTGCGAGACACCAGTTGTGAGTAGGTATTTATGGTATTGAAACATTTTTCAACACTCTCAGATTGATTGCTTATTGGTTAAAAATCGGAAAAAAAATTAAAACAAAATAAAGTTTTTCAAAAAAATTCAAGTAAATTTATTATTTTTTTTATTTTTTTTTTGAATTTGACAAATTCTAGTACTGTCAACCACTCTGGGAGTGTAAAAAAAAATCCATATCAGCAATAACAACAGTCTCGCCGTAGTATTTTAGCAATTTTAGCAATAACCTGTAACACAAAAACCCATTTTTCACGAAAACGGTTGGTTTTATCGAAACAAAAGAGGAGCACATTTTTTAATGAGAAAAGGTCAGAGTATTTGAAAAAATAGTTTTTAGCTCTGTGAAATGACACCTGTCAAAAATTGGGCCCAAAAGGTTTGGTGGCCAGTCCGTTTCTGGTTTACCCTACAATTGCAAATATTGACTTCACCATGGTTTTATGAGTCTTTATGGCCTTCATAACATACTAAAATCTCATCAGATTATATTAGACGGTTCGAAAGTAATAGCAGATACATTAAATCAATGGGTACCCCCGTAGGGCTCTGTATCTCCGTTGAGAGGTGCTTTAGAAAAAAAAGTTTCATCACAAACTGGGATTGTTTTGACCTCCCTCATAGGCTCCCGAAATTATGCCATATACTTACCGGACACCCTGTATAGAGGATTCCTCCTGACACTTTTTCACAGCTCATCCTACTACGAGTGACAGCGCATCAAAATGACATTTCGCTGGTAGCGGGACGGGTTTTAGAAACATATTTTACAAAAAAAAATGGAAAAAAGTTTTAGAGAATCAAAGGTTGAATATCTTTTTCCAAAGGAATGTTTTCTTTTGTTGACAAACGTGTACTCAGACTCATACTTCTTCAAAAAAGTGAACTTTTGCCAATATATTTGGTTTGCAAAAAGATATCAACATGTGGTTTGGCTGACTTTTCAAGCCTTTATTTGCCTTTATCATCAGCCCAAAGCATACATACATACCGTTGCGTTTACAATTTTTGACATGAAGCTCAATGTTTGTCAAGATGTAAGACAGCCCCCTCTAGCTTCAACTGTAGAATGCATATTATCATTATTCATAAGATAGAATATAGAGTAGAGAACGATTCTTTGTTTGATGCCGATTTCCCAGTCCGGAGTAATCAACATTTAAATAAAACTTTCCTCAACATATAATATTATGATGTCATTATCCATCATTGAACTCTATACTACGTACCTGGATAGGACCCGGACGTTGTTGACAACGAATCGAAAAGTGTGTCATTCCTGTTATAAGAAAGAGATAGGTATCCGTTACTATCGCTATCTCTCTCTACTCCATGAATATAGGTCAATGAGTTAGAAAGAGATAGGTATCCGTAACTATCGCTATCTCTCTCTACTCCATGAATATAGGTCAATGAGTTAGAAAGAGATAGGTATCCGTAACTATCGCTATCTCTCTCTACTCCATGAATATAGGTCAATGAGTTAGAAAGAGATAGGTATCCGTAACTAACGCTATCTCTACCTGCTTCACTGTCAATAATAAGCGGGTCCGTTCCAGGTAGTATGGAGTTCAATGTTATCCATATAATGGTAAAAATATACCATTTTCTGATTGGCCATAGCAGTTGCGCCCTCTAGCGATAGTTAGAAACTTGCTGACTATTATAATTATCTCGAGCAACTTTTCATGGCCTTTTTCTCAATATTTTTTTTCCGAAGGACATACGGCTAATACTTTCCGAGCTTCAGCTGATTCTCTTATTGGAAAACTCGAGAGCACCCGAAAGAATCAGTTGATAAGTTAGTTGACCTACAGCTTCACATAAATAGGTTTCAAACCCCATACCTAAAGCAAATCAGTTTGCAACTAATACAACATGAATTTACAAAATGTATGTGAAACAACTTATACCAGATATTATGTGCCTACTTACAACAGGGATAACACTTTAAAAAATTCTTTGTACTCAAGAAATTGATGTTGTTTTCGAACTTTTATGCTAAAAAGTCAAAGCAGAATCAGCAGAAGATGCAAAGCATATCACCAAGCTTAGAGAAATGAAGATAACGATAGTAAAAGCTGCAATAAAACCAGATGAAGTTCCAAGATGACTTTACGCTGAATATTTTGTTGTAGAAGTTGGTGTGATGTTATTGAATATGTAAAAGTATTCACGGCCGCAGTCGGACTGTCCTTGAATCAAAAAAAGACTTGGATCTTGTACACATTAATCTTTATGACATCATCAATGTTGCTGGTAGTGAATGAAATCAATCTTTATCCTGATACTCCTGATTTTTTCATGAAAGGTCGATGCTAGCAATGAATACCTAGTTCGTTTCATTATAGGATTGTTCCAACCTATTCGAAAACCGTAAAATGGGAAGGATCACTTAGAAAATGACGTTCCAACCGCGTATGCATGATTTCTTGCATCGTCCAGTTAAGCATTCCAGCCTTGCCTGGAACCGTTCAGATAATGGTTCATGCACGATTGTTTTGATGCCTGACAAGGTTGGAATTGCTTGGGATGACATGCGCACTCTAGCTTGCCCGCGATTTTAGTTTATTTATGTATGTTTTGGTTTGGTATTTACTATGAAGTAGTATTAACGACACGTTTATTTGTCGATGGTTCAGTTTAGATTTTTTATTTTTGGGTAGAAATATTCAATCACGATGAGTGATGAAGAAGGTTTGAAGACCGGTTCCTAAGATTAGTACCCAGATCCGTTCTAAGTAGGTGCAATTCTGGAATGGTAATAGAAATAATGAAAATCTAGAGCATGCGCAATAATACAATTTTAACAATTCGAATAACCATTCCGGAACGATACCAATTGTGTAGAGTTGGAACAAACCTGACATCCCGAGATCTGTTGTAGTTTTTCCCCCTATTGGTATTGGTACTTAGATGCACACTCAAATTTTTCTTAACAAATTTTATGAACGAAATTAAGTAGGATGTTTTAATTTTTTTCTAAGTAAAGGATTTATCATGAGAATATTTTAAATATTTGAAAGATTACAAAAAGTCATGGAGTATTGGCCTAGTTTACACCGATAACTCGTTTAGTTCGGTCCGATAGGACCAAGTGGGTGGGGATAGTACGATAGGACCAATGCTTGCTTCTCGCCCGTTTACACCGTCTTGCAACGCGTGAACTAAATGAGTACGCGCACAATTCGTCAAATGTCAAAAACAAGTCGAAATTATTTATCAACACAATTCGTAACCAAAAAAAACATAAGTCAGTACGCTCAGATTGCCTTGGAAACTCAGAACCAACACAATTCACAATAATAACAATCAACATAACCTCATAATTTTGATCCAGATCGAACCAAATTTAGTTCGGTAAACCTGCCGGCGAATACCGAACCAAGAGTGGACTAGCTTAGTCCGCAACTGTTTACACCGCGGACCAAGTTGTCGGTGTAAACTAGGCTATTGATTGTCCCAAAAGACAGACTATGACACTGATGCGATACTTCCAGATCTTGATGAATTCAATTACGAAAAAATAGTAAATTGGTTTTCGAATAAAGATCCATGAGTTTCTGTTCTATCTTCTTCAACTAAACCCAGTGAGACATTATTTTAAGCCATACATTTTATTGAAAATAATGATCTTTCCACTTTCGTTTCTGAGAAACCAATCCATTTATAAAAAAAAAAAATATATTTAAGAAAAACTATATATAGGACTAATCTCGCAGTATCGTCGAGGCATCCATGAAATATACTCGCCTTAAATAAACATTTAAAACTAGTAACACCTTGTTTACTTTCCAATTACCATTTAAATAAACCAAAGAAAATACTGGCCATAAAATCGACTCCACATACTAAAGAGCCAGTTTTTACCACCACAGAAAAATGGCTCGCAAGTCATCACGGCAAGAAGGCCGCAGCATTATTAAGAAGTGTTTAATAGGCATTTACACCCTTTTGTGCGATGCATCTCTATCAATCGCGTTTGGCTGAATCATCGCCTTCAACTCAACGTTTCAGTGTGACAACGTGGAATGCGGCCCAATCAACCGGACCCAAAAAAAAACCAAATGTATATCCATCCGTCATCAGGGATGAAAAATTGTTGTAATTAATTGTGGAAGGCGGTGAAGGTAGTTGAGGAGAAATTTGTAACTTAATTTGACGAGATTTAAGGTCGTTAAATTATTTCGAAACACCTCCTTGAGCTCGGAATGTTTTTATTTTTGATTTTGGAGAGACTTGGAGGTTGGGTTTGGTAATTGGAGTGATCCTTGCACTTAACTTAGCCAAATGGGTCGAGTATTGGGATTTTCACTCATTTAAGGAAATTGTGTTGTACAAGATTGAAAAGTACATGTGATAGCACTTTACTTACTGAAATAGATATTGATAAGTACAGGGTGATTCATTTTCAGCGACAGGGTGCCAGTTCTCGTAAACTATCCATCATAGAGACCTAGAAAAAAAAATGTACAGTGTGCTCAAGAGAAAATTCTGGAAATATATTTCAAGCTTCCAGGATCGCCGCAAGGAGGTGTAGCAGTACTGTGAAAACAGAAAATCGATGAATTTTCGAAATTTTTCCCGGTGGACTACCAAATAAGAATATGGAAAAAGATTTTGGACGATATTCTCTACAAAATTGCCTCCCGGCACTTCTCTCTAAGTTGTCAAATAAGACAGCTACAGGCCGTCAAACTTGATGTTACTAAATTGCCTATAACTTCGGAATCCCTTAACCGATTTAACTGTTCTTAAACTCATTTTGAAGAAGAAAATCAGCTTTTTCTGGTACATTTACTCGGGGTAGATTTCATTTGCTTTAGCCGATCACACAACATAAATTGCGAAAGTCAAACTTGTATTTGAGGTTTTTTCGAAATTTTCAAATGCCAACCCACTAAATAGATGTCTCCATCGTGCTATTTGGATAATTTCCTACCACTTTCATACAAGTGATTTTTCTATATCTTTTGAAATAGAAAAAGTATGGACACTTCATCAGGAATCCCTCGAGGAATACTTGTGAAACAGCCCCTGTAAATTTGAATGAGTCAAAAAGGTTGGAGTGCTTTGCCAACGGTAAGGATTTTGAGTATTTGCACTAGTTTTTTTGTTTTTTTGGGGTAAATTTAATTTTTTTTTAAATATTTTCGGAATAACTGGAATACTGGTCCACTGTATTATTTTTGCGAGTGGTGCACTGTATTGTACTCGTCAGCTGCTCGTGGAAAAAAAAAACAAAAATAGTTGGCATTCTTACTTATCGGCCTTTCTCTTCAACATCAACTGCAGAAAATGTTAAACGCGAATCGAAACAAATATGATGTGTATCTTTTTGACACATTCGGATTTATAGGGGCTGTTTCAAAAGTATTCCTCCCGAGATTCCTGATGAAATGTCTGTAACTCTTCTATTTCAAAAGATATAGAAAAATGATCTGTATGAAAGTGATAGGAAATTATCCAAATAAAACGATGAAGGCATCTTTTTAGTGAGTTTGCATTTGGAAATTTCGCAAAAACCTCAAATACAGGTTTCACTTTCACAATTCATGTTGTCTGGTCGGCTAGAGCAGATAAAATCGACCTCGAGTACATGCACCAGAAAGAGCAAATTTTCTTTTTGAGCTAAAGAACAGTCAAATCGGTAAAGGAATTTCGAAGTTATAGGCAATTTAGTAACATCAAGTTTAACGGTTTGTAGCTGTCTTATTTGACAACTTAGAGATAAATGTCGGGGGGCAATTTTGTAGAGAATATCGTCCAAAATCTGTTTCCGTATTCTTTTTTTGGTAGTTCAATGAGAAAAATTTTGAAAATGTGTTGTTTTTTTGTTTTCACAGTACCTTTACGCCCCCATGCGGCGATCTTTAAAGCTTGAAATATAGTTCCAGCATTTTCTCTTGGGCACAATACTTTACTACACAGATTTTTTTTCCGGAGTCTCAATGATGAATAGTTTATGAGAGCTGGCACCCTGTCACTGAAAATGAATCACCCTGTACAAAAAATATGAACAAAAAAATATTCAACCAATAGTAATAATTATAATTCTCTAAGAATATCTATTTTGATCATGAATCGAGACCAAAAAGTAAAAGATATCATTATCCACAAATCGAAATTTTCATGTTAACAGGGTTCTCACTTTTTAGTTTGTGAAGTGAAGGAAGATATTTTTATGTTGGTGGCTTACTTTTGACTTTTGATCAATCAAGTGAACCCTGTACGATTTAATTTTCCACAATATTTATGAAACCTCCTTTTGAAATCAGAGCAAAGAGCTCTTTCAATTTATAAAATAATATACCGGGTGTTCCATTCAAAAAATCATAAATTTGAAGATTTTTTCTACTTTGTGATGCGCACTTGTCTATCTTGATCCTCTAGAAGACAATACACGAAGAAACCTCCAATTTTACGCATTTTCCATGTTTATACGGGTTTTGGAAAATACTTTGGCAAGACCGCAACTAACCATCTAATATAAGAATAATAATTAGATTCCGACATCCGACCGAATCATAGATAAATAATTATACAGGGCTGGTCATGGTAAGTAGCCTCTTAAAATATGAGGTCAACATTTGAATTAAGAAAACTGCCAAAAATCATTTTTTTCTAATGGAAACCCCCAATTTTTATAATTTTATCTCTTTGAGAAAAGAAAATGAAGGTGATTTTGTATAAGATTGTCCCCAGGATTGTCCATTCAAAAAAAAAATAAAATAAATAGAAATAAGAATTGTGTGAATGAACGATCTTGCAAAAACTCACCCACATTTTCAATGCTCAATAAGATAAATGATAAAAATCAGGGGTTTCTATTTGAAAAAATTGATTTTTGGCAGTTTTCTCAATTTTATATGTTTGATCTTATTTTTGTGCCATCCTGTGATAATAATTATCATCTGGCTATAACTTTATGTAGAATATAAAAATGTTATAATATATAGGGTATTCCATTTGAATCAAGCGAGTTGACCCCTACTAACGGTATAGCCGGAAGTCGCTAGTATATCATTTGAAGAAAGCATAATCGAAAATCTGACACATTTTCAGAATCCCAATCGCTTTATTTTCCAAGATTTTCTTATGTGCCACTCACCTTGGCACATCCTGTATACCTACAGTTGATCAAACTGCAGAAAACGACGTAGATTGCAGAAAACGTCAAAAGGCATGATGCGTCGTCATGACAACCGACATAGAAAACCCAAACGTCACGTGACACAAGCTTCAATCTAATTCAACTTTCCGCCAGACTTCGGCCAATACAACCTATTTTAACGCGGAGCTTCTTCGACTCGTACTTCAGTGCAATGGAAAGAAAAATGAGAGAAAAAGTGACATTTTGTGCCAAAAACACGAAAAAGTCAATTTCACTACAAAAAACGAACTATATTTTTAGAATTTTAGTTAATTGTTCCATTTTTAGGTTTTCACTGACGACGGGAGCAGATTCGTTCCCGAAACGTTTGATATTGATAGGTTTTATCATTTACTAATAGACTTTTTTCAGGTAATATAGAAGATCGGGTGTATAAACACTAGTTTGATTGATATTTGATAGGGTGTTGCGAAATACCCAAAAAAATCTTGTAAATTATGGATGCGCCACAAAACTACAGAGCATATCTACTTGAAAGCCTGTTTGGTTTAAATTTGTTTATTTTAATGCAGAATACTTATTTGATGGAAGAAGACTGCTGGCAACACTATAAATTTAAAAAAAAAAATGATTTGTTTGACCGTTTATTTCTGGTGAAGTAGCACTTCACCTTAAATTATATGAATTATCTTCGCAATCATGCCGTACAATTTAGGGTGATCCAAAATTAAGATTTTGCGTTACGTTTCAGATTTTTAAATGAAAACCCCTATTTTTCACTCCAGAACCAGATTCCTTTTTCCAAATTAAGGTCAGTTGTTTGAATGACCTCTAATCAAATCAGATCAAAAATCGCTGCATTGTCTGAAATACAAGTATTTGCGACAAAGCAGTATTGAAATGATAAATACAACTACAACAAAATAATGAGGAAACAAACCTACAGAAACAAACGACCTATGGTTATTGATACACGTATAGAATTATCTAGGTCACAATAAAGTTTCTACTGATATTCGGGTACATATTCTAGAAAGAGTCGGCAAAAAACTCACCGATTTCATAGTAGGCTTTATTTTTGAACAAAGCGTTGACACCTTCACGGCATAGAAATATTGGGGACACTCTTACATCTGATGGCAAATGATTATAAACTTTTATGCTTTCATGAATGCTGGAGTTTTTTGATAATGTGAGTTTTGAGATGCACAGAGAAACATTATCAGATCTTCTCATGTTATAAGTGGTCTGTCTGTCATATTTGTCATACGTGAGAAGAACTATGGAGTTAAGATTCTAAAGATTCTCTCCTTAAACTCGATTGAGCTGCTTCATCCTATGAGCATCAGAATAGATTGTTTGGCCATTATGATTCGATTCTCCAGCATTCATATTCTGAAGTTCGTTCAATTACAGAGGGGTACAGTGACGTAGGTGGCACAATGTACCAGCTGGTGTATGGGTTTCTACAGAGTCTGAGTGAGAGAAACAGTCATTTTCGCGCAAGAATTGATTCCAACTGTTGTCTCTATATACTAGTCATATTTGGTTCGAATATCAAATATTAATGTTTCCAAAAAAAAATGTAGTCTACCATAATGACCTCAACTTGATCCACCTCAGAATACATTTTCTGTATGTTTCCAAAAGTAATGTAAATATGAAAATTTTTATGACAAAATCATAACCTGAAAAGATATGACCCACACATTGTACCAGCATTCAATGTTAATCATGCCCTCCACCCACACCACAATTCAGTAAAGTATTGGAAATACTAACTCAAACCCACGCCCTCATTATAAAATTGGCTTTTCATTCAGAAAAAAAAGACCTTTATAAACATAATCGCCCATTACCTGAAAGGCATAAGCAAATAAAATGCACTAAAGAATCAACTACTGTGTATATTCTTTATCGCACAATATTGTGATCCCTACGGAGTGTATTGTATTATAGGTAATATTAGCCTCATTGTCCATAGATTATACACACTCAACACAAAAGCCAGAGACATGAATAAAGTGAGAGTGAAGCGTGCTTTCGGGCTCCAACAAAAGTGTGGCATAGTGCGAAATGCCATTGTCAACGGTGTATTCTTATGAAACACCACATATTGTTTCTTGTTTCTGTACAAGAAAGGTCTTTTGGATCAATTTGAAAAGTCGAGTGGATGATTCAATTCGAGTGAATTGATTGGCTCTATGCGACAAGTGTTATTATTGCCTTGGCTATTGTTTATCTTTCTCAGTATTAGTAAGTGATTGTTTTACATCCATTGAACTGATATGAGAAGAAAACCATTATATTATAGATATTTTCTCCTCAACATCCTACCATCCCCAAAATAATATAATGTTCTTTCAAATCCCAGAACTAATTTCAAATATTTCAACTCACATCATGTAGCTTTAGAAAAAGGTAGCGATCGAAGCAGAGACGCTTTGCGATGCTGCGGGCTACCTCCGGCAGTAACAGTTTAAGCTTCCTGTATGTGAACGCGTTTATCAGAGCCTCGACTCGCGGACACACCGGAAGGAGCGGCCAGAATAACGCCCGGAACAAGACGACACACGTCATTTCCGGTCGTGTCACACGGGAAGACCAACACGCTACAGCCCAAACATCGTCTGTAACAGTCAATTCAATCGATAAGGCTCCAAAAGGGATTGATCTGGGGGATGATTACAACACATTTTCAATGGCATACTGAGCAAAATGATCAGCCAATTGAGTTCCAATCTGATATGTCGGTCAGTGATGGTTGGTGCTGGAGAAACTTGTTTCAACGGTGACAGAGGAATGTCGTTTTAGTTTGATAAGGGAGTTTTGGTTTGGGTGGAAAGGTTTCATCAATATATGTATTCTAAATTTTGGATAAATCGCTTTTGTCAACTGAATCTTATTGTTCACGTTTCTTGAATTTATTGATATGATGGGGTGGTGCAGTTTCCTATTTCCATTTGATAAGGAGTCTCAAAGTTGGAGTGTCCATTTTCATGGTGTCCTCAAACTTGATACCGAAGCAATGATTGCCTATCTATGAATTTATTCCAAGGTGGATCGAATGGCAGTGAATTAATACAGATATCGATCTCGTTGACAGCATAAATTTATAGTCTAAGGTTGGTTCAAGGAAGTTGGCCTGATTGAGGATAAGCTCAGTACATCTAGTGTTTGAGAAAAGATCCAGTTGAGATTTTTCGTCTATTATGAACAGAAAATGACGTTTTCAGTTTTCCATGAATTCTGATCAATTTTTGGCATGTTGTAAGCACAATAGTTATCATGATTCTCCCCAAATTAAAAGCTTAGAAACATTTCTAATGGACTTGGTGTAGAACTTTTTTCCAAACTCTATGTGGAATTTGATGACACACTAATGCACTGAAACTTTATACGTCATTTTTTATATTTTCCTCAACATTTCCTTTGTTTTGTGATATCACTCTTCAAGAAGAGCCACTCGGAAATGTGGAATGGTCCTCTTGAACATGTACCACACATGTTAAGTCGGGTTGCGTATTTACGTTTCCGTGTCTATTTCAATTTTGCCCGGTCTTGAAATAAACACGGATTTGTAACGCAATATTCATCTCCAAACCAGTGTTGATTTCAACACGCCAGACTTTGAATCACGCTCGGATTTGTATCGAAATAGGACGCATTATTCACACCCAAACCCGTGCTGATTTCAAGACGCCGCGCCGGATTTCGAACTAGTCAGGAGTGGCAGGACAGCATAACACAGCAGCTCCTGCCCAGCGTAGCCGGTGAATGTTCTCTTAAATATCGTCCAAAAAGTGACGCTCCTGCCCATATGGCTGGCTCCTGCCCGAGTAAAAAGGTACGCTCCTGCCCAGCGTAGCCGGTGGATGTTCTCTTAAATATCGTCCAAAAAGTGACGCTCCTGCCCATATAGCTGGCTCCTGCCCGAGTAAAAAGGTACGCTCTTGCCCAGCGTAGCCGGTAGATGTTCTCTTAGATATCGTTCAAAAAGTAAGAGTACCTAAAATATGCAGCGGTTTGTCGGTCAGCACTAGGTTCGCATTGCAATTATTATTGTATAACATAATTGAGGTGTTGTGTAATGTGTCATCTTTTTCTCCCCTTTGAGTGGATGACAATTATATAAATTTTAATTAACTTATTCAATAAAATATTTCGAGAGCAATAAAAAAATCTTTATTTCTGGCTTTTTGTTATTGGATTGGATTGGAACACCTCAATTATGTTATACAATAATAATTGCAATGCTAACCTAGTGCTAACCGACAAACCGCTGCATATTTTAGGTACTCTTACTTTTTGAACGATATCCAAGAGAACATCCACCGGCTACGCTGGGCAGGAGCTGCTGTGTTATGCTGTCCTGCCACTCCTGACTAGTTCAAAATCCGGCGCGGCGTCTTGAGATCAACACGGGTTTGGGTGTGAACAACGCACTGGTTTGAAATGCACACGGAAACGTAAATACGCAGTCGGGTTTAGATCAGGGCATTGTGATGGCCAATCTGATGATTGTAACTTTTCCATTTCATCCCAATAATCATTGACAATTCTCGTAACATTAGGCAGGGTTGATTGATGGAAATGTAATGTTTTGATTCTTTTTATTGTTGTAATTTGCATAATTCAAAAAACCGTGTTTTTAAGAATGAAGCTAATATGTATACAGTGTGTAAAATATGGGATCTTTTTATCTCAGAACCAAAAATTCAAATATCACCAGAAGTTGTTGCATGGTCAATAAACCAATAAGGTGCTATTAGGATGGTTGCTAGTCTAACATCATACACGGGTCAAAAAATATAGAAATCGTACAATAGTAAATTACCCTTATTTCCAAAATATAACAAAGAAAATGTAAAAAAAAAAATATTAAAGTTGTGTTTAGTATCGTTGCAACAAAGATGTGGAGATGTGATTCCCTTAACAAATAAAAATCCAAGTGAATTTCACAAAAATGCTTGACAAAAATATGCGAAGCTCATTTGATTTTGATTAATTTATAAATGTGTTCAAGGTGAATATTGAAAAAACAATTGTTCAGGGCAATGATGGATGATTTTCAACAAAAAAAAGGCCAGGATGCCACAATTTTGGTATCTTTAATGATGTCCAGAATTAAAGATACCAAAATTATAACATTTTGCGAAAATTTTCAAAATATGGGTAGTTTACTCTTGTACAATTGTTATATTTTTTGACCCACCGTGTATGATAATAGTATCATTATGTTTTACCAATTCTAATTGCACCTAATAAGTTTATCGAACATGCATGAACTTTTGATGATATTTTTATTTTGGTTCTACAATTATTAATAAAAAACATCCCATATGTCGCACACTTAAATCGATACCCTGTATAGGGTGTTTCCTGATTGCGTACATTTAAATCAAGAGCATATTCCCAAGCTGATTTCATAAAAAAAAATCATTTAAACATGGGTCGGGAAGTGCATTGTTTTCCAGATACATGCGGTTAAGCTTAAAAAAAAAGGTTTTTTACAAATGTTGAAAATATCATTTAACCGACTTTTTTTCGAAACTTGGCAGGTTTATTCCTTGTAATAAAAGTCTACTCCAGCCCTACCTAGGAAAAAATCATAAAGGCCATAAAGGCATCGTACCAAATATGTTTGGTAAATAAATGTTCACCACTAATTTTGTTGTCATCTTTGTTTTTTCTTGAAAGAAACAGCCAAAATACTTTCTGGTCTCTTACACTTTTTTCGTATCTGTCCTCGTTTAAAAAAAAATCATTTAATTCAATCTTTCTGAATATACTTCGTCATAATTCATGACTTCTTCAGCAGGAAGGACTTAATAACAACATTTCACAGTATGCAATCGATTTCACAATAATTGACAATATACTGTGAAATATTGTTTTTCAGTCCTTTCTGCTAGAGAAGTTATGAATTATGACGAAAAATATTCAGGAATTGTGAATGGAATGAGTTTAATTTATCAACATCCTATTTGAGGACCGCGAAACCTAAGATTCTGTATTCGTTTGTAATGCTACGTATATTTTTTTAAATGGTTAAGTATTAAAACAAATAAAACGAGGCCAAAAACAAACAAAAAATCACGAGACAAAAAAGTTGTATTTTTTGTTGCTTCATTCAAGAAAAAAAAATAAACTCACAATTCAGCGTACATTCTACATTTTGGTTTAAAAAGTTTAACACCCTCTATATCTTGAGAACAATGCACTTCAGGCTCAGGAATACGCCCTTGAATTCTATCTACGCAATGAGGAAACACCAAGTACAACTCACAAAAAGGAATCTTGAGAAATACAAAAAATCATCATCAATTCATCATAGCACAGTTTATTTTAAATAGTTTTCTCTAATAACTCCGTATAGTCCAGAAATATTCGTATTTCAACTATTATTGTAAAGTTAATTGAATAATTCAGATGCACAACTGATCTTGTTTTTAGAATATGATGATAAGATAAAAGCTTGTATTGAAGATTTCCCAACTCAATCAAATTCTCAAAAATTGAAGGGTTATCAATATAATGACACAAAAAACGTTCTCACAATTGAAAAAGACATCGACAACAATATCTAGACGATAAAAGTATTTTAGCGGAATCGAAGCGGTTGAGAGAAAAGTAATTAAACCGAGAAAAAAAAATCGACTAACTAACCCAGCAGAACTAGGGCAATCTAGCATGTTTTCATATTCACTTTCTGGATTTTGAAGATGGTTTTAATAACAAGATGACTTTACACAACCATGTTTACTGACGAGGCAACAAATGGTGTGTGGTCGTAGTCAATATTTTAGATATTACACAGCCGTAGCTTTATAGTTGTAAGACTGTATCAGTGAAAGTAAATGCTCATGTCTGCCAATTGAATTTGCTCTACAATTCAATGGGAGTTCAAGGACAGATATCCAAGTTATATTTTATAAATCATATTTTTATACCTACCAAAATTATTCGCAGTTTGTTTCGTGTGTATTTATTTCTAATCTAGTTATAACGTTCCAAATGTTCAATTATCATGACTAAGATATTACCAGTTCAATTTTGTTAACTCAACCTTGTGATCTAGATGCTAAACTTCAAATGCAAGTAAAATCATTGCGGAAAAAAAATCAAGTTATCTACCTGAAGAACCAAGACGTGTTCTATTACAAAGAGTTTTTAGGAAATGAAGTCCACCGCTAATTTGAGTAACTAAGATTTATTATGTCGTAATATAATATGGCTTGTTAGGGAGCGATCCTTTGGTTTTACAACTCTGTTGTGGCTCAGTAACAATACCGGTAGCAGTGTGAAGTAGCCAGCAAAAATGGGCAGGTTAGGGATAATTGATGCTCTCATGAGATTTAGTACTGAAACCCGATAGCCTTGAGAATTTTGATTTACTGATGCTGATAGAGTCGTTAGAGATGGGAATTTTCTAGGCGTTTCTGTCACACCATCAAATTGTTGCGCATTCAAATTAAACAAGTTACACATCCACATCCCATTCACTCCCACAATTCTCCAATCCCTTTCTCGAACAAAACAAATAATTATCGGTCATTCTCGACCAATATCAGCCATCAAAATTCCCTTAGATCGGAACGCGGGTGTTCCCAAAACGAAAAAAATGTCAATGAAATATAAAGCGGGCGCTGCTGTCTTGAATGACAGCATGAAATGTGCTGGTCCCGATGGTGAACTAAGGTGAAATATTACGCCGGTTGGAAGTATCCTGTTCCACGGGCCCTGAAATAAGGTTAGGTTCGAGCCATTCATTCCGCCTTGAGTAAAAACTAGAAGTTTCGAACCCCCATGGATGTTTTGTGTGTTTGTGTGCCCTTCGCATGTATTTGGGGTCCGAAGGAATGCTCGCCGGTGTGACATACGAGGTGGAGGTACACTGAGAGAAAGTTGATATTTTTGTGTTGAAATTGATCCGGAATATAATAGAAGGAAGAGGCGGGATGACTAAAAGGACATAATAATATAATGGTCAGTAGGGAAAGGAGATACCCTATTTTAACATCGGAATAGATCAGTGATGTATTGTCATTGGATCCGGGATCGCTCTTATAAATAACTACATAGATCAATAGGTTAGCACTTGCCTTGCACAAAATATTGTTTTTGGGAAAAATCTTTGTTAGTAGTGGATATTTTTCAAAAGAGTCCCAAACAATATGGGTATCTAAAGATAAGTTGGTCATGTGGTCTTAGCAATTCACAACTTACATCGTCTTTAATTTTTAGTGGTTAGTTTGATCGTCTTCAGTTGTGAACTCATTTGCTACATGTTTTGATACCAAGTGTGTGCATCCAATCATGAAGTGCACTGTGTGGAGAGAACCCATGCTCACTCGAGCTTGGGGTTGGGCATCTGACCAAGTACGGGTTTCAAAATATTGAGGATTTCCACAATGCTGTGCTTCTGACTGTCCGCTTTTGCCCTGTGCTTCCGACCACTTCATCCGATGTTGATGCGACCAGACTTCAGGAAAACAGAACTAGCCCCTCAAGAAGAAACCACAAGATCGGGAATCGCACAGCACGTCTGGTCTCATCAAAATCGGATCAAGTGGTCGGAAGCACAAGGCCTGTACATGGAGCAAAATAAGAGAAAGCGGAAACTTGTAGAAGCTGGCTTCATTTAACGAAATAAGGAAATATTCAGTAATAACTGCACTCACTAGTCCTGTGTGCATCACACAGTTAGTACAGGGTGTCCACTCTGAAGAGTCCCACCCCTGTAATAACATTTTTGTTTATTAACCGATTTTCATTTTTTTTTTTGTTTGTTAGGTTTCGTGAAACACTTTTTGAACATTGTACCAAATCAGTTCCAGGGACGTACTTTTGGGTGATTATGGGGGTTCAAAGTGGGTCAAATTTCAGAAAATCGTATTAGGGGATTTTTTAGGAAAAAACTGACAACGGAATCTCAATCAGATTGACCAAAAACCTCCCTGTTCACATTTAAAAAAAAATGTAACTGTTTTGGTTATTTTTTTGTTGTTCATTTGTTAATTTAATACTTATACTGCTCATTGAGTCTTCCTGTACGTTCTAATCAATAAGATGTTAATAAAATCCCAGAATGTGTGTTTTGAACAAAATTATTATCGATACCTAATTCAGGGTGGGCGACCTCAGAGTGGACACACCGTATGAGAAAATATCTTAGTTCTCACTCGAAGACGATCAGAGATATTATTGATCGAAACGTCGTTTAACCACAATAAACTCAAGATGGAAGTCTGAAAATCTGATTATCTATAAAGGTGATATCAAGAACCTGAACTATCGCCTGAACTAGAAGTCTCTTATTCATATCTTCTTTATGATTTTCTCACTAGTTATTCGTGGGTATAGTGAGTTTCAATCCTAGACGATTGTATAGTATATTTGTTGATGCTATAAAGTCTTTGACCATGACAGCAAAGATCCCTGTTTTTCTTGCAACTTTCCGATGAAAGTTGCCCTCCTTTTCTATCGTCAAAATTAAACCCGAAAAGTTGAATAAGGGTTTGATAAATTTTAATTGGCTTTGTCCTAACTGTCTACTGCCTCTTTCAAGCCAGCCATCTGACAAAATTTCAGCTTTTGAAGTTTCTTGCTTAAAACATTACCAAAGTTCGGATTTCTCAACGTTACGGGGCATTCACAACCAAGTGGCATACGATGTGTGTAAAAATGCTACTTACATCAAAACTTATACAACCATGGCAACCAGAGTCGCCTGCTACTTTGGTGTAAGAATCCATTTGAATCCACCCAGCAATCCGGTGAATTGAGTTACAAAGACAGTGACTACATCATCAAATCGAAGAGCTCTTCAGCTTCAATTATCACTGATATTTTTAAACTGGATAACAACAATCAATTCGACGGGTTCTAAAAAATTAGCTTCGCATGGAGGCAGAAATTATAAACAAAACGCTCATGGACGGCAAGGATGCGCATTTTCTTGTTTTTGACGCAGTTGATAAACTAAAGTCAATAAAAGAGGGTGTACGACAAATCTAGTTAGAAATGCAATATGCGCAAGCTCCCCCATAGCCACTGTGTTTACATTTTGTAGTCGTAAATTCGTCACGCAGTGTGGTTACTTAAAGCCTGATGGAAAATTTGACAAAAAAAAGTTTCCTGAAGAGATCTTCAAAAAACTAACTTTGCTAGCTACAAAAGTAATCTTGTAATAATAATAGTATTGAAAGTATTATATTGTTTTTTTTTATCCAGAGTGAGGTTCCAGAAAAAATATTGGTGAAAACGATCAAAGATTACGCATAAATTATTTAATAATTATAACGAAGGCTGCATAGTGTTTGTGAGTAAGTGACAAAGTTCTATTAAGAATCTCAGAAAATCATCGAAACCAAAAGTATCTGTTTTGAAATAACCAAATATATGGATTATTGACTGACACTTTATAGCAAAGGGAATAATTATGATAATTGAACTCGATAGGAGTCTCTTTCCGGAACTGAGTCGGATGGAGCGATGAATTTGAAGTGTGAATGAATTGTTGATTTCGTGGAAATAATATGTTAACAATAGGCGACACTTTCGGGACATGGTCAGAAAACAGAATCAAGGAGAAAAAGGAAGATCACTAGAATTAATCTATCAACAGCTTAGGGACATGAAAGACAGAGTGATAATATATTAGAATAGATTCATTTTATTCTATCATATCATCAACTACTAAATCGTTCATATCGTCCTATTTTTAATGTACCCTGTAATACATAACTGAATTCCTCCCTCATCCTCCTGTAATCAAACTTGAAGTCTATAAAAAGTTTCTCTCAGTGTAGAACTGTCAATGTTAGCAAAAAAGATTGGTGTTCGCAAGCAGCACACCGGCTATTATACCCCATACTCCGAAGGGTGTAGAGAGCTTAGCTCCAGGTACCAGAAAGGGCAGGGGATTAAATCCGAAACCTATTTTGGCAAAAACGATTTTCCGAGAAAAAGTAATAAGCCGAATTCTTCAAGCTGCAGAACAAGCCTCCCGCTCAGGTGTTATTCTTTGGCTACTTAGTAAGATTCATTGTTGAAATTTTTGTTGAGAATGACTGTTTCTAAATAGTGTCGAAGAACAGGTGGATGTAAATATGATCCGGGTAAATCATGTTTACATGATTATATGCAGATGAAGGGTGGAGGAGTTGAAACTTGTCGCAAATCTTAAGATTCTCTAATTTTTCGAGAGGATTTTTGTTGATTTATGGAGGCTTACTGCCATAGGAATTTGTCCTGGCTAATACTGAATGTCAGATATAGTTCCAAGCAATTAGTCTGATGTTATGTTTTCCGTCATCAATCGTTTCAATCAATATTTTTATCTAGATTTTCACATGCATCCAGAAACTATAAACAAGTTTAAAATAACGAACCTATCAGATAGAAGGTTTTCTTCCAAATGCTTCTTGAAAAACGTATAGTTTGCCCTGTAGGCGTTATTACAATCCCACGCAAGTCTAAACAACATCAAAATATAGATTCCCAGTATATTTTCTTCTGAGCACACGTAACGCAGTACCAAGCATGCCTGCAGTAACATGTCATGGTACAACCTCGTCGTAATTGGTAAGCACCTGCATTGCATCCAATTTCACAAATATGTGGCTCCTCATAATGACAATACTCATACATAAATGTCAAATTGGGTACGAGAAAAACACAAACATCGCACAAAACACATATTTCATTTGAACATACAGCAAAGCAAGAAGTCCTGTATTATTTAGTAACTTGGCCGCCAGTCAAGAAAGTTCATACATCGACCCCGAACTGCTGTGGCTCAAATAATGAGTTTCTATACAATATGAGAAAACATTTGGATAAACACAATAATCACTTACATGCTAATATACGAGTATCAAGTTGCCGTATTATAATTACCCAGGAACGAAATTTCGGGGTACTTAAATTTCGAGCACGAAATCTAATAACCCTACATTTAGAGAATGCACAGATCCTTTTAGGTAGCTAGGTATTAGTTCTTCTCGGTAATTGTATACAAGCTTTACTGGGAAAAGCAATTTTGTGAGATTTCTCCCACGCTCCGTTTATTTTGTTTTTACACCTTCTTATGTTCAGGTATTGGTTCAGGGGGAAACGGGTCGGGACCGGGGTCCTCTTGAAAAAGGATGGGATTCGAATACCAGTAGCGAAATCTTGACAAAAAGTATTCCAATTGAGCTCGTTTTAATATTTACGATGCGATCCGATTTTAACAATGTGAGCTCATTTATGTTGACGAAGACGTTTTTGATTTTAACAAATGAAATGATATTCTCATTTTTTCAAATCTTATTTTTAACTTGTAAATAAGTACATCAAATGAAATACAAATTTGCTTACAAATTCAGCAGCGTTTACTTTTCAATAAAACGTTTTTCATATTCATTTGGTGAAGTTTATCCGGAGATTTTTTTTAACGGTTTTAGAAGGTAGTAGATGCTCTTTTGCCGTACCTTATCTATATTCCTCATTGTATCATATATGACGATCAATTTATGAAGGTAGTTGTGTGGCCTCATATCCCTGAAATTCAAATAAATTCAGTTCGTCGTTCGAAAGCAAGTTTACATAATCGTGGAATATATGATTGGCATTTTATAAAAAAAAACGAAAAACTTCACACAGCAAAGTGCAAAACGTAGAAATCCACCACTGCATTGAAGATGATCGATATCACTTCGTCTAGATCTACTACGTTTGATACAAAATATATCTATCAATCTCATTCAAGGGGAAAAGTTCTATGGTAAAGTAAATTGTCTCAATGAATTTACTTCACCAGACTTAGCTACAGAAAAATTACTATATGTTCGTAGCCCCAAAATTGGAGGAAGTATTTCTTAATGTGTCTATTATGAGTGGGACAATTTTTATTTTTGCATCAAAAAATATATATAATATGGTAAGGGATAACCACGTCCTCTGAAAATGTCTATACAAATTTGAGGTAACATCATACTATACAGCTAAAATTATAACATAAAGAATCTCAGCATTAGTAGCAGCTAGGCGAAATGTATTTTTTTAACATCATACCACTCGATCTAAATCACACGAGAACAAATACTTCCACATACACCCCCTGTTCCTGTTCAAGCCCTACATCCTTTTTACCTGGTTCGCAATCTACATTGCCCGCTTGATGAGTACCCTTTCCGTCTTAAATTTATCCGTTCTGAAAATCAGTCAAAGCGAAACGCCGACTGTCAATCAAAGCTCGTCCCCTTTCCGCAACCCCCGCTCATCACATGCCCTTCGGGTGCACACCTGGACTTGGGACTTGTCTACTGCCGAATCATTAACATGATAGTTTTTCGAGGGTATTTGAAAAAATTACGCCGGGTAAATATGGTCCCTATCATGAGGGCAAATATTGGATGGGTACATAAAAGTCCAATTTGTAAATCATGAGGAAAATGATGCTTTGTGAGGAAGTTGATTGTGTTTTTTGCTAGAACACCATCTTCTTTTAGTGATGAGATTCTGATTAATTTTTCAATACTTGACGTCGTTTTCTACAGTTATTTAACTGTTGTATTGATGAATCCATTGATAACGACATATTTAGGGAATTGTTGCATTGAGTTTTCAACCCAAAGAAGTGATATTATTGTTTTATTCTTGCCTCCCGATTATCCGAAATAATGTGGACTGGGTCGATTCCGGATACCTAATTGAAATTTCGGATAATGCGGAGATTGAGGAAAACCATCAACTACATGATGTATTCTGTTAAGGAAACGGTCATCATCAACTTTTTTTGAATACGGACCTGGATTTTTTATATTATTTTTAGTTATCTTTTGACGTCTTTAAAACATTGAGGTGATAAAATGAAGGTGTAGAGCTATGGGTTGCCCTGTAAACCTCAGTATTTTTAAATATTATTTACCTATTGTGTATTGTAGTTTCAAATATTTTGTTTGAATGGCAATATTTTTGAAAAGTGGCGCCAAAATTGATTTAGTTTTTATACGTTATTTTTATATTTTCCATATTATCTATAGATTTAACTGAATGTTATCAAGTTTATCGGTTATGTTATTTCTATTCTAATTCAGTCAACTAGTTTTGAGTTGTGCAAGTTTTCTCATAAGGATAACGTGTCGAATAAAGATGGATTTATAAGTGACTATGCCGACAAAGCGACAAAAAATATCACAATTTTGGATATCGCGGAAGTATCTTAAGAATCATTTCGGATAATTCGGTTTATAGGTCGTTCCGGTTAATGCGGATTTCGCATAATCGGAAGTCTAGTGTATACTTTTTTGTTATTTGAATGCATGGTGCAAAAAAATCAATTTCCTCAATAGTATATTGTAGTCTTAGGCGGTTAAGTGACATTTTTCCAGGCCGAAAGAAGAACTGTACGGGCGAGCTTTAGCGAGGCCGGCCACTTCTTGAAGCCTGGAAAAATCACTTTATCGCCGTGGTCTACAAATAATTTTTCTGACTAAAAAGTACAGGACTTTATAAAAAAAAGCATGCTCGAGCTAAGATTTGAACCCAGGTCTTTCCGCACGCCAGGCTAAGATCGAACCACTGAGCCATTGAATATTAATATACCTATTATGGTTCAATCACATGCATTCAGAAAATGATCTTGTAACGCCCTCTATTAGAAATAGTTGAAAAAAAAAATTACCGCCTAGCCATTTTTCACTACTTTGTTGGCCTAGCCTTAGAAAGTCCCTCTTTCTCTTCTGTTTGGCGTCAGTAAAATTCAGTTTTAATGTCGTGTCGGCAGAAAAAATTCTTTTATACCGATCGGTAATGAAGTAACTGTGAAAACTCTCTTTCTATACTACCTATACATCCATACACTCCAAATTTTGCCAAATATTTTTGATCAGTTTTCAGAAAGACACCTTAACTATAGATCCATTCCATAACATTATCCGTTGTTATAAACATGGAAATGGCAGAACATCCAGTCATTGTGTGTGTTTTTTTTGGGGAAAAGACGATATTACAAAAAGGAAAAAAGATATTCAAAAAAAATCGAAAACTTAAAAAATCGTTGTGGGGGACAGTAATAAAGAGTAAGTATTTTCGTAGTACTTCTCCCACTACCTTGTGTAAAAGAAGTTTTTGAGGAGGTTTATTTTTGACTCATGTTTAGCGATTTGTTAAAAAGTTATGGCAGTTTAAACATACAAAAAAAATCGTCCATTCCGATATTTGCGTTGAGTAGTGTATATGAAAAAAATAAACAACAAACAATGTGAAGCCATCTTTACAATATTATTGTTAACAAGCACAGTGTATGCTTCCCGCCTATATGAACCACACAAATATGCGACTGTCTAGAGATGCGCTTCCTTGGTGCTTCAGAGAATGTGTTTTATCAATATTGCAAAAAAATTCAGGAGGAGTTTTCGTGCTTGAAAATAAGAAGAAAACTTCCCATAAACAAGTGTCCGGAAATGCTTCAATACAGAGCTACAGGGTGTTGAAGTTTTATTTTTATTTCTGTTTTTTCCAAATAGTATTTGCACTTATGTCGATATTTTGATGAAAATTGGCGTATGGAGGTTTTTAGTCATGAAAAATTCGAATTTGATCCTATTGTTGGACGTGCCTGTATTATATTTTTAAGTAAAAAAACAGGTTTTTTATCATTTTTACGCACAAAATGTATACATGTTGAAAGTCGCTACGTGCAACCATTCTCAAAAATCAGGATGAGTTTTTTTGTAAAAAATAGGAAGAATTTTTTTCATAAACATGTGCCGGAAATGCTCCGTTAAAAAGCTACAGGGTGTTGATTTTTTTAATTTTTCATTTTTTCTATTTTTTTATTATTAAAAAATTTTCCAATAAAAAATTTGAATTTTATCTTTTTACCAAAAATATGTAGCGATCATACGAAATATTTTATAACTTCTAGCAGGTTATCTCCGCCATATTTTCAAAATCACATGTATTTATTATTTCTAATCCGAATACCTCGAGAATGGTTGGCTGTAGCGAATTTTAACAAGTATACTTTTCCTGCGTAGAAAATACAAATGAATCTGTGGTGTTGCTTGAAAATGTTATAGAGGTATGTCCAAAAATGTTATGACTGTTAAAAATAGGAAAACTGATTGTAGGTAGCGCCCTCTACAAGTTAGAGCCATATAAGATCAAATTTGGATTTCACATGACAAACAACCCCTGAACACCATTTTTATCAAAATATCGACACAACTCCAAATAATATTGAGAAAAAACAAAAATAAAAATAAAACTTTAACACCCTGTAGCTCTGTAATGGAGCATTTCCGGATACGTGTAAATGGGAAGTTTTCCTTTTATTTTAAGGTAGGGAGACTCATACTGAATTTTTTCGCAATATCAATGAAACACCCTGTAAAATAATATTTATTTGAAGAAGGGAGTTTTCGAGGCGTAGGGACAGAAAGGGAAATGAGAAAAAATATTTATTTGGTTCACTCAAAATAAATGTTTAGTTTTTTTACGGGCTTCTATGTATATTATATTAGAGAAAGTATAGTAGGTATTTGGATTAGTATCGACTAATATGAACTTCAAATAACAACAAAAGAAACAGGGTCTATCAAAAATTGGCACAAGTTACAAAAAAAGTGGTTCATTTTGCTTGAGAGTTGAGACAGTAGAAGACCCCTTTTTTTATTTAACTTTCACATTTGCAAGATGATATTTTCAAAAGCATGTAGATGATCTCTGATGAGTTCTGGAAAATATCGATCGGAGTTTTGGCGATTTCCTCACTAATACGAATCTTGAGATCTTCCAAATAGTGAGGACGATGCTTAAAAACCTTTTATTTAAAATACTTTTCTGTAAAGTATCATTTACCGGACTCAACCAGTCCGGACCACCAGTCGGATAAATAACACTTAACACCATCAGAGACTGTGAAATTGGATTAGAAGAATACATAATTCGACTAACTTTGGAAGTGGTAGCATGATTTGGCTGGCGCCATCTCATGGTTTTAATTAATAACTTGACATACAATGTTAGTAGCATAATTAACCTGTCTATATTAGACAAATGGTTACATGGTTTGGCTGGCGCCATCTCGCATGTTAAGAATCAGAGACAGACCACCACCACCGCCCTCTCAATGTGTGCTTTAAATAAAATAATCGCAAATCCTCAAATCCGGTGATCTCGCCGGTAACCCCAGGTCGCCCCTCAGAAAGACGAGAACATCTGCCGCAGTTTTGTCATCGAAATGTGCGCTGTGTCCGTAGCTCCATCTTGTTGCATGAAACTAATTATCTCCAGCTTTTTCAGCTAATCGATCCAATTGTGGCCCAAAAAAATATTTCAAGCTGTGACGGTTATTGTACGGACAACTTCTTCAAAAAATAACGTGCTGATAACCCCAAATTTGGAAATGGCACACCATAAATTCACTGTCGGGAAATGGAAAGGTGTCTCGTGGAATTGTCATGTATAATTCGCCGTCGAAATGTCCGCTGAGTGATAAAATAACAAACGCTTAAAAAAAAAAGTGCGGACGGCGAAGCCACGATGTTCTCCACTCCAAACCATTGCTATGGATGAAAACGGGATCAGTGATCGAGAACAATGAGTTTCCTTCCAATCCTGACCAAGCGGATGTAGTTGTCCATTGCAACTGCACTGTATGTTTTGCCGCACCCTGTATAAACTGATCGCTGTAGATGGCCTTGGTTTTAATGAAATAGTAGGGAAATAGTGGAAATACACGTTTCCCTTTACTCTGTGAACCAAAATTAGGTACGATGATACACAAAAAATTTTGATATGTTTTTTTTGCTGATGGGTTCCGACAACTTATCTGTATCAACATCATGGCGAAATAGCATGAGGGGCAGTACACAGAGTTATATTAGTTTGGCAAGTTTTTTAATGGAATCTCAATCCTAGTTTGGTCAATGATTTGCATTGATTCATGAAACTAGCACTTGTCATCGAAGATTGTCTCGAAAACGATAACTTTTGATTTGTGCTTATAAGCACTAGTGCATAATTTGTTGGGTGTTTTGAATTACAGATAAATAAAAACTAAAATGATTGATTAATAATCAATAATTATTGTTGTTAACGTATCCTGATTGTATTTGTGATTGTATTCTCATTCCTCTGAATGTAGTTGTTCAAAAACTGATAAAGTTGGTATGGTGTAAGAGCGCCCTTAGAACGTGTATGATGTGTAGGTGGTTCCACATTGCGCGTGTTCGTGCTCGTGTTCGTGCTCACGTTCGTACTCGTTATCGCGCTTTCGCTGTTGCGTTGTGTGTTTCGAGGATTTGTCATAATCGTTTAAATGGAGGATAAATCATTGTTTACAGCAGTGACTGACAGTGTGCTGAGTATTGTTAAGCGTAGACAACAAAAAAAAGTGACAAAAAGATGGTGTTGAATGTCAAATATTTCTAAAAAGCTGATTCAGATACAGTGGAGTAACCTCCATGATTTGCAAAATGATGGGATGTTTTTTGATAATAAAATTCTTGTGGCATGACTACTACCGATTTTGAAATACCAATTAGCTCGTCCGTGTATCAGAAGAAAGAATACCACCTTTCGAAAAGCTCTTTCTCCTAAATAGAGCCATTATAGAATCTATGTTTTTTTGTTAATCTTTAGCCGCGCTTAATTTTGTTTGTTATTTAAATCAAAATAACTAATACTGTGAATCCTACAGGACCGAATAAGTTTCATGAATACCAATAAGCTTTAAAATATTTTCTGCCGTCCACTCCATCTTGCACTGCTCGTTGTGTTCGGACGCACATTCAAACTTCGTATGAACGTCTTCTTGACGTACCTAGATCTGGACTTTTTTCCCAAAATTATACGATCCCAGTCGGGCTCATAGTTTTTTTCGACAGTGACAGTGGTCAGAATTTGATCCAAGAGAATCTGTCCATTTGAAATATTTACCTTAAAAATGCATCATCAAGTACAAAATGTTGTAGCCTGAACGGATTTATTTCCATATTTGACGCGTTTCTACACATTCTATTGCTTCGTAAGTTTTTCTTTGTACCCACGCCAATGATCTGAAAAGACTAACCCACCATATCTAAAAGTAAACCATGATAGTGCATACCTCCTTGCACCTGGTAACGCACCCTCTTAGATCGTCCAAGAAAAAACCAGAACATTTTGAAGACAGAAATACGAAAATAATGTAGGGCGATCTTCTCAATTTTCTCTTTATAAATAGTATTTTGATAATCCGAAGCTTGTTTTTTTATTATCCCGCGCATGGTTGGCCATTTCAGAAAAGAACATTGATTTCGACAATAGACACGATCAAAGAATAAAGTTTTTTATGAGTCAGCATTATTAATACCACTGACGGTAATTAATACTGTTATGATGTGAGATGGAAATGGACGCATCGTTCCCGAAAACAGAAGAAATTTGCAATGTAAACTGCAATCATATATCATTTGCTGACAGTCAGATCAAGTCTTGGACCATCTCCCTTATCCCGCGTAATACCCTCGCATCCATCATCTAACCGCAGCTTGGGCGGCCTTCACAGCCCCTTGCTTGACAGGACCGGAACTTGGTTTTGAATATTTTGCGATCATTAAATTTCTTTATGTTGTAGAAATATTTGATAAATATGATTTTCTGGGATTCATTGGTTTGACCCGTGTCAGGAGAAACATAAAATAACACTACTACATGATGTAGCATAAGGTACAAGAATGCAAGCTGGATGGTAGGTATTTTACTACTATTGATTAAAACAAAAGGATTTTTTTGCCAATATTTTTTGTCAAAAGGAATGACAGCACAGACTTGTACTCGAAAAGTTGTAATAAGGGTCGACGGATCTTCAAAATAAGGTATTACTTGACCCCCCTTTCCATTTAACATTTTGGGGATGCATATCACTCCCGCTCAAGGGGTGAAGAGTGTATGTTAGAGTTGAAGATAGGCGGAAATTATTCACCTCTTGAAAAAAATCATGTCCGAGCGTTTTTATTTTCTTGGGGTCCGTTTTTCAGGGTAATCGGTAAACTTGGACAATTTTCAACGATGCTTTGTTACATCGCGTGATAGTGATGAACTACGAAAAACGTATATCAAAGAAAGCAGAGGCTTAGGAAGGAAATTGAAAAATTCATAAGAGAAGCCAAGAGAACTTGACAAATAAAAAGACAAAGCCACTCTAAAGGTGCGTCCCCGTCGCGAACGTCGCGTCGTTTCGAACGCCGACGCGAACAGTGCAACATCACGGCGTTCCAACTGTTTTGTCGACTTTATGTTATGAATAAAGGAATGTGGAATGTTTTTCACTCGAATATCACCTTAGTCAGTTGTTTGTTGTTTATGAGGTTTATGTTTTGATATCCAAAAAAATAAGCAATTACACCATCAAATTTCTTTAATGTGACGATCGTTGGAACGCCGTGTTGTTGCACGGTTCTCCACGTCGAACGCGACGGCGCGGCATTAGGTTCGTCGTTCTGTTTCAAGTGGGGATGCACCTTAATACATAGCAATTGAACAACATAAAATCAATAAGTGAAAAAAAAACACGGAAAAGTAGCAGAAACCGAAGAGGAGTATAACAAGGCAGTAGTACTATACGTTTTATCAATCTCATGATAAAAATTATGAAGCAGAAATAAATGATACAGATAACATCGAAGACCTGAAACGATAAGATACCAGGTAAAGATGAAATTGGTTTGGAGTTTATAAAATACAGTGAAAAATTTTACTAAGAAAAAAATATATATACTTTACAAAACGAATTGTAAAAAGGTGACCAACAAATAGGCAGTAATCAAAGAAGATTAACTAACTACGGCATGACCAAAATAGAATTCGAAAGAGATTAGTTAACAAAACAAAGATCTTGATTGGATAATATCATGTGGATCAACGCCGAACGCAATACATGCCCTCAAACATATTATAGAAGAGTAATTTGAATAAAAAATAGCAGTTGAGTTGATATATATACAGGTTGAGTCATAAGTGATAATTTGAATCCAGAATAATTAACAATGAACGATTAAAATCATAAATATTTTATAATAGATCTAAACACTAAATTTTAAACAGGAGACAGATCAAAAAAACATTTAAAAAATTAGGCATGTTGGGAACATTTTTAATAAAGTATTATATGTCCTGTTTTTTTCGACGCCGCGGCGACGTTCGAAATTCAAACATCCATTTGGATTTTCTCCAGAATCATTTATTTGATCTTCTTGAAAGAAATATCTTCAAGGAGTTCAAATAAATTATTCTGGTCAACGAAGATGATATTCGTTTTAATTGGCGACAATTCGGTATTTTATTGAAAATAGACCGACTTGAAAAAAAATTCTAGTTAATAGTACTCGGAAAGCTCTATCTTTTCATAAAAGATTTTTTGACATATTATGTCATTTCCATGGTTTTCTATGATCAATTTTTGAAGTGCCCTGAACATGTGGAAAGTCATTGGACAATTTTAAAAACGGGAAGCGTTTCTGAATTTGGCACCTCCAAAAACCCCTATAACGGTATTTTTGTAAAAAAAGTGTCATAAAGGATGTTCAAAAAGTCAGGTCAAATATTGAAAAAAAAGAACATATTTTAAACCACCCTGAATAAATTCTAGTGAAGATTTTCCAAAAACCTTTTGTCATCTCTTTAGGTTATGTACCTATGACGCGAATTATACACTTGATAAGTTTTGTTATTCTAGTTTATATCGAGCGTTCAAAAATTGAGGTCAAAAAGTTAATAAAAAAATTATGTAATTTTAAATAGTGATATCCATATGATTGGATTAAAATAATAATCAATGTACTATTCAAAAGTACTTTTCCAAGTACGAGTACAAAACAAATTCATATAATTTTTTTACTCTAGCTTATAACGAATGAGTTAAAAAAAAAACCAACAATGAAATATTTTTGCTTTCTTTTTGAATAGCCCCCGTATAAGCCAGAGTAACAAATATGAATCTGAACTTGTACTTGTACTTTCCACTTTTGAATATTTCATTCATTGAAGTCTAATTTTTTTATAATTTTTGACCTTAATTTTTGAACGCCACGTATAAGCTAGACTAACAAAATTTATCAAGTCAGTTCGTGTCATACCGGAAGAAATTTCATAAGATTTGTGGAAAACCTCTGCTTTTATTCATGGTGGTTGGAAAAATTGATTTTTTTCAATATTTGACCTCACTTTTTGAACATCTTGTTCGAAATATATCGTTAAGGGGGTTTTCAGATACGCCAAATTCAGAAACACTATCTGTTTTTGAATTTAAAAAATGCCTGATAAGTTTTCATAGTTTTGTCGCACTTCAATTGATCATGGAAAGTCATGGAAATGACATTATGTCAATTTTTTTTATGAAAAAATAGAGCTTTTCGAGTACTATAAACTAGAACAAGAAGTTTTTTAAATCGTTCTATTATTAATTTAATACAGAAGTGTCGCCAAACGAAATGAAACACTTTGTATATCTGATGTTTTTTCAACAACATGATGCTCCTCCTGCACAGTGTCCGAACTGTGAGGGCGTGGCTTGAAAATACTTTCAAAAAATATATACTTGCTTAAATTCTCAAAACAGAACCGTTGTCGAGAGAAGCGAAACGAAATTTTATATTCTTTTCCGTGGTAAATGCTATCTAAGAAAAGTTTAGACAATTTCAATTTTCTAAAAAATGTATAAAATCATCTACATACTTTACAGACGGTAAGCCGTGGAAACATAGGAAATAAAAATTGGGCGATCTCAAGGTAAACTTTTCAGAAAGTATATTGAGTGCAAAGGCGGATACTTGGAAAACTGTGTATAAAACACCTGATGTTTTAATAAATTAATTGGTTTTATACATCTTGTAATATGTAATGAATTGATTTCCATTATTTTTCAATTCTTTTTAATTTACTTTTTTCTTGAAAACAGAATTGTGTCTTTCTCGAAAATGGATGAGTTTTGGTAGTTCAAATAACTATACCTTTTCTTTTGTAAAAAAACTGGAGGGATCCCAACTACGCTATCAGATTTCAAAGTCCCAAATCGGCGCACAAAAAAGTTATTGCCAAATTTAAGGCATTGCAGATACCGCAAGTGGCATCCTCTGCGAGATGAATCAAATAAAATACCATATTCTGATTTCTCGAACCAAAAAACATCACTTACATCAATTTTTGTCGCAAAACTTCCAAAAACCAATTCACTAGGGACAAAATTTGACATCTAAAAACCAACTTTCACACTCTGTATCTTCCAAACTATTATTTTTTGAACTAGGGTATCGATAAATAGATAATATTTTGATATGGTGAAATGTTTCTGAAATTTTTAACGATTTCTTATGACTAACTTTGTAGATTCCAAGTGAGCTTTTGATTCGCTAAAAAGAGACCAAATACTAGAAGTTCTACAGAACATGGAAGACCTGATTCCCCTTATTGAAAAAATTAATACAGAAGACAATGACCTAAACACAAAAAGAACTCAAATCAGTTTTAAAGAAATAAGGGCGTGAAAAAAGGAGACACATCATTTCCGACCACATTGTTATTAGTTATAGCGTTGGTTTATGAATGAAAAATGAACCAAAAACGTTGGTGACAAGAAAAGGACGGGATTATTCAAAAAAATCGTAAAACTTAAGAAAAATATCGTCTAAAAATCAAGAACGCATAAATAATGGAATGAATAATGAACAAAATTATGAGAATACCTGAAAAGAAAATGAAAATGAGAATATACGACACGATATATGAGAATATATTATAACAGTGACTAGAAAAAAAAAAAGGAAGAAGGAAGAAGAGCAAAGTGTTCAAGAAGGAAAGAGAAACCAGAAAAATATTGATTAGAGAATTAGGGCAAACTGAGAAGTGTCACTGGGGTTTGAAGGTATGATAAAAAAAAAGAAAACAAGGAATCAGCGTCCATATGATGTCTGAAGAGCTGGAAGCAGTTTTTCAGCATATTAGGATTGGCAAACTATAGTGAAAAAAGAAGAAGACCAATATCTAAATATGTAGTTGAATACGATAGGATATTAATAATATGGAACATAGATTGGAGATGGAGAATATAAATTTGAACATGATTTAATGTATTTTATCTAAGTTTTATCAAGCGTCTAATATTCTTCTATACGGTTCTATCGAGGGTTCTATTAATTAAGATACATGTGATAAAATATCAGTAAGTATATCTCCCCTTTATCTAAAAATCTCGACGTATTCAAAATTTGAATAATTTCGAGCCTTATCACTCAACGGATATTACCTCAATTTCAAAAATAGCCTCTAAAATGTATTCAAAATAAATCCAGATAACAATGTGTGGGTAACTATCAGCATATGTTAATAAATATGATAATATTTCGGGTCAGTCGTGCAATGTATTTTTGGTCTGATCAACATAGATCGATCTCAACGGGAAAATAAGTTGTCAGAACGAGGCGAGCAAGTCAGGGTCAGATTTGAAACATCAGTTTCATCTTGTTTAGTACAAGAGTAGAAGAATGTTTTTTACTCTATTGGTTGCTAATCTTCTGCTAGTGATTTTGATATACAAAATTCTTCAAAAGTATTGCTACATATCTCATAAGTTTGATCCTATCAACGATTTATTTGATATAAATTTATAGTCGCAACTACCTAAACCCTAAACCATATAACCAGAGGACGCTACATTTCATTTAGGTTGCGATCAATGATCAGAAGGTTGAAATCAAATTGGATGAGAGATTGAAATGATAACTTGGTTGGATTTGGTTTCCTTCTATAAATGGTCCTTCGATCTTTATCCAGTTGGACACAACATGTGATAGTCCAAAAGTTAATCAAATCCGTCGAGAACCTTGTCACGACTGACATCAAAGCTCGATGAATTCCCACGAATCATAATCGATAAAAAGAATCATAAAATCAAATCATAAATGACTGGACAATAAATAGCAGATTTGAACCCGTACTATCAGAAACACTCATTGGCATGAATAGAATTTTCTCACGTACCATCACCGATTAAAAAAAGTTTTAATCTGTAAGCAGCAAGCCAACCAATCTGAATCTCATCGAGCTTATAATATTGTTCTCGTAAATACTTCTAGTTCCGTAAAACAGTTTCGAGAATTAGAATTGATCGACAAGAACGGCTGAAAAAAAAACGGGAAAGAAATTATTTTAATAACTTTTTCCGAGACGAATCATCAAATCTGGATTATTCTAAAAATTGTATGAGAATTTATCAACAACAGTTTGCGGTAGCTCGCCTAGTACCCATGCTTTTTGTACTTGTTGAGGTCAAAGTAATGAGTAGATAAATACTGATTGAATTATAGCAGAACAAAGAGGAGTTTCATGATAGAGCTAATCACTCTCTGTAATCGCGTTTTGGCAAAATTACATGACTGAACATTGCGCCGTTGCAAGTGTATTGGACCAAATTATTCCAATGATTACCGTAAACTAATCTAATTGGGTATTAATTAGTAATTAGTCTTATGCATAGGTTAATTAATTAGTATGTGGCATTATTGACATACGCTTTGTGGTTGGCCTTTCACAATATCACATGAGCCATAATAGAATTTGTTGTAAGTGTAGACTATATCATCGGAATTTGAGTCCAAATATGTTGGAAAACGAAACCAACTAACAAATTAAAATTGCTCAATAGAGGATTGTTATACTCGTATGTGGGCATTAGGTACACTCGTAGAAATCAGAGAACATAAACTCTAGTTTATTGTCGAGAACGTCGACAAAAATCCAATAAATCTAGACCATCAGAACAGACTTTATGGTGCCGAGATATGCGAGACAGTTCGGGGCATGTTCTAGGAAATCCCAACTAATAGTAGAATTTTAACACCTTGAATTGGTCACGCTCCGTCAGATTCACGTATATAAATTGTTATTTTGACCGTCCCGTTCGATCAGATTCGAAAAACGGCGCATCGCTGTTAATTTTTCTTCATGAAAAATCGTTTTTGTAAAACTATTAATAACCGCCCGTTCCATCGCGCTGTGCCTGGCGATGAAAAACCATTTTGTGCGATTTAATGGGCCTTTTGATTAATTAAAAATCACAAAAACCAGAATGTTCTGACTGACAACGGGATCGATACAATTCATCACAATTGTCAATTTCTTATCAAGTAATATCACAGATTCAAAAGTCCGATAATAGATCCAATTTAGTTGAGTATTCCTACGTAAAAAATGTTGTTATCTTCTAAATATAATATGTTTCCGTGCAAAAAAACACGTCCAAGAGTATATCAATACAAATATTTATTTTTGTACAACCTACACGTAAAGTCCACTTTTCAATGCATGCAAAGCAGGCGGAAAGTCGCTAATTTTGGCAGCCGGCCCTAAAAGTAGGTCGCTTAGCACCGGTTCCTTGGATCCCAACGCCTCTGAATCTAATAACCACGTGACAGTCTAGCATACTAAAAGGAACTTATCACGTGACAATCTCGGTGACAATGAATGCGCACCACAAAAAAATACAGGAACACACCTATTGTTACCATGAATACCATGATTGACAGTTGTCACTCGTCAGTTTTCTGACTTGTCAGCAGTATAGTGCAGTGTATCGATCGACTATTTATTTTTGATTTTCATAATTATTCTTTTTCAAATGATTACAAACTGGTTGTACAAAAAGCACTGTTTGCATCACGGACGAAAGATGATTTTGACTCGGCTAATATCTGCCCTCGCTTCGCTCGTGCTGCTACTTATACCCTCGTCAAAATCATCTACTTTCCGCCCTTGATACAAAATGTACTATTAATCTTTGCGACCCGTTAATTCCTGGGTGGTCTGAAAAGTTTCCAACCTAAAGAAGATATGAGATATTTTTTTTTTTAAATTTATTTTTCTACAGTCTTCATACCACTTCTCGCAGTTATGCTCCCATCTCTTGAACCCGTCCAAATATTCCTCGGCGTCTTTCTCTGCAAAATAATTTTTGTTTACAAACGTGATGAAATCCTCATTTGATAGATTCGGGAATGAAAAGAAGTCTATTGGGGCTAGATCTGGGAAGTATGGAGAGTGGTCAAGAATTTCAAACCGCGGACAAACAAGGTTGGCGTCATATTTCAACTCAAATCAAATTAAATAACCTCTAAAAAAGAGAATGTCAGAAAATACTAATCACTCCAAAACATGGAAGACACTCTTGCCCATCCCAGACCCAAGCTCTACAACAACCGCATTGCAGCCTCAAGATACCTTTTTACTAAGATCCATGATACGACTCTCTAACATCAATGCTGCATCAATATTAAGTTCAATGAAACTTGCAACTGGTTAAAAAAGAAATACTCCCTATTTTGAAGTTATCAATACTGCCTCTGAAGCAAGACCTTGGATTTATCAAGATTCATCATTAGAAGGTTGGACTCCCACCACCTTTCCACCTTATCATGGATCAGCAGATATTGGATGAAATAGATGTTAATCATCAAGTGAATGCCAGAGTTTGGTAGTATCATCCGCGTATACAGTAAACTTTCCCTCGATATCCAGCAAGGATTAGCATTAGTATAAAGATTGGTCCTAGAACTGACTCCTGGGGGACTCCTCGATCATTGAGAGAAACAAAAACCTAACACATTTTTTTGTCTTCGTCCTGTGAGATAAGAGTTGAATCAAGCATAGACAAACCCCTTGATGACGTAGTGATGAAGTTCTTGAAAAAGAATGTCATGACAGACACAAGCGAACGCCTTCGATAAGTCGCCAGAATACCACTGCATCAAATTCTTCTTCATTGAATTTGCAATAGAGTTCTGATAAAGAATGGTACATGGCATCACTGGTGCTGCTATTTTGCAGAAATGTTAATTGAACTTGCCTTAATACTTTGTGACTGGATACAAAAGACAAAGTACGGGACTTCACGAACTTCTCCATGATCTTATAGATATAGAGTTGACAAGAGAGAAATTCGCCGGAAATTGGAAGGATCATTTTAGAGGCAAGACCCTTGTGAACCGGGATTACCGGGAGAACTCAAGCTTCTGTAGAAAACAACACTATCACTTGTTTAAGCTCATACATATCTGTATGGAAAAAGTAAAATGAGTCATAAATTGAGTTAAAATTAAGATACTCGAATGGATCAGCAGTATTCAAGGTCGGTCCTCGGTGAGCTCTCGGCAATGGTTCAATCAAATATATTTAAGAAGACCAGCACTCCTTTTGTCTATTGGTGTGATTGAAACGATCCAAGTAGGATGGTAGCCCACGAAAATGTTAATGATATGAGTAAAAGTATGAGTGAAGATGAGGCGAGTAACCAGAACTTTTTGATTGCATTGAGGCTTCTTATTTTTGCAATATTCAAATGATCCTAAAATGAATTGACCTATTTGAAGTTGAAGACACTTGTCTTGTAGCAATGCATCTTCCTCAGTATTTTTATGACGATAACCGAACTTTCTTTTTCTTTTCATTCTGTCGCCTGGCGATTTTATATCAAAATGTTGACTGTTTTTATTGTTTTCGTCGATTGATATTTGACTTAGAACTATTTCTTTTCCAAAAAATTCTTGAAGGTATTTAATATTTTACTCTAAAGTATTTCCTGACGTTTAATATTCCAGGAACACTGTCAGAGGTATTGACTATTGATACAACTTGTTGCAGAACTCTGGTTAATTTATGTTGAAGATATGTTGTAGAACTCCATACTCTATAATGAATTACCTACCTCTTTTCTATTGGTCCGTTTTTGGAAGCTAAGAGGTCCGACTTTACATGCTGGCGAAGGCAAATCTAAACTTATTTACAGTCTACGCCACTGACGATATCACATTGATTTGTGCGGTATAAATGGTACCGCCTTGTCTTTTTCTTATTACTCCGTAGGGACAGAATACTAGATATTAAGAGACTTTTCTACTGTACAAAATATGGTACACCATGCACAAAGATCTACATATGCTCCTTTCACTTTTATGAAATTTGAAGTTTAGTTCAGAGTTAGTTTTTTCCATATTGTTTCAACTTTGTCGATAGGTTGGTTCCTTGAGAACCCTCCAGGAATCAACACGTTTAGGGCTTTTCTTAATGCTCTATCTACAAAAAAGCAGTTAGCATGGATGGACCCAACTAAGTAAGGCAAACTAAGTGAAGAAACACACCACGATGCCGCATTCTGGAAAGACTAGGATGTGATCGATCAAGTGATGGAAGTCATCTATCTCCGGTGTTCTCTCACATCATACCTTATCGTATCGCCGTATTCCGGGTGTCGTGTAGAGAGCGTTGAGGGATGAGCAACGTGTCCAAGCTGTCATACAGTAGGATGCTTGTTGAAAGTTTTTTGATCGATTGGTTTGTTTTTGGTAATTATTGGGATGAATAATGGGATACTATACTTGATTTCTATTATACAGGATTATTTTTAAGTTGTTACTCTCCTTCCAACACTATACAGTGTGTCCATGATAAGGATGCACAGCATGGGGATCTCGGAAACTATAAGAGATACAGTGTCGGTTAAATTGAACAAAAATTGCGCATTTTGATACCCAACAAGATTCCGTTTTACAAATTTGAAAATTTCAAGCCGTTCCGGAAATATCCGATAAAAACCGAAATATTGCGATTTCGTTTTTATTTATTTTTTTAAGCTATTTTGAAAGATATGAAAAAACCGAAAACGCTTTTTCATTGTCACTTTTTAAGCTCTACAAAACAGCTTTGAGAGATTTTCCGTACGACGTTTCGTTTCGGAAAAACCATCATTCACTTTGTTTTTTCAAATACGGTCCTGGATTTTTTATGACGGATTTTGAGAGCCTTTTATGTTCCCGAACCAACAATGTATCGCAATTATTCAAAAAAATTATATTGATGGATTTTTCCATAAGAACTCATGTCGTGTTAGAAAGAGACAGAAAATACATTTTTAATAGGACTGAAAACAAACTCTACTTTTTCAATAAGTGCGATACATCGTTGGTTTAGGAACACAAGAGGCTCTTTTAATCCGTCATAAAAAATCCAGGGCCGTATTTAAAAAAACAAAGTTGATGATGAACGTCGTTCGGAAAATCTCTCAAGGCTGTTTGGTGCTTAAAAAGTGACAATGAAAAAGTGTTTTCGGTTTTTTCTTTCAAAATAGCTTGAAAAAATAAATAAAAACGAAATCGCAATATTTCGGTTTTTATCGGATATTTCCGAAACGGCTTGGAATTTTCAAATTTGTAGAACGGGATCTTGTTGGGTATCAAAATGCGCAATTTTTTTCTAATTATACCGACACTGTATCTCTTTTAGTTTACGAGATCCCCATGCTGTGCATCCTTATCTTGGACACACTGTATAGAATGCAAGAAAATAAGAAAAATTTGCAAATAAAATTTTGTCCGGAAATGTTTCGTTTCCGAGATATAGGGTATTGAAGTTTTTGAAAAACATTAATATGAATAGATATGAAAAATACTGATGATATATTTTTTTCATCACATTTGAATTGTTGTAGTGTGAGTAATTGACCTTACTTTAGATACAACCTAGACAAAAACGAATTCTACATACAAAACACCATATCACATTTTCACATTTTAGCGATTTTGCCATGCATCAAGATGACTTTTATTTCTTTAAACGAAAACTGTTTGTCGTAAGAAAAAAATATCAAGAGACCAAATTAACTAAACCAAAGTAAATGAGTATTGCAAAAACAATATTGATTTTAAGAAAAAGAAGCGTCAAATTTTTTTCTTCAAAATAATTCAATACAAATCCTGTTCGAACGCCACTGGAAATTTTTTTTTAAAACTTTCACATCAGAAAATGTAATGTAATGGTCTAAAGAAGTTATGATGAGTAAGGTCTTTTTTTTTTCTTAAAACTTCACCTGCTGTATCTCGGAATCAAAAAACTTCGGACATAATTTTATATGAAAAATTTCTTATTTTCTTGCATTCTGTACAGTGTCAAAAGAACAGTACCAGCTTAAAAATCACCCTGTTTAATGTTCAGAATATTATGTGTTTTTTCTAGATTTGTTTGTTTTTAAAATATTAATTTTGTGCTTTTATGGTTTCATTTATTTTGGTTTAGTTTGTCTTAATCGACAAATCTGTCGTTCTTCTACATTTATTGAATTTACTTCCCTTGCAACAGTTCAAGATTGAATTGATTTAAAAATCTATCTGAGAAATTCTTAAAGACGTTAATTTGCTTGAAAAACCTTGATTTTAAATCTCTCTGTCCTCATCTTCAGCCTCCTCCATGTCTCCTATCAACATGATGATTTACTCCAATTTTTATCGTGATCTATTTTCAAAATTTACATCTTGACACAGAGTTTTGAAAAATAACCACCGACAAATACCAAACACCTATTTATGACACTAATGTGGAAGTCTCTCGGGTGCTGATTTGGGACCGATAGAACGGTCATATCGAGAGAAGTAGACGGAGAAGTATATAGAGATGATCGTCTACTTCTCTCGATATGACCGGTCTATCGGTCCCAGAATCGGCACCCTGAAACTGTAAATGTTCTCTCGGTCTTGGGTAGTAGCGAACTGCGAACGATTCTTAATAAAAAATTTTGCGATGTGATCATTCCCAGAACATGACATTTCGGATTTCAGTAAAGATCACCGTTCAATCATATAGGGAGATATGATCGTTCTATCGGTTCTAGAATCGTCACCCTGGGAGAGTATAAACTCCGAATAGAATACTTGAATCACTTCCACTGGCACAGCTTCAAAACTTCATGGAAGCAACGGATCTGGAACATTGGAACAAAATAGAATAGCGAGAGCAAACTTCAGGGCAAGCCTTCGGAAATTCCAAAAAGGGAGTTTTAGTGGAAATGGAGGTGGGAATACATCGGAAAGATGAGAGTTTCACACTACCTTTAGAAACCCTTTGAGGAAACTGGGTGTTCGTAACTCAGTTTTCCGGTAAAAAAAAAGAATTTAACTTTTTTTTTGCTCTGTAGTAGACGTGGTCCTTCTACAGGGTGTAAACCAAGTAGTTCGAAGAACTTTGAGGCGTGAATTTTGACTAATTTCAAGACAAAAAGTTCATATGAATATGGGTTCAAAACGGATTTTGTTTTCTTCTCATTTTTTTTTTCTTCATAAATGAGCAAAAAACTAAATAAAATGTTTTTTTTTACGCCCTGTATCTCAGAAACAAAGCCATTGTGGACCCATGTTCATATGATCTTTTTGTCTCAAAAATAAATAGTCAAAGATTAACCCTTTAAAATGTTTACAAGTACCTACTTAATTCACACCCTGTATATCTAGTATTGATCGATTTGTACAAAAGACTAGTTTTGGAAAACACATTTATTTCTGGATATCGTATTGATCCAATCTCCAAATTGGAACAAAATTGGAACAAAACATACAGTCATGGGCGTTCTAGAAATAATTTTCCGCTTATACAGTGTGTCGAAGATAAGAATGTCTATCATGGGGATCTTGGAAACCATAAGAGATACAAAGTTGGTTGAATTAGAGAAAAGTTGCGCATTTTTAAGCCTATCAATATGCTGTTTAGAAATTCCGAGTAGTTCCGGAGATATGCCCAAAAAACCAAAATTTGCCGATTTTGTTTTTATTTTTTTCTCTGTCGTTATTTGAAGAGATATGGAAAAACAAAAGACACTTTCCATAGACACTTTCTAAGCTCTACAAAACAGCGTGACAGATTTTCCGTAAAACGTTTCATTTCGGAGAAAACAGCATCAGTCGCCAGATACACCAAAACATTCGAAATTTATTAAAAACTCATTTTTCCCAATTCAAATATTGCAGAATCATATTGTGTCATACATCGTTGTATTCGTGATTAAATATGCTATATTTAATACAGGGTATATTTTTTTACGAGTCTTACATAAAAAAGTATAGTTGATGATGGTTTCTCCCAAACGAAACGTTGTTTAGAAAATCTCTCGACTCTGTTTTGTGGAGCGGAAAAAGTAGTCATAAAAAAGTGTCTTTCGTTTTTCCGTATCTCTTTAAATAACGTCAAAAAAAATACAAACGAAATCGGCAGATTTCAGTTTTTTAGGCATATCTCTGGAACTACTCGGAATTTTAAGACTTTCTAAACGGCATATTCTTAACCTCGAAAATGCGCAACTTCTCTCTAATTTAATCATCTTTGTATCTTTTATGGTTTCCAAGATCCTCATGATAGACATTCTTCTCTTACACTCTATAAGGAAAATCTATGAGTTGAACTACGATAGTCTAAGTGGAAACAACAGTCGATAAATTGTCTTCATAAACTTCTTCATCAAGAAAAACAATCAATATATTCTTTCTTCATCAGGCCGAAAAACCTCACAAAACTTGATGGTTCATTGTAACATACATCGATTGAATTGAAGAATAATAATTGAGTAATTCATGAAAAAGAACGCCATCTCTTGAAATTGAAGAATACTTGAGAAACCCATGGTCAGAACAAGTTAGGACCTTACAACTGTAAGGAATCAATCAAGTCGAATAATGTTTTTGTCATAATCTATCTCACTGACGGAAATCAATATGAAGACCATACAGGTCAATTCCGGGCCCCATAACTCACAATGTGCAAACTCATTGAAGCATTATAGTCTTGAAATAAAGTCCCAGTCAAACATCAATTTGGGCAGTAATTTGGAACAAAATTACACAAAAAGAAACCATAGGCAGGTAGAAGACGAAAAACCTGTACTGCCATAAATTTTAGGTTCTGGACGCCAAACAGTCTAGCGCAAAGGTTCAGTAACGCCAGAGGTGGTTCCCTCGGTGATTGATTAGTTTAGAAATTCCTTCGAAATTGAGCTTTGTTAAAGAAAAAAAAATGTTGTGTCACTACATTACGATTTCACCTTTTTGAGGTGGATGCGGAAGAATTATGGTATAGTAAAATGGGTGAATGGCTTTGAGCTAGTTTGCAAGGGTCAGTTCGTTTTGTTGTGGAATATTTATAATTCTTGGAAACATTTACTTCGATTATTTATGGTTTGAGACGTGGCTACTTTATTTTTCAGATCACACAAAGGAATCATATTTTAGCAAATAATACACTCTACCCTACCTTTCTCATTAATATCGATTGTCGAATCACTATAAATCCATAAAATATACAAAACTGCGTATGTTTCAATAAAGGTGTAAATAGACAATTAGTAAAAATCATACTGTAATAAAATCAAAAGTTTGAGCTCAGGTGAAACACCGTATATAAAAAAATATAGTCAGCATAATTTTTTGCCCCCAAAAATATGGTTAAAAATATAATACAATGCCAATTTGCAAAGCGCCAGGGGACCATGATTGAATGAGCAAATTGATTATATAAATTAATCTCCAAATAATAATTGATAAAATCCTCAAGTCATTGGAGAAATCATGTCAGCTATGATTCTGATACAAGAAAGACATTCTTTTGGAATTTATTTAAAAATATAATGATTTATAAGGATCGATCAAGATAATATTGAGACTATTTTTTTTATTTATTACAAGGAAAAATCTGGGGAAAAATGATAAACTTCTGAAGTTGAGCAAATCTTCTTTGGTTTGCACTATATGCATAAAACCGGCATAAATTTTCCAAATTCAACTTAACGAGTTATGTTCTATGCTATTTAATAACATTTGTAATTAGATCACAATCGGCAGTTATAAAACTTTTCCTAGTAGTAGAATTCCTTGTCTTCTAAAAACTGCCAATAAGAAATAAACCCCAAGTCTGGTGGAAGATGGTTCATGAATTCCTTTCACGCAATCGTTGTTTTTGAGTTGTAATTTGCGCGTAAGCCCCGGCCTACTTCAACCTTTAACACCAGATTGAAGTTCCTAGAAGCAAGGTTTTTTCGAATCACTCCCATATTTCGAATTTGTAAAACCACCTAGAAAAAGACAAACACAGAGGTTCGCGGTTTCAACAGTCAATTTTGCCGCCCAACGCGGTAGAAATACTGGTTCAGGAGAAATTACCACAACGGTCGATTTTTTCGAGAAAAACACAAGTTATAAAAAAATGTCGTTTATTAAAGTTGTGAGGCTTTTGAAAATCTACATACCTGTTGCATGAATTGAAAATACAAGGTCGAACATAAGGTTATGGCAGAACAAAGGTGCATTTTTTAAAATCCCCTGTATAATAATGGATATTTCAATTCTTCCTTCAATTTTGAGCAAAAGGTGTTACATACAATACATAATATTTCTAGATTTAGTCGTTTTCGAGTTATCGCGTTTTATAAATGACATTTTTGCATCTTTGACATGAATAAGTGTAATCTCGAGTGTAATCTACCTATCGCCCGCCTACCCGTCAATTATGCCCGCAACTGGGACGTCGAGCGGCTGAGTCCATACTCAACGAGGTAATGTTGATTGGAGTTGGAATACTGTTTTCGTTGATTCTTTTCTGAAATACATTGTTTCAGATTGCATGTGCGCATGTCTGAGGGGAAGGAAACAATCCACTCTTTTCTGTCATGTCCATTTTGATATTAGGCTTGATAAAAATATGCTATTGTAAATACTATGCAGCCTAATTTTCGATTGCCCATTTCTCGTGGATACAAACAGGACGATCTTTTTTGCGTAGATTTGGCTCCAAATTTGTTGAATGAAGGACGAAAATATAAAGTTTAAGTTTATTTTTCATGCTCTTCCCCCAAATGCTACGCCTCCAAATGTACAGGTTGCAGAATATCTATGGGTGATAGACAAATTTTGTTCTCAGATTTGTTTTGGGGTATGAAACTACATTCGAAACACCCAAAAGTTATCTTGCCACAAATCCTGGGTTAATCAGTGTTATGTACTAGATTAGATTGTCCTGGAGGAAAGCTGAACTGACAAATTATTCAGAGAAATACGTTTTTGAAAATAACTCATATCAAGTTGGAAATATACTTGGCAGTATATTTGGAGGAATTTAGAGTGGGTACAGGGTTATTCATTATATTTTGACACTCATCTACAGCTCTTATTGCGAGTGATAGAAAAAAACTTTAAATACAAAAGTTTTGGTTTTTTTCACGTAGTATCTTCTGGTGATAGCGGAATCAACAAATCGAAATCATAACATAGAAAAAATTCATTAAGTCATATTTTTTTAAATGGAACACCCTGTATATTATTGACTAAAATGAAAGATCTCTTTAATCTGATTTCAAATATATATGGTTTGTAGGCATTTGGTTCAGTCACTTTGAAACTATTTGAATTTAAAAAATATATTTTTTTAAACTACAACAAATATTCACAACACTAACTTAATCATATAAACTATCAACATTCCATTAAAAACGAAGCTACATGTTTTCTACATAGCCCCCATAACCAAAACTTTTGTATTTAAAGTTTTTTTCTATCACTCGCAATAAGAGCTGTAGATGGGTGTCAAAATATAATGAATAACCCTGTACTTACTAAATATAAACAAAAAAACAAACAGACAATAACTTAATTACTTTAGAATGATTCTAGAAATTGCATCAATATCGAATAATCTCAAATGCAGACAAACAAAATCATATCTGAACATCTGCAACTCCAAAACAATAATGATAGAAAAACAACTTTGTTTCTGAAAAACAAGTCAACATATTTGTGTCCTATGGAAGAATTTATAATACTAGACGCTAATCGGATGTATAATGATGACATCATTATCCTATGCGAGGTTTGATGTTCAGAGTTATAAGAATTGCAACATTGACTGAACATGACAAGATAATTCAAGTCCTCATGTCTCCGGTTTTAAACCGGCTTTTTAACTTTAATACAACCTGATGAGAACGTCGTTACAACACGATTTTCAGAAGCGATTATAAAACGAAGTTCTGGATACCTGTGTTTTGTATCCCCAGAAACCATTCCACATTGTCTATGTCTATTCGAAAGTGGAGCACTCTGAAGAACCTTAACACATAATCCCAAGGTAGGATATCAGCTATCCGGTGCAATTTTTATCACTCTGGGTGAAAGTATTCCCAAAATTGCGGTTGTCCTGACAAATATAGGCATTCACATTTAACATTTCACCTATACAGGGTGAGTCGGGAGGAACGGACCAATCAATGTGAAAATACCCATATTTTCTCACCCGATATTTATTTGTTTTCAAGTTATACGGTAACGCAATATCAATTTTTTTTCCACGTCAATTTTATCAAAATTTTGAGAGAGTATGCCATCCTCAATACTCCAAACTATTTGACATCTATGTTGTCTTGACACTGGGGGGAATGATTGATCGTTCACGTTAACTTAACGTATCCATTTCACCATGGTGACGCTGTTAGCAAATGAAACATTTGCATCAATAACAATCTCAACGTATACGTTAACTTGACATAAATGTTCAATCATAGCCCCACATACCGGGTGTTCATTTGAAAATTTCCTACCAGTCAATTCTAACCAATCATAGGCTTGCATTTTAACATGTTGCTATGGCAACGACCTAATTTTATCGGAAATCACCCTACTCATAATCACTTGACTGAAAGATTAATAAGTGGAAATCTCCCTGGCTTTGCATCTGAATGTAGATCCCATATGATTACAGTGTTGCCGTCCCCACTCTCTCTAACAATCCCACACTGTGGTTGGTGCATGGGAGCTACATCCAGCCGTTACTATTAAATCTTCTCAAATAGTTTTGGCATGAAATTTTCTTGCCGAATCTCCCGCGAGCTCGAATTAAAAATCCGGAAATTTGTTCTCGTTGCGAATTTTTCTAGAAAATTTCCCTCGGCTTGCGCCTCAAATTTTCAAAAAATTCGCAACTCGACAAAATTTCCGGAAATAATTCGAGCTCTAGGGAGATTATAAGTGAAAATTTCCTACCAGTCAATTCTAACCAATCATAGGCTTGCATTTTATTATGTTGCTATGGCAACGACCTAATTTTATTGGAAATCACCCTGCTCATAATCACGTGGCTGAAAGATTAATAAGTGGAAATCTCCCTGGCGCTTTGCATCTGGATGTAGCTTCCATATGATTACAGTGTTGCCGTCCCCACTCTCCCTAACAATCCCAACCCAACCCAACTTTCACAGACAGAGATAAGGCAAACGGCAACACTGTGGTTGGTGCATGGGAGCTACATCCAGCCGCGAGTGCTTGACAGCTGTTAAAAACAATGACAAATATTTTTGATAAATTATTTATTTCCAACTTCCAATACAAAGTTGCAATGTTATCAATTATGGACAAGATTGGTTATAACTTCCAAATGTTTTATAAAATCCTGATTTCCTTCTTTGTTCCTCAATGGCGAGTAGAGTAAGGAGCCGTTGGTTTCTTCCACTAAATGCGAGGTGAGTCCTGGGTTATGTTTTTTCCAATGATCAGTTTTGGCATGAAATTTTTTTGCCGAATCTTCCGCGAGCTCGAATTAAAAATCCGAAAATTTGATCTCGTTGCGAATTTTTCAAGAAAATTTCAGTCGGCTTGCGCCTCGGGAAAATTTACAAAAAATTCGCAACTCGACAAAATTTCCGGAAATAATTCGAGCTCCAGAGGGAGAATATAAGTGAAAATTTCCCACCCCGGTTTTATCAAAAACTACTGATTTAAAAAAAAACGCCGAGACATGTCAAAAGATTTGTCAAGGGGGACGACTTTTTAAGTGAAGATTACTGAAGCCTCACCTCACCCCATACCCCCCAGGGGCACCCCCTTAAGAATCCTTAATTGGAAAGGGTATCGAGTAATAGCTTGTTTGAAAGGCCTTATCAAGTGCTTCATTATGACGTTTGAATTTTTGAAATCGGTCGATTCGTTTTCGAGAAATCACGAAAAATAATTTTAACATTAAAAAAAAAATAATTAAGAAAATTATTAAAGTCACAATAAATACCTAACAGCAACACACTAAAATATCACCCTTATTTTTAATGCACAATAAGATGAAATTATAAATATTAGGGGTTTCCATTTGAAAAAATTGATTTCTGGCCGTTTTCTGAATTTAATTTTTGATCTTATTTTTGGCTCACCCTGTAATAATAGTTTTCATATTGCTGTAAAAAATCTATTGAAGTAGATCCTTTTCAACAAGAAATCCAATACAAATTAAATAATGAAGGTTTTCATATAGGTGAAATTCACATTTAAATAGGAGCCTTCAAACGTCATTTTTGACATAAAAACTAAAATATTTCAAAAACGCTCATACTCAGGTATAGGACATGATTCATGAAATCTGCCTAGAATTTTACGTAGAATTCAAAAATGTAAAAATATATAGGGTGTTCCATTAAAAATAAGCGAGTTGACACCTACTTCCGGTATAACCGGAAGTCGTGCAACGTTGCTTTTATTTCATTTGAGAAGAACATCTATGAATATCCCACCATACAAATTTTCAGAATCCCAATTGCTTTATTTCCCGAGATATTTTAATGGACGTTCACCGTGAGACACCCTGTATGTCTGCGTGTATTCTGGCAGTCCTTTAACGTTTATTTTCAAGTTTGAGTGATTGAAGTGTTACAAAATGCCAAATTCAAATTTAGAAATTATTATCCGATAAGAACATATTACTTATGAGTTTTTTTACATTGTTTTCGCGAGTATAATACACTCCTGAAATTGGGTCCGTTCCTCCGAACCTGTCTGTATAAAAAGAAGATTGGTGTTCGTGGTTCAGTTCAAAATGAAGAGGGAGACGCAGATAACTTCAGTGGAATAGACTGCATTGGTAGCTTGGTAGCTAATGCCGAATGTAGATGGATTCGGACCTAGACTACGCTAGACTACGCAGTATTGAAGACTTTCTTCAAAGTTATATTCCGGACGATTTAGCTTTCAAGGATTGCAGTTCTTTATGAAATTTGGAAACCTTGATTCTGAGTATCAGAAGCTAGAGCAGGATTCTCATGAATGCACGTTCCGTGACAAAACCTTTCATTTTTAGTTTTCATGAAGTTCGATTTCCATTGTCGTTCATCCCAAGCAATACTAATCTATTTTTAGTTGGATGATTATTTTTTGATTAAAAATAACAATATTCCAATAATGTTGTAATGTTCCAACGCAGTTGATCAAAACCTCTATAAAGATTATGTAATACAGGATAGTAGGCTATGTAAAGCTTATTAATTTGTTATTAATTTTTAAACTGCTTCAAAAATCAGAGGAACACACTTATTCGTATCTCTATAAGTTTTATTGTGGACATTCAAATTCCTAAAACTATTAATGAAGTAGGATGACATATTATTACGTAGCTTTAGGAATTTGAATGTCTCATAATTAACAGTGACCGGCTAAAATATGGAGCAAATTCATTTTAACTTCAGGGTTCAAAACCATCGGACACGTGGATTGTTATTTTGGGATGCGGTTTTTTTTATGAGAAATTCATCTTTACAGGGTGGGCTAAATGTAAGTCAACTTCGTTTTTTCAAATGTGAACATCCATTTTTCATTTTTTTTTTTAATTCTCCTTGGAATTCCAAGTAATAGGTATTTCATATGATACACCTCCATATATCTATATCCTATAGGTAACCAACAGTTTTCGATAAAATGGCATAATAAATTCAAAATATTTTCATTTGAGAAACCGGTTAATGTTCTTATTGGTTCAATAATTCAATCAAATGTCCAATCAGCAACGTAAACAAATAGTAAACTAAGCAACTCAAATAAACAGAATCGCGTAGTTACCTGTTTTTATATTCAGAGCCATATAAACAATAGATAGAGATAAATTCAAAGAAGTATAGGCCAGGCGCGTCATACTAAACAAGGACCGCAAATATTGGGTCAATTGCAAATTGAAGCAGGTAGGCAATATTTTGTATGACGCTCTTAGCCCATACTTCTATGAATTTATCTCTTACTAAGCGATTCTGTGTTCTCTTTAGTTAGTTACCCCTAGTTTACTCAGCTGAATGGACATTTAATTCAATTATCAAACCAATAAGAAAGTTAATCAGTTTTTTAAATAATATTATTATGGATTTGAAATGCCATTTTCTCGAAAACGGTTGCATATACAGAGTGTTACTTAATGGTATGTCATAATTTTAAGGGGGAGTTCCTGGATACATTTTAAGTCAAAAAGGTCATATAAACTTGGGTCTAAAGAAAAAAAATAATAAAATAAAATAAAATAAAATACAATCAAAAAAACAAAAATAAATAAAAGTGTGTTCTCATACCATAATATCCTGTGGCAAAATTCAGTCCAATATCTCAAACCGTCTTTGGAAAATGTATTAAAAACTGAAAATAAGATAAGTCTTTAACACCCTGTATCTTGAAAACCAAGCATCTTAAGACCCAAGTCTATATGACCTTTTCGACTTAAAATTTATCCAGGAACTTCCCCTTGAAATTATGACATACCATTAAGTAACGCCCTGTATGTATAGAGTGTGTTATATGAAATATACTTACAATTACAGGCATAATTCGAAAAATTAATAAAAAATACATGTTTCCATTCGAAAAAAATAATTTGATAGTAGTAAGATCGACGGTTTCGGAGTTTTCCAAAAAATCAAAAGCCGGAATTTAAAATAAATCTGTTCCATATTTCAGCTGGTCAGTGTACATAATTTCCACAATAAAAGTTGTAGCGACACAAAGAAGTTTTTGTTTTGAGCAGTGTTCCATGAATATCTCAGATATGGTAAGAGATACAACAAGGCTTTAAATTACAAAGTTTCGATTATTTTTGAAGATATCCGGAAAAACACTTATCCTCTCCTAAGTTGATTCAAAGAAATATTCATAACTGAATGGCTCATCATACTCACTTTTTTCCCATTACGAAATGGCGTCATCAAATTCATGATCCGACATTTCATCATCAACTTTGTTTTTTTGAATGCACAAACAATTTTGTTTTACGCTCAATAGACTCTGAATTCAATGAATTCAATCCAAAGACACCATGCCTCTAAACGACGTTTCGGACCAAAAAAACATCATTTTGAAAAAATGAATACAAATAAACAGCATAGTATGTACTTTAACTTGATGTTGATGACGTAGTGTAACTAAATATTAATTAAATATTTTGATCTGTTTGTATATCATTTTTAAAATTATTCTTGAAAACACATTTGTTAATCTTGATTTTTACTGTTTTTTTCGTAATAAACTGACAAATTTCAACGGTTATTGAAAAATAACATCGAATATCTTTCGAAGATGTACAAAAAAACTGCCATTATGATGAATAATTATCATCGTACCAGGCTATTTGTTTGGGACTCATGTTTATGAGACCTTTTCGACTTGAATTTGATTCATTGGGAATGCGTCTGTGGAATCACTGCATATCATTAAGTAGCTTCACATCCTGTACATACAGGGTGTTCATTAATTGAATGCCGATACTCAAGGGTGATAAGCCCAATTTTCAAGAAACAGGGTGTTGAAATTTTAAAAAATAAATGATTTTTTTTCATGATTACTGATACTATTACAGATTTCTTTATGAAATTTGCTTAACATTTTCTATACATCAATATGCATTTTGTGACGTACAAACAATTTTATTATTTTTACCAGTGGCGTCCGTACGGGTTTTGCACTCAATATTTTTGGAGAAAAAACTTGTACGCCACTGCTTCTTTTCAGAATAAAAATTATTTTTGAAGTCTCCATTTATTTCTGAGCCAATTTGTTCCCTCGATTTTTTTCTTCCGGCGCATGGTTTTCGCTTAAGAAAATAAAATCTACTTAATTGCATTGACAACCTGCTGTGTCTTCCAATATTTTTAAATCAGTGGCGCCCTCTCCAACATTTCCATGTATATTCTTGCATAGAAGACGTGTACCAAATTTCAAAAAGTTATCTGGAATATTATCAAAATAATGATATCAACAATTTTTTTTTTAAATCTAGGCTTTGCGGACCTTTGCCCATATTAACCTTTTGTTTCAAATCATCCAAGGATCTTCACCCTTAAGTATCTGCATTCAATTAATAAACACCCTGTATATTGTTTCGTACATTTACCTTTAGCGCTTCCATAAATAGAATCCATAGACGACAAATCTGGGGATCTTGAGGGTTGGGGGGCATTCTACCACCCCACTTCCGGAAAACTCATTATTTACAATATTTCTAGCAATCAAGCATTCTGCAAGCAGGAGAGTGACGGACTAAGGGGTGGGCGGAGGGGGCGGCCGTTTGGGGCCACACAATAAGTGTGTGTAAAGTCTCACACTAAACTTTTCTCCAGTTCTCCTCTTCGATGGAAGTACAACATTTTTGAAACACTATACAGGGTGAGTCTGAAACACGTGCGCATTTTGACATGGTGAATAGAGTATGGTAGGATAATCGTTTTGCTGGATGAACGTGTGTCCGCAAACGTCTCGTTAAAAAAGTGTTGAAAGTTGAGCAAAATGTAAATTTTTTGGCTGTGGATTCGAAACGTCTAAAGCGATTTTGTTGAAACTTTTGAGAAGTATATCCGGGGTTCTTAAGCATCTTCTTGAGAAATTCGCGTTTGAGTTGATTTTTCGAGGACCGGACCAAGAGCGACTCAAAATATTTCTAATCACTAATATAATCGAAGAAAAAAGTGGTACGCCATCAAGTTTTCACAAAGTGGAGAGCATGTTTAGATTTTCCGTTACATTTTGAGCAAAAAAGGTAACTTGTTTTTTTTTATCAATCCGTCGTTTTCGAGACAAAAAATGAAAATCGATGTAATGCAGAACAACTCACTCATTTCAAGCTCAGAGTAAAATGGAAAATCAAATGATTTCATAGCAACTGCGTTCTGTTGCTTCAAAATTTTATTGAAATCCCTTGAGATGTTTCGAATCTACAGACAAAAAATCGAAATTATTATTCGAATTATTAGGTACTTTCTTAACGAAACGTTTGCGGATACACGATCATTCAAAAAAAGTGATTATGCCACCGTACTCTATCCACCATTTCAAAATGCGCACTTTTTTGAGTCCGTCCCATCAAACAGGGTAGAAGCCTATGATACATTTTTGTAGCGATACCTTCAACTCTTGAAATACTATCAAAGAAAATCTTTAATTTTTCAAAATTTTAACACCCTATCTTGTGTAAGAGGCATTTCCGAGCTATAGTGTGCTATATCAAAATCAATATTTCGACATCCTCCATCATTCCACGGAAGCATGACACACTTACAGCAATCACCCTGTAGAACTTGAAGAAATTTAGATTTGGACAGCGGACTATGGGAGACGCTGATAACATAATATAATATCAAACAAGTTTAGTATCACGATTTTCACATTTAAAACTGGGGCCCTATCTAGTATTGCCGCCCCAGGCCCCTGAGAGCCTCAGTCCGCCACTGAAGCGGGATGCCAGCTTTAAAATCCTGGAATTTTAGATTTGTAGTTATACTTCAAAAGCAGTACCAACCTCCTCGAAATCCTGATCTTTTTGATCCAAAATATAGGATAAATTATGTTTTTTGTATAAACAATACAAGTTGATGATGGTTGCGCGGAAACGAAACGTTGGGTCATAAACTGCTTGACGCTATTTTATAAGGAAAAAAAGTTGCAGCGAAGATATACCCCAGATACCAAAGGTAAAAGTCATATTTGTATAGAACTTGATGACAAAATTTTAATGGTGCAATTTATTCATTTGTGACTTGAGTAAATTTGCAGTGGTAGCTACGGATATACACGGTGCTAGTAAATAAATGCGACAAACTTTAGGAGGTAGTTCTGCATGAAAAAATAATGACAGTTTCCAATATAAACATATGTCCGCAAATGCTTCGTTTTTTCTTCAAAAAAAATGATTTCATTACCCGTATGCGCGTCACTGATGAACACAAGATTCTTAGTTGCATGTGAAAAAATGTTCAAAATGTTCAATACCTTTTAAAACCCACCAAATTTCATTTACATATCGCCACCGGTTGCAGAGCAATCAATAAATTTTCAGTTTTTGAGAAAAACTTCAACACCCCGTATCTCAAAAAACGAAGTAATTGCGGACATATTTTATATAGCAAAGTGTCATTATTTTTGCATGCAAAATTTCCTCCTGTTTGTCGCACTTGTTCACTAAAACCCTGTATATTTTCTGATTTGGTTTCATCTTTTCTTGAACTTTTGCCAAGACATTAACATCAATTTCAAAAGCTGCAAACCTTGCAGAAATTTCCTTCATCAAAGATCCATAACATCTCCATCATAATTACTAAAATACGCCAAGTCATCACAGAAATCGTTTTAGCTATAGCACGCGCAACTAGATTGTTAAATGAAATTGTAATTAATACTCTGCTAGACGGCACAGCTCGACGTCGCGACGCGCACACTCGTCTCGTAAAAGATTTTAAAATTTAAAACCTATTATATGGCATATTGCTTTGGCAGCGACGGCAATTTGAAACACAGATTCAAGATACAGAGGCTGCGGAACATGAAGTCGACTTCATTGAAAATGTATTAAAATCAAACACGACCGGCCTGAGGCGCGGTCCTGCCTCGGCACAGCTCATGCATCTTTGATGACTCTTTCTACAATAGCCGGCCTCCATAGCATGCACAATTTGCCGTGTATGTATGTGTATGCTGAACACAGTGTTGACACAGTTTCACGATGCTGAGGTTATGTTTGTATCACATCCCGGCTGGAGAGTATTGTTGTTGGCTTGATTGAACATTTAAAAGGAATTGCAAACTCACTATTGACATCGAAACATGAGAACCCGAATAGATATACCTAATTTCCTCATGTTTACAACAGTAAGCTGTTTCATGATAACACTGCTCTAAATTAGGTTTATCTGCCGAAGCAAAAATCATAATTCAATCGAACCCAGTTCATGCAGATCTAAAATTAAGTTGAGGTGTCTCAAATGAAGTTCATAACAAAACTATCGGAACAGTCGAATTTTTCACTGATTTGGGAACTGACATACTTTTTAACGAATCGGTTATAGATTATACAGGGTGGGATGGACATAAAGCGATTTGGATTCTCAGAATTTGCAAATCTTTGCCCATTTTAACTTTCTCGTATCTGCTATCTGTACTATACAAAAAAAAACTCACCGTGTGTAATTTCTCAAAAACTCCCATCATACAGGGTGATAAATAATCGATGATAAAAATACTTTTCTTACTGTCTCCCCTTGCCCGACAGTAGTTAAACAAGGAGGCTTCTGGCTCACTTTTCGACCATAACCTCAAAGCGCTCAAGTGGGCGAGGCATATTTTTGACTTTTCCCTAGATTTCAGGGAATTTTTGATGAATCTGGCAACGTCGCTCGAAGACTGCTCATCTGGCAACGTCGCTCGATCTCGATCTTGACAGTTGAAATAACGCTTCGATCTTGACAGCTTTGACAGATGACAGCTTTGACAGGGGATTTTTTATAGCTTGGTTCCTGGGTTCGAGATGGGGGGATTGGGGGGTGCGGAGGTTAGATTAAGTCTGAAAAAAGATTTTCCGATAGCGAGATTGGAACCCGTATCCTTTGGATTTGTACGTGACATTCGAGCCCCCCTGCTCGTGGAGATAGTTTGAGAGCTTGATGGGGGGACGGGGGTACCTACGCCACCTGAGTCATAGGAATTTATATGAATTTAGATACCGTTTCGGTGTGTTTTGGTCTTGTCTTAAATTGTGTGTGGTTTCGGTGTGGGGGAATTCGAGCCCCCCTGAATAAAATGTAGATTTGTGGTTCAGTTGCTACCCCGATCCTTTGGTATGTGATTGTCTAAACCACCTACGTCACCTAGTCCGACCTCTTGCTATCCAGTTTGTAGCCGCTACTGCAGAGCACGAGGACACCGACCTCTTGCTATCCAGTTTGTAGCCGCTACTGCAGAGCACGAGGACAAGTGTTGTGGGGGAATTCGGGCCCCCCTGCTCGTGGTTTGGGATGGGGGGACGGGGGTATTGGGAATTCAGGTTCTAGGCCTGTTGTTGAGTTGAGATGGCGCTTCGATTCTTTGATCGTTTGCTATTATAGAATGATTAGATGACGTTGCTGAGCTGCGATTTTTAATGGCGTTTGAAGCAGGAATTGCGAATGGATGATGCTTCCCATTGCATATCCAATCGAATAAATCAAACACACAAAGACACTTCAAAATCATATATTTTCAGGAAGTACATTATTGTAGGTACTTGGGGGACATACAATTACTTCTACGATAATACTAATAATATAATCTTACAATAATTCATAATATTAACAGATTAATGTAATTTACCCAATACTATTCCTGAAATTATATTTGAAAAACGCTATAAAGTTGAATAGTGCCCAAAGGGAAGTGTATCAAAGGTATTCTCTTGTACAAATCTTTTATCATCGTTTGCACTCAACGCAACTTTATTTTGCTCAATGCTGTAAACATTGTGAGCATAGGAACGAATGCAACGCTGAGTGGCGCTGATAATTTTTGAATGTCGTAGAGAATTCCAGTAGTCATCAAACGTTAATTTATTTTTTACAACGTTGTACTTGACTCCTTTGGCCTTTTTCACAACTTTTTGCCCTTGCTGAATTTTGGAAGTGTACATTTTTGATCGAAGACCAATGAAATGGGTAATAATTTCTCCATTAACTTCATCCTTCATTAGTCCTAGAACTTTTTTGTTGACCAACGGGATTTTATAAGGGTTATTAGGGGAGTAGTGGGTGGTGTCAAATTTATGTAAATCAGCCTTGATAATCTCTTCATAAACATCATTAAACTGAATTTCATAGATGAAGCTATCCGTATCAGTGTACATAAGTTTACAGCGATCAATACCCAATTTCGGTAGCATATATGCGTAATGAAAATCAAACATGTATGTTTTGGAAATGTCCAGAATGGACATACCAATATACAGAGGTTTATTGAAAACTAATTCTTTCTTTTTCATTTCAATAGCTATAAGATCGTGTTCGGCGTCAAGAATAGTTCGATTGTGAAATCGATGACTTGCAATGAGATTCTTTGCCCCATATCGTCCATCCCATTTATTCACCAGTTTGATAACCCGATGATTTCTGATGTTCTCCATCGTTTTACCAATAACAGCATTATTGTATAGTTTGAAAAGATTTTTTTCAAATGTTGTTGTCGCGTTAGTTCTTAATTTATTGTTATGTTTAATATATGATTTTAACCATGTCGACTGTCGAAATTTTTAAATTCTATGGATTTTACTCAATTCCAAACCATTCATTAATGCTTGTTTCAAGGTTCGATAGTGAACAACATAGTTCTCTTTATCGAAAAGAGTACACATCAATTTCGATAGTTTGGATCCGGGTGGAACTCGATGTTCAGGACAAAATGGAAAATCTCTATGCAAGTCGTGAGTGACGGTGGGATATTTTACGTCAACTTCCAATATATATCCTATGGGTGAATTATCCGGGATTGACAAAACATCAAAGTTAGATACATCGCTAATCCACTCAAACTCTCCTGAAGGGAGAGGTTCAGTCATTGCTTTTCCATACAGATTATTTACATCTAGATAAAGCAAAAATTTCGATGGTTTCGTTGCATCGTAATCATCGGTGTACTTGTTATTAGCTTCAGAATACCTATGAACACAAGTTGAAATACCTCCACGAATTCCCTGCTCAATGAACATGATTTGATCAATATCTTGAAGAAGTTCCAATTTACAACCTGTAAACTTCAACATACAATCCCATGTGAAGCCAGGCATCGTATAATACCATGCTGGATCTAATTTATGTGTCTGAATGCTACTTTGTCTAAAGTTCTCAAATAAATCAGCTAAACCCAAAATATCAGTCTTTAGATACAAATCTGAATATTCACCTAAATTTTGGATTCCAAAGGCTTCCCACACAGTTTGAGCATGTTGATAATTTTCGACTGATAAATTGGAATCATTCAATTTATTGTAAAAATGTTCAATCGAAGGTAATCGGGTGTCGTTCATTTTTTCTAAGCTATCAATATAGTCATAACAAGATACACCTTTCCGCGTCAGCAAAATTTTCTGAACTTTTTGTTGATTCTATACCGTTTTTGGAATATCATAGTCTAGGAAAGTTAGATTTTTATTGGTCAAAATTTTGTGGCTCACCCTGTAAGTATAATAAAAATACCGAAATACTTCTTAAGGAACGACCTATGCCATAACATTGTCAATTTTAATCTTAGAATTGGCAGAAAAGCCAGTCAAATTTTTATTGGTGATGATTTAAAAAAAAAAAGACGATATATCAAAATTAAACAAAAAATGACAAAAATCGAAACCGTAAAAGGATGTTGATGTAAAAAACAATAAGGAATTTAAAAAAACTTATGGGAAAGGAGGGACAGTGATGAAAGGATATTTTTACAGATCTTTCTTAACCAAAAAGTATATTTCCATAAATTTCTTGAACCAAACCAATGCAGTCGCAAAACTAGCTAATTGAAAATTTCGCTGCATTTCTCTTTGTACGTATGAATAAAATGTTTTCCAGAGATTATTATTTTGAACGGGTTTTGCAACTTGGTGCCTCAAGATGCAAAACCTGCCAAAAAGCAATTGCATTTGCAATACCCGCTATGCATCTAGAAAAAATGTTCAAGAAAAAACCCAATTTTCTCTAACCTTTAATATAAGATTTCATCAAGAAGTATAAGCACTATAACTAGCAAATTTTTTCATATTTTCAATTACCAAAAATCGAGCCAAAAATTAACAAAATACCCAAAAATAATAATATAGAACTAAATAATCCGAGAAATATTCGTTTTTTCCGCTACATGACGACGCTACATGAAAAACGGAATGTGCCTAACTGGATGTCGTCACGTTATTACCCTTATACTATTAAGTGTTCCTTTCGAACTTTCGAGCCGGTAACCAGACGAACCGCTCATTTGTCAATTCTTAGATAATGTATTGTAATATTTCTCGCTATAGAAAACACTGTTCACTTTTAATCTATTTATTTAAAATCACTAAGTACAGCACTCACTATTTACAAACAATTTATATTGCAATCGTGGCGTATTTATGTTTTAACGATTTATATTTCGCGACTTATCAATAACTGAACTGAACTGAAATGGCGGCACCGCAGTCTTATATATCCCAGCTGCTCCTTCGCCAAAAATTCATAAATACCCTGGAATAATGGGTAAGAAATCGAGAGATGGCGAAGCATCTGGTATGGTGAAGAAACCTTCCGAAAATTCTCACAGTGGACTGACTTTGTGACAATGGCGACAAGATCCGATGTGTTACGATGAAACATTATCGTCGGAACGTCCGCTGCCAGCTGCATTGAAATTTGGAACCACTGGGCAGGTTTCTTCACATTGCTACCCTCCTTAGAGCATTTCGTTTCGAAATGTCCCCATGTCGATATCGGCAACTATCTCCAAACCTGCAGTGAGATGTTTGGTGGAAATAGCAGTCCACTGTCCTCCGGTTCGTCCTCCGGGAGGGATAGCCGCACACCAGGATGTCAACGCCACTCCCCTTGAAGATCACTTCCAGCATGCTTCTCACCACTCGCCAGTCCACTCGGTCATTGGTCATCTTCGGAATTGCCGAATGAGTCAGGGCCTGTGACTGCATCAAGTCTCGAAGATGACTGAGGGCTTTCCAGACATCACTGTAGGTGATCAGATGTTGTGGAAGCTTCTTCGTCACAAAGGAGAACAGGTGTCGTGTCCCATCCGTGATCTGTAGCGGCTTCCCCACCTCTGGCTTTTGTCGTCGCGGATGGACCAATCGTCCAAATTTTCGTTTAAAAGCTGCAGCAAGTCCGCTCGTCATACCGGGGTCTTCAGTGACCCAGTGAGCCAACCAGTATTCGACCGGTGCCTAATCCAGCTGCCTCTCCTGAACAATGTCATTTTCGACTTTCTGGACATTGGAGTATAGAGACATGAAAGTCTCCAGTGACATGTCTTCCTCGGGTCACCTGATCTGCCTCACTTCGGCGTCCTGATCTTCGTGGTTCCCAGCATACCGAACGTTTTCCTCGCGTTGGCTCTCGAATACTGTAGACGACGTCATTGATTCGCTCCTAAATCTCATACGGGCCTTCCCAAGAACTTTGCAGTTTTGTGAAGAATCCACGTCGCCTCTGTGGGTTGTGCAGTCAAACCAAATCCCCAACCTGGAACCCGCCTTCTCCAGCGACATCTTCACCCGGTAGACATCCAAACTCCAGGTCGCTGGGCAGCCGGAATTCACGACCCATGATGATCCTTGCCGTGTTTTCGCCTGTCGATTCATGAACCGCAGACCGGTATGCCAGGAGGAACAAGTGAAGGTGCTCGTCTCAGTCTCGTTGGTGCTCAGAGACAACTTTGGCCAAGTGTCGGTCATCCGATTGAGGGTGCAGCGCATTCGTTCTTGTCTTCTTGATATTCAAGACGTCAAAAACATTCTGGAACAATGTCGATTCAAAGTTTCTGCACTGGTCCGAATGCAGCTCCAATGGAACACCAAAACGGCAGATCCACTTCTTGACCAGTACATCAGCTACCGTTGCCGCTTCTTGGTTTGGCAAGGCATACTTGCCCACTTGCTGAAGTAATCCATCACGACCAGGATGTATTTACTTCCTCCGTTCGATTTAGGAAATGGCCCAGCGACATCTATGGCAATCCTCTCAAACGGGCTTCCAACATTGTACTGGCGCATAGGAGCTTTTGGGCATTTCTGTGGTCCATTGCTTGCAGCACTAACGGCGCATTTCCTGCACCACTTTCGGATATCGGCCTGGCAGTTGATCCAGAAAAACCTTTGCCGCAGCTTTCATAGCGTCTTGGTTACTCCCAGATGTCCACCCGTGACGCCATCATATGGATCCCTCTCATCACCTCGGCCTGTCTGCTTCGAGGAACCACTATCTGCCTCCGAATCGTTCCATCCAGATTTTTCTCTAGTCTCATCAGGATGCCGTCGCTAATAACCAGTGAGTCCTATTGAGCCCAGTAGGATTCCACTGTAGTTGAAAATCGTGGGACTTCTTGCCAAGTTGGTCGTTGGCTTGCTAGCTTCCATCCAATGATGAGCTTTAGATCTAGATCTTTCTCCTGGTTCTCGCGAAGCACCTTAGACTGCCAGGAATCATCCACCACAGTTGTCCTGCGAACGCTCGCTTCCTTTTCCTTGGCTTTGTGACAGAGCTCTGGTCTCATGGACAAGTCATTAAAGTTCTTAAGGCTTGATTTTGCTCTATGATCCTTGTTTTCTGATGCCAACAGAGGTACTCGTATCTCCTTTTTACAGCGGCTACGAATACGCCAAGGTTCTTCACAGCTCCAACACCGCAGCTCCTTTCGCTTGTATGCCTCCATTTCCTTGAAGACTCTCCTCACATTTGCGTCGAAGCTGTCCTCCTCCGGAACATCCTGCTCCTCCATCTTTCGCACGCGCGCAGGAAGCTTGCAGCACTGCTTTCGCCGCTTCGAGTTCCAACGCTTTGACCAGCGCATCCATCAGATTAGCAGGACGATGAATCAAGGACATCCTTATCTCCTGCCTCGAAGTCCATTCAAAAAGGCCTGAACTGTGCAAGCCTCTCCATACCGTTCTCTGGCGTGGTTGGATAAGCCAGTCGTGCAAGGCTTGGAACTCCTGCAGGCTTTCGTTGGTCTTCTGAGAGCGGTTCTTCAGCTGAGAGAGGTAGACGTGCTCCAAGTGCGTCTGTCCATATCGCAGCTCCAAATGCTTCAACTGAACATCGTAGTTTTCCTGCTCTTGGGTGTTTAGCGTCTGCAGGATTTCCGTTGCCTCCCTACGAAGTGCCAAAGTCAATGCCAGGGCTTTTTCAGTTCCGGTCCATACATTTGCCCTTGATGCTGCCTCGAACTGACGATGGTAGTTGTTCCATGACAGCTTGCCATCAAACTGAGGGGCTTTCATGTGTACTCGGACGGTATCGGACTCCATTTTAGCACTAGCACCTTTGCTTGGCTCAATTGTGACGTCTGGTTGTTTCATGATGACTGCCACTTGCCTTCTCATTCACTCCATTTCTTCTTCAAGGGTCTAAAATGTGTATCCAAATCTTGTTTCAAATCGCTTCTCAAGGTTCTCGATTGCTTCCGCTACATGATCCTTCAGACAGTTGTAGTTGTGCGCCAATTTTTCCTCGATTTCCTCCACAGTTCTGAAAGATTCTTCAAGCTTCTCTTCCAGCTTCATCGAGTTTTCTTCCATCGCTCTAGAAGATTCTTCAAGCTTCTTTTCCAGTTGCCTCGAGTTTTCTTCCATCTTTCTAGAGTTTTCTTGATGTTGATCCTTCAGCTCATCTTTCAAGTTATTTGACAACTTCTCAACTACTGCGTTGGGATCGGGAATTTCAAATTGGAACGTATCAGGATCCATGCCTTCTCCCAGTAAAGCCTAACCGAAGCCTTTGTTGTTGATCAGTTTTCTTACTGCTCTAATCCAGGTCACGCTCCTCCAACTCCCTCTTCAACTCGGCGACCTTCAATCCCGTTAGCGGAACAAGTTTCAAAGTCATTATGATGACTATGTCTGATTTTTTAGCACAAGATAGATCTCATTTCTGACACCACTGTAATATTTTTCGCTATAGAAAACACTGTTCAGTTTTAATTTATTTATTTTAAGTCACTATGTATGTACAGCACTCACTATTTACAAAGAATTTATATTGCAATCGCAGCGTATTTATGTTTTAACGATTTATATTTCGTGGCTAATCAATAACTGAACTGAATTGAAATGGCGACACCGCAGTCTTATATAGATGGATGGATAGATGGCGAAGCTTCTGGTATGGCAGAGAAACCTCTCGAAAACTCTCACAGTGTACCGACTTTGTGACAATAGGGACAAGGGATCCGATGTGTTATGATGAAAAATTATGGTCGGAACGTTGTTTCCGCTGCCAGCTGCCTTGAAATTTCGAACCACTGGGCAGGTTTCGTCACAGTATATTCACATAAATAAGCAGGTTTTGTAAGAAATTCTTGTACGTTCTGTTGCCGACATCACCACATACGAAAATTGACCATCATTTTCTAGAAATACAATTTTTTCAAATACCAACCCCACTTTTAATTAAGAATTGGATTGGATACTACATAGGTACATCATTCAAAATCGCAGGGTAGTTTTTCAAACTTTAATGATATTATCACTTCTCAATCTTAAGATTTTCTAACATAACTGCGTAGTCTACTGACACTCCTCAAAAAAGTTGAGATTGAGAGATTATACTAATAATAATCAGATTTTTGAAGTGTATGAATAATTATATGATACATCAAAAGTAACAAGAAAAAACACTTTTTTTGATCACTATATCGTGTTGTGATCTAAACTTGATTTCCTTCAATATCATAATATGTGTCGCACAATTAATTTTTAAACAAAATAATACCTACCTTCTTGATCACTCTGTTTTTTTTCCCAATCTTAAAAAGCATATCCGATGAACATTGATAGGACAATTTAAAAACCTACAAAAAAGAAAACAAATACATAGATTTCTATGTTAAAAAGGTTCACAGTAAACACAGAGTACTTTTTTTACATTTTTCTGGCTTTCCAAATGAAGACATATCTATTCCAATTCCCGCCATGATCTCCTTGAATAAATTAGCACATCAGGAGTCGGCACTTAGTTTTTTTTTTTTGATATGATGAATGACATTAACATTCTTTGGAAAATTCAAATCAGTTTCTTTTCCTTTCAAATTGTTGGTATCACAATCAACCTTCAAAAATTGTTTTCTATGTTAAACCATCGTAAGCTTTGTGTTTTTTGTAGTTTTATAATAATATTGTCAACATATTATGTTGGGGATAGGTAGATTGTTTGTCAACATCAACAGCAACATAAAAAAAAAACACGTAAGTATTTTTTTTCGGATAGACCTTGTATGAGCATAATTATCTATTTTGCATGGTAAAAATCATCAACATAACGTTAAATAGTTCCTCGCACCCCCAACTGACTAAACCTGATTTCAATAACCCATCATCGAAATCCAATAAACTACTTGAATACACCAGTACACCTTATCACAAAAATCAAAAGAATCGTATAAATCGTTTCTATACCCCTGTATAGTATCTGCTCATGAATGGAGCTACTCTATCCCTTGTATAACACAATGACGCCTAAGTATTTTGTAAACATAAATGATATTTCAAAAGCGTGAAGAATAGCAATCACGTGCTACGAAAAGAACCAGAAAGGGTAAAACACATAATAGACTCTCTTCAGAAATAGCAGGTTGTTTATGCAAATTTGACCGCCTTTGTTGAATAAATTGATGATACTGGCAGTAAATTTTCAAAGCGATGTTATTTGATATGGACTTAAAAGCCATTACATTGTTTTCTATAAATGCACATTCAATTTTTTCTGTGAATGTGATTGAAATCAATCAATTGTAATTTTCAGAAATAGCAAATGTTGATTAGTAAATAAGTATTTAGAATTATACATTCATTTCTTCTGAATATTTTTTGGGGAAACTTCAACTTCGATCATTCTTCTCCCAATAGTCGGAAATGTTACTTCAATGAATGGAGCAACCTTATGTAGGAATGTTTCAAGAACTTTTATTTTTTTGAAAGTGAAAATACCTCGTCGACGTTTACAAAGAGCTTTCATACGAAGATTTGAATTTTTGAAGAACTCCCGATTTACGGTTTTTCTCCGCTGCTAATAAATTTACAGAGACCGCCTAGTTCCAACATTCTTCGTTTTCTATTTTTCCCGTCTCTCCTGTTGGGACTTTTCAGATTGCTTCATTAGTTTAGATGCCAGAAGATAAACAGTTTTTTTATAATTGATTATAACAAATTAAAAGACCAAAATTATAATTGAGAATTGAAAACATGATAAAATTTATGTTGGTTCAATCAGTTTCCGGTTTGTCAAGAAAACATACATTTTTTCTTCAATGTTTGGTCTAGTCGACAAAAGAAACTTTTTTTCATGAAAAACAAAAAACCTACTCTTTGTTAGTGATTTTTTACTCTTTAAATAATTTAATAACCTATTATAGTGTATTTTTTTACTCCTTATATACATTTTCGGTGTATTTTTTTATTGTATTACCAACTTTTTCAACTTCAGTGATTTTTTAAACTTTTTCAAATGATTTTGCATTTTCTTACATTTTTAGGATTTTGTTCGAATATGTTTTTTCCGAGAAACATACCTGTCGAGATTGGGAAAAGGATTTTTATAGCCAACCATATAGTTCTATTGAGTTAATGCAAAACTATCCAGAATAGATTGAAGACATTTTATTAAATTAGGGTTGAATTTCGATCACTACAATTCGGAGAATTATGAATAGGTGAGATCATAATAATGCGTACCGCAGATTAGAACAAGTTTAGTACCTTAATATAATCATGTTTATACAGGGTGTTCTTCAAGTTGGGGTTTTCCTTTTTACATGAGACAGGACTTGATGAAAGAAGCAAATTTTTCAATAACATTTTTTCGAAAACTCAAAGAAAAAAAGGAGATGTGGCTAAATAAAGAGATCAAATAAGTCCCTGTAGTCCTGTAGAAACTGAAATCCTAACAAAAAGTGTAGTAAGTCTCAAAGATAATGAACATGTAAAATCATCATTCAAATGCAAATATAAAGCCTAATGAAACTGTTCTAAATTGTTGCATTGATTTATTTATTCAACCACATAACCTTTCTTCTTGAGAAAATGTTATTTGTGATATTTGCTTCTTTTAATAAGTCCTGTCTCATGTTAAAAGAAAAACCCCAACTTAAAAAACACCCTGTATATATTTTATCAAAACATGACTTTCAATCATATTATGTATGTATGACCAAAAATGCTTCGTTTTCGAGATACCCTGTATCCTGTCCTGTTTGGTAACCGAACTAAACATTCCATGATCTATAAGACGATTTTAAAATCGTTTTTGAAAACTAACCAGAGATTGGTAAAAATGGAAGGTTCAGCAAAGTCTTTTTTGACCCAAAAATGTCAAAGCCCAATATTTTTTGCCTATAAATGAAAAGGATTCTCTTGTTTGAAATCGATGAATCGTCCACTTTTTGAAGACATTGAATAAAATTTCATTCTTTTTTCATCGACAATCATATTTTTTTGTCAAGCAAATTTTTTTATGAGGAATGACATTCTCTCGAAAAATTGAACTTTTTTTCCATCGCCGGACATACTGTATAATAATAAATGATCGTCTATTTAGCATATTGCTATAAATGCTATACTTATAAATAACAATTATTATTAATATCATAGAATCATCTTATTTTCGAGTAGAAGTTCATATTATAATGAAGTAATGTATCAAAAAACAGACGATTACTCTGAGGATATCAAGACAAAAAGTTAATAAAATCATACGTCCGCAAATGCTTCATTGTCAAGGTACAGGACTATTATTTGTATAGTTATTAAGAGTAAATTTTGGTCCAACTTGATTTAAATTTACTAACGCCAGTGGCACTGACTTCTTTGTTATTCTTGTTTTTTTTTTAATCAAGCTGCTAGAAAGTTTTCTGTCTTTTGAATTGAATAAATTCACTTGCATATTCCAAGAGATATGTGTAAAAGTTTCTTTTTCTTTTGACCCAAGTTTTTATGAACTTTTAGTCTTTAAACGAAACCGCTCAAAGTATCGTCTGTTGAATTAATGGTACATTCTCAATCAAACCCTGTATATAAAAGAAATGATTAGCTTGTAAATATGTTTTTTATTTATTTATTGTTCTGTACGACATATAATTCATTATGAATAAAGTGAATTACTCTTATTTAAAAAAAAAAATCAATGAAGCAAGCCATCAAGACATTATTTCACAAAGAAGATTAGCTTTCAAAATTCGAATACATTTTTCCGTTTTGATTACTTTTATCATATTGTTAAATTCAATTTTTCCGAACATAAAATGTTTGCCTTTTCTTCGAAGGCCACAAGTGACTTTATTGATATTTTCTGCTTGGTAATAATAACCATGAGGCATTAGTAATCTGAACAACAGGTAATATATCCAAATATGAATATTAAGGTAGCAATCTTGCCTAAATGATTGACCTGTGCTACCAAATTTCGTCGTAAATCCTGACTATTATGCATAGTACCAATAAAATGCAAATCCTAATCTGTTAGGGCAAAACATTTTATCCAATTATTTACTCATTCAGAGAATCATAGACTTCATCTGAATAGCCTTATGGCCGAAACAATATTCTTGATTACACAAATATTATCTTCACATAAAATTTCAAGTTGTCCTGGAAATGCAATAATAATCAATATTTTTGTTCATGATTTATTATATCAATAAACTGTCTGAGGATCAGGATACAAAGAGATCAACACGAATATCGAAGAAACTAAATTATCGACTTGAGGGGACAATGATAGAAATAAAAGTTTTGTCTTCCCTTTTTTGATTTTAGCGGGAATAGCCCAGAATTCAAAAATACACTTGAGCTGCCGGCCGGAGTTGTCCTTATGGCAATAAAGCCAGGCGAGAATACCCGAAAAATATTCAGCTATCGAACGTAGCCGAACCCCTAAACGAATTGGAAAATCAATCCGCGTCTTGGGTCCGCAGCCGCGACTGAAATTTGATACATATCCTAGCCTTTGATCGATGGGCGTGGCCTTTCGGCAAAACGCGAAGCCGACGCTAGACTTGGTCGATCGGATTTAGTCGATAGTAAAAATAATTAAAGTTGGGTTAGTAAGTGTCAAGCTGGTCTAGGGAAATTGAAGAAAATTTTCTCATAAGTAACCGGGAGTTTAAAAATAATCCCTTCAGACAACTGCCTGCCGAGATTTGAAATATTTTTTCTCTTAAGAGACTGCCGAGATTCAAAAGCTAGTGAAGTAACTACCTTGAATCGAAAACCAATTATCCGTCACGTAACTGCCGGGAATTGAAAACGGATTTTCCCTCAAGTAACTTCCCCTCAAGTAACTAACTAGAATTGAAAACAAATTTCTCCCAAAGTAACTTCTCCTGAAGTAACTGCCGGGAATTCAGAATAAATTTCTCCTTAAGTAATTTTCCCTCAAACAACTGCAAGGAATTGAAAACAAATTTTCCCTTGAATAACTTCCCTTTATTAAGTACCTGCTTGAAATTGAAAGCATATTTCTCCTTAAGTAACTGCCTCGAATCGAAAACACATTTTTCGTCACGTAACTTCTCTCCAAGTAACTGCAGGGAAATGAAAACAGACTTCCCGTTAAGTAACTGCTCCCTTTAGGTAAGTGAGTGTTGAGTAAGTGACTGCCTGGTTTGAAAACAGATTTCTCCTCAATCAACTGCTCCTGGAGTAACTGCTAGGAATTGGAAAGAAATTTCCCCCTAAGTAACTTCCCCTCAAGTAACTGCCTGGAATCGGGAACAGATTATCCGTCATATAACTTCTCTTCTGCCTAGAATTGAAAACAGACTTTCCCTAAGTAACTGCCTGAAATTAAAAACAAATTTCTCCTTGAGTAACTTCTCTTGAAGTAGCTACCTGGAAATGAGAACAATTTCTCCTTAAGTAACTTTTCCTGAAGTAACTGCTGGGAATTGAAAACTAATTTTCCGTTATGTAACTTCCCTTCAATTGACTACCTGGAATCGAAAACAAATTATCCGTCACGTAACTTCTCTCTTAGTAATTGCCGGAAATTGAAAACAGAATGCCACTTAAGTAACTTTCCTGGAATTGGAAACTTCTGCTTAAGCAACTTTTCCAGAAGTAACTGTCAAGAATTGAAAATAAATTTCCCCCTAAGTAAATTCCCCTCAAGTAACCGCCTGCAATTAAAAACAATTCTCCCCTCAAAATAACTTCTCCTTAAGTAACTGCCTGGAATTGAGAACAAATTATCCGTCATCTCGTCCGTCATGTAACTTCTTTCCTGCCGGGAATTGAAAGCAGACTTCCCCTTAAGTAACTTCCCCTCAAGAAACTGCCTGAGCTTGAAAACAAATTTCTCCTTGGGTAACTTCTCCTGAAGAAGCTGCCTGGAATTGAAAACAAATTCTCCTCAAGTAACTTCTCCTGAAGTAACTGCTGGGAATTTGAAACTAATTTTCCGTTCAGTAACTTCCCCTCAAGTGACTAGCCGGAATCGAAAACAAATCATCCGTCATGTCGCTTCTCTCTAAGTAACTGCCGGAAATTGAAAACCGATTGCCTCTTAAGTAACTTCCCTTCGAGTAACTGTCTAGAATTGAAAACAAATTTCTCCTTAAGTAACTTCTTCTGGTAAGTGCCGCAGATTAAAAATAAATTCCTCCTTAAGTAATGTCCCCTCAAGTAACATTTTTTTAATTTTTTTATTGGTACTCTGTATTTTGAGAACTATGCGGTTACGATCTATTTAGGAAATTTTTGTTTCAGAATCATCCGAGGATTATCATCCTTTATTATCGGAAATCATCAATTGAAAAAAATCCTGTAACTTTCGATAAACAATATTTATGCAGCAATAGTTCAAAATCGGAATGTTCTGAACAATAATCGGCAAAGAAGAAATATTTATAAATGCTTCTATAAAAGAAATGATATTGACAATCAGGAATCCTAAAAATCATGGTACTATGGTAGTGTATTGATGAAGTTTATAGATAAGAATAATTGTCACAATTGTGATATGCGTTTAAATTTATTAAGCTTCGTGAATCTTATTTTTTATATAAAAAAATTGTGCTCAATATAATTTATTATTGTGCTGGCATTAATAATTGATCCCATGATTACCTATACAAATTATTTTTCCATTTTTTTTTATAAATGTTTATGTACCTATCTATATCTTGTCAACTGCTAAACTATATAACTTTCAAAACAATTTTGATTTTTTAAATTTTTTTGTGCGAATTGTTTGGGAATTGGATTTTTATGATTTACAGTGAATTCAAGTTTCACTTCCTTTCTTGAAAATACTTTGTCACTTGGGCCCTGAAGAGCCAAATACGGCTTCATTTCAATTTAGGGTAGGTATACTATGTAGTGGTATTTCATCCAATCTCAAAAACTTGCATAAACAATAACTTCTGTTTTATAGTCTAACACGCTATATGATTCCAAATACAAATTGTGAATATCAGACAACACATGATTCATTTACCTAATATAATAATATACTAAATTATGATTCCAACTTCCAAAAGCAAAAAAAAATAATTCATTGCTAAAATTGATGAGAATCGTATTTTGTTATTCCTCACGAATTGTGAAGTACTAATCACCCAGATATCCGGAATAGCCCTTTGAGAATAAATTGTCAAAAAGTGATGATTTTTTTACGAAACCATTCATTTTCATATAACCATTTCGCAAAATACAAATCTATTTTCCTCAAAACGTCGCAATTTCACATTCACTCCAATGACTGCACACGAGGGGGGTCATTATCTTGCTTGTTTCAAATTTACCCAGTTGTCGGGTTGTCACCCGTGCGCAGTCACGTGATAGACGTGTCGCGTACGGCGTACCCAAGAAAATTGCTAAAATTATGCCACTCGCATGTATTTGTTCCGCTTGGGCATTTTAACAAGTAAATTGGCAAATATTTTAGTCGCTTCGTGCATATCATTCAAAGAATCGTTGGACACATTGAATGCATCAACAAATTGCATTTGTTAATTATACCTATTTAACAGCACAAAAATTATTCTTTAATAAGGTTGCAGAGTCTAATTTGTATCTTGAAGCAACTACAACCTACTTTTTTCACGTTATCAGGGGAACGTTTACAGCACGGAAAGCAACTCATTAATTAGAGATTTTTAAGCACGAAATGATGCGCTTATATTAATTAATTATTATTGCTTCGTACGACGACGTGCCCGTAAAAATACCCGGTAGGTATAATTAGTAATCGGCCAAATAATTAGTAAACCCTACGACGCGCGCATTCCGATGGTGCGCGCTCGCACACCAGAGGGGAACTCAATGGGCATGGTCTGTAGCAGATCTGCCCTCCCATTGGGCAGACTCAATCATGGCAGGCGTGACTGTCAATCATGCCGGTGGTGGGGGCCCCTCGAAGAATGGACTGGGCCGGTTCTCTCTAAAACACAACACAGTGTCGCAGCGGACAGCGCGAAGGTGTCAGTGAATACCTAGTGTGTTAAAAGTGCGTTAAAATTGTGTGTTATAGTGACTCTACCAAACTGTTCGCGTCTTCGGAAATGTTGACCATGGAAACGGACCTCAAAGGAGGTAGTTTACATGCTACTATGCCTCCTCATCATGCTCTACAAGGCTATGGATCGTTGAACGCGTTAAGTCAACCCTCCATGCATCAACTTAGTCAGCATCCACATCAGATACATCATCAACCGCAAGGGCCTCAGATTCATCAGCACCAGCAAAGCCATCATCAACCCTCATCACAAACCCATCAGGCTGCAAATAACAATAACAATACGACCAAGGCTCAAAATATGGAGCGCGTGAAAAGACCAATGAATGCGTTCATGGTATGGTCGCGGGGACAAAGACGAAAAATGGCTCAGGAAAACCCGAAAATGCACAATTCCGAAATTTCCAAAAGACTTGGTGCCGAGTGGAAGTTGTTAAGTGAATCGGAAAAACGGCCGTTTATCGACGAGGCCAAACGTTTGCGTGCGGTTCATATGAAGGAACATCCGGACTACAAATATAGACCCAGAAGAAAAACAAAAACCTTGCTCAAGAAAGACAAATATCCTTTGGGAGCTTCCTCTATGTTGCCTACGTCTGCCGACGGTGCGAGAACGGCTGCCCAGGCAGTTCAACAAGTGACCGCAAGAGAAATGTATCAAATGCCTAACGGATATATGCCTAATGGCTACATGATGCATGATCCAAGTGCTTATCAACAACAATATGCTGGTGCTAATTACGCTCGTTATGACATGGGACAAATGCAACACCAAGCTTACATGAACGGTAGCTATGGTAGCTACGCAACAACCGCTTTACCTCAAGGATCGCCCTATGGCATCCAGCAAGCTAGTTCATCGCATAGTCCTTCTGGATCCAGCATAAAATCGGAACCAGTGTCACCAAGTTCGGGCCTACATACACCTACGCCAGGTGGTATTAAACGGGAATACGCTACCGGCCAACAACAGCAACAAGGAGATTTGAGACAAATGATCAGCATGTACCTGCCCACGGATGGATCACAGCACATACAACACCACCAATACAGTTCTTCACCAGACCCGATGGGACCGGGCCCTTTGGCACCTTTAGCACATATGTGAGAACCATTATTCGCGGCACCCGAGATGGACTTGCCGCCGATTTCTAATGTGATGTAAAATTTGGTAATGATAAACCTGTACATAGTCATGTTTAGTATTGTATACTTTCGAAAAATCGGTTCCTTGACCGTTTCAGTATTGACTTTTTAAGTGGATCTTCTCAGGCATGTAAGTCTATGATTCGTTTGCATTTTAGTTCGCTTCTAATAATATATTAATCTTAATTATCTTTTATCATCATTTCCCATTAAGAATTGCTCAATTGCTTCACATCTCATTGTATGGCTTTAAATTTAAATTTTTAACTCATCCTTTGTTTTGAATCAGAAATAATTATTAGTAACTTTTTACATACTTGTGCAAACTACATCAATGCGCTCGCGCACACCTGACAAATAGTGACTGTAAATATCGGTACATTTCCTTATTATAATGTTGAAGTTTTATATGACACAGTTTGTGAATCTACATTACCAAAAGTGGAATTGCAAATTGTCCATACGTAAGGCTTGAATACAAATCAGAGGAGGTTTCTACTTTTTTGATACTTGTAAATATGCACAAATAATTTATTATCAACTGTACTTTTTGTTCGGAAAATATGTGGAGTGAGTGGTACTTGTTACTGAATGTATTGTTTGGAACCAAAGTCTGGTTTCCTATTCAGAATTTACTCAAACTATTTTCGTAACTGGCTCATCGAAATTCCAATCTCATGGCAAGATATTTTAGACCATTTGCTTTTCTTCACCTCAGGGTTGGAAACAATCGATGGGCACGTTATGATAAATTATAACCGCACAGTCCTAGTGGAAACTTGTTAATATATTCAACATTTGAAATTACTAAATCATAATCTTTCACTGGAACTGTGTTGCAGCTCATGTTCTATCCGTTGTTTGAGGTCAATCAGACCAAATCATTTCAATGATCCCAATTTCATCTCAAACAACGGATAAACGTCAATCAAAATTTGTACTCATGGCAATAATTTACATTATTTTGGATAGTGAAACTCCCACATCTTTGGCATAAATGATGTACCAAACCCCTCGCATTGATTTGACAAACTATTGTTATTTGTTGAACGTTTGCAAACCCAATGATGAGGACATTTTTCTCGCGAAAAACAAAAATTGTGATATAGGCTGCAGTGTCAGTATTTCGGATATCACTTGGTATATTAATATGGTGTACATAAACTTGTATTTTCGATTTTTAGTTTATTTTAAATTGTACAGTGTGTTACAGTTATTAGTCAATGGAATGAAACAAATGTGAATATATAAAATTGACAAGTTTATATTTTGTTTTATTGCTGTAGTTTCAGATTACGGCCAAAATCTCTTCTTAGAAACCCTATTTTGGAACTAAATGAATATCCAATGTGACACCCAGTCAAAATAAGAGGTGTCAACGGCTCGAATTTCTTGAAATTAATTGTGTGAAAATATACGGAAAAAATCAAGGTTTTAATATGCTGATGATGGAGGTATTTATACTTTAAGAGACAATAAATTGCATAATATAATCAAGCATGTTTGTTCTCACTTTCATCAGCAAATTATAATAAATTATATGCTTAAACACCAAGGTTCCAAGGAATTCTTCATACATTCAAAAACACGTAGTTTCTGTCAAGGATTTAGAAATTTTTAAAAAATAAGTACGACCCAACAGCAATTTTTTTTTATTGGTAACCTAGATCAATTTGATAGGTCTTCTGATTATTTACCCATACATATTTCTTTTTAAAAGTTATTTTGTTCATTTTAAGCCGATCCCACACCATGCCGATATGGCGAATTTCTTTCAACGTTGGACCACTATATACTTGGAGAAAAATTTCTAAATATGTATGTTTAAAGTCATTTCATTCATACCTAATAACATATAAATTAATTAATACGTACTGTGTATAAAACAAAAGTGAATAACGTTGGGACACAATGCTTTGCTAAATTAATTTTTTTTTTAATGTATCAGTTTTTATCTCTTGTAAAAACTATTGAGAGCCAGTGAGTAAACGGACAGTCTGTGAAGAGTTGGAACTAATTTTGTATGAAAAATACTATCCGCGAACTAATTCTTATAATATATCAATTGTTGTTCTACTGAAATGCTGGGGACATGAGAAAAAAAAAATAGAATCAATTAAAATAAAACTTGATCGTATGAAAAATCAATAAATTGTTGATATGAGGTTGATACCATTTTTGGATTATATATTTCAAACTTTTTTATTGGACAAGAAAAACTGGAAAACCAGTTGAAGACTTTTTGCCGAAGCTAAAACCTACCAATAAGTACAGGTTGAGTCATATAAACGGGAAAGCTAAACTGCGCCTAAACCGAGCAAAATACAGGTTGAATCATTTTTGCATAGCATTCATCAGAATAGTTTTTTTATGTCAACCTCCGTTTACCTTTGAATATTTGAATGTCCACCTTTTCGTGGATCTCAAATCCGTTTAGTTATTGCAATTCGCTTCAACCGTCTGCAATCATTGTTTGAAGATACCACAGAGCATTTGATCTTTGAGATATCAAGTTGAAACTCCGCCAGTAACTGCTTTGAGTATCTTTTGGTGACAATGCCGTCGATTTGCATTATGGTTCCACTTTGCTGTGACAATTCAATGTTGTTAAACTTCAAAGCACCATAACTTGATTTTTTCAAATAGCTACGAATTTTTCATCTCACAATTTTTTTTCAAAAGTCGTTAGTTTGGGAGATTATCTTGTTTGTCTAAAAACTCATACAAATCTCATCGAAACTTAACGTGCCATGAAAATCAATTTTTTGAAAAAAAATTTAGGGTGAAAAATGCGTAAAATGACAAGCTGAACGTGACTAAGTAACAAAATATAGGGAGTGCTATTTAAAAAAAATTAAGCTATGGTGCTTTGAAGTTTACTAACATTGAAGTGTCACAGCAGAGTGGTACCATAATGCAAATCGACGGCATTGCCACCAAAAGATTCCCAAGGTAATTGCTTAAACACTGGCAAAGCCTCAACTCGATATCTCAAAAACCAAGTGCTCTGTGGTATCTCTAATCAATGGTTGCAGACGAATCAATTTCTAGAAAAAATGGAATAACTTTGGAACTTTTGAAGCGAATTGCAAAAACTAAACGGATTTGAAATGCCCAAAAATATGCAAATACAAATATTTAAAGATTAACAACTGAACAACTGAACAGAACATCCTGTATATTAAAACACATCTTCACTAACTGCACTGGGGCATCCTGAATAAATACATTTTGCTCATTTTGATATCTTTAACGGTTTAGGCGCAATTTAGCTATCCCGTTTAAATTTAAATGACTCACCCTGTATACATAAAGAACTTCATTCATCAAAATTAAATAAGGACCTACTTAACGATTGTGTTGATATAAAATGTAAAGAACAATCAAATGCAATTAATCTAAAACTATTAACAAGACTTCACTTTCTATAAAATTCACTTCATTAATCCAGGAACTCAAATTTAATCTTGAGCTTTTTTTCAGAGAACTTGAAGAACAAAAAATAATTTTAATTTTACTACTTAGTATCAACATAATAATATGTCTTTTGAAATGTGAAAATAGAAATATTTGAGTATCTTTTTGAGCATTTCGTCATGTCCTATCATTAAATTATTGATCTTCAATAGTTCTAAAGAAGCAAGGTTTTCAGGATAAGTCTAATAATTGGTAAGAAACCGATATGTTTTACTCCGTTATTAAACGAACACTATTCATAACTCCAATAGTTTTACTATGATAATGCAGATTCTGCTTGAAATAATATGGAATTGATGTCCCAATGTTCCATATCTCATTTTTCGCGAAGAATTTGGGGAACATATGCAACAGCAGGGGTTACATACAGGGTGTCCCAAAATTAGGTTGAAATATTTAAACAGTATACTCTACACTTAAAAAAAATACTAGTTTGGTTTACAGGGTGTATTTCAAGTTGGGGCTTTCCTTTTAACACTGTATAGAATGGAAAAAAATGAGAAAAAGTCTCAAATTTTCGAACATTATTCCGAAAATGCTTCGTTTCCGAGATACAAGGTGCAGGGTTGCGTTGATTTAAATCAGTGATTTGAATCGCGATTTTAATCACATGATTTTTTTGAAAAAATCGTTGATTCAAATCACATGATTGCAAAAATATATTTTCCCTTCTCTTTTAGAGAGTAAAATTCAATTAAGTCATCAAAATACAATTATTTAGTCTTGTCGGAGCTTTATTTAATGTTTTTTTTTTAAATGATAAAATGTCAGTGGAGTTGGTATTCAGTTATTTTTCATAAATTTTGTTAAATATAACAAGTTAAGTGTGACAGTAGTCGACTTGCGTTGTGTTGTCTTTCAAAACTTGAAATGAAATATTATGTTCAAACTAGGTCTATCTGGAATATTATTATTTAAAAAAAAAAACAATACATTTGAAAACAAGATTTCAATCAAAAATATCGATCTGAATCAAAGAAATCCGATTTAAATCAAATCAAATCAGCAACACTGTCAGGGTGTAAAAGTGGTGAGAAAAAATACCTTTTTTGTCATAACTTTCCTACCACTTCAGATATCTATGTGATACACTTCTTTTGACCATTAAATTAAATTTTTTGATGTGAAAGTTTTGAAAAAATTTCTACCAGTGGCGGTGGAACCGGATTTGTAGTATTGAATTTTTTAAAAAATAGAACGCCACTGCTTTTTTTTTCAAATCAATATTATTTTGGAGATGATCATTTACTTAGGAGTTAATTTGGTCTCGTGATATTTTTCCGTACGACGAACGGTTTTCGTATAAAGAAATAAAAGCCATTTTGCTTCATGGCGAAATCTGTTATGGTGTGATTGATTTCTTTTTTAATTTTTGAGTTTTTGAGAAAATGTTATTTGAGAAATTTGCTTCTTTTGTCAAGTCATGTCGCATGTTGAAAGGAGAACCCCAACTTCAAATACACTTTGTATTAACGTGTTTGCGAAAACGCCTTGTTTTCGAGATACAGGGAGTCAAAGTTTTATTTCTATTTTTGTTGTCTTTGAATAAATCCCATAATAATTTTGGTGATTCAACAAAAATCGTTATCCAGAGTGTTTTTGACATAAGAAATTCAAATTTGTTATAATTATGTCTCTATCTTGTATGTGACGGCATCTAGAAGTATTTTTACTGTTTCGAATAGTCATAACCATAAAACCATAGCATAATAAACACATTATACTATGGTCATAGCCATGTAGATCTGATCGTTTTTTTTTTATATTGAGAATTCATTTCGATAAGCAGAATTTTTTGTTCTGTCACTGTCAAAAAATATGTAAAATATTCTCAGTCAATGGTTCCGCGATATTCAAAATACATATAAGTAGGAAATAATGATTAAAAAGTACAAAATATCTAAAAATCTGAAAAAAATTTTCCAATCTCACACTTAAAGAAAAACAAAATGCCATGAAACTTATTGTTATTTAAAACTTCTTACGCGCGCGACTAGCACTAGCTCGTAAATTTTTAATAGTTACATAGATTGGCTGTCTACGTCACGGTCGGTGCTCACTAACTTATGAACCGCTTATTCGTATAATATAGGCTCTTATGATAAAAAAAAATAAGTCATTCAGCTTATAGATTAGTTTTATCCTCGTTTGAATGATTATTTTGAATTCAAAACAAGCCGGGTTCATCGGCCATCTGTTTTTTTCCCAATAATATTGTGCGTGTGTTCATTATTAATGTAGCAGAATTTGAACAGGGAATGCCATATATGCATCCGATTTTCTGGACTCCAATAATGGCTGTTCCTGTTGGAGAAGTTTGAATCGTCAAAAATCACTACTGATACACCACTGACAAAATTGAATGCGTCTTTCGATCTCCTGGTACCTATACTAACATCTGTGTACGCATGTACCTGTATGGGACAAATTTATACTTTTTCAGAATGTTGTGAATAATAGTTCCAAAACGTTGTCCATTTTCTTGCATTGAATCGTTAATCAAATTCTTAGGATGAGTTTCAAAGTAAGACGTCAATTTCAGTTGATCCAGTTATTATAAATGGTTTCTTGGTTCAAGTTTTTCGATCTGAGATGTCACGTAAAGGAAGCAAAGCGCTATTATAATGTTCACGAGCTCGGAGCAAGAGTGTGGTGTTTATAAACATCTAATTCAACTTTCGTTCTATTGAACCTCAGATGAATGTTACTATTGAACATCATGGATGATCCTCTCATTTTATACTTCCCCGCATCTAGCGCATCCACCATCATGAATTAAATAAATCACGATCGAATATAGCTTTCTCATTTTCAAGTTAGAAGAAAAGGTCATAGGACAATTTTTTTTGAGAATCAAATTACCTACCAAATGCGTTTATTGGACATTCTCAAAAAAATGAATTATTGACATGAGTTCTGAACGCGATGCTCGTTTCTTGTTTCATTTTTACCATCATAATAGGCAAAAAAATTCTACCAGGTTGGTAGTACCAACTTTGGTTTGAAAAACACTGTGTTTAAAAAGGTTGTCCCAAATAGTTGTGGTTAACAAAAAATTCATATTTTCCTATGGAATGACCATTTTTTAATCGCATTTGACAACAACCAAGTCATAATATGTCTGAACCCATTAGTTTTAGAAATAGTTTGAATTCAATGGCGAGTGAAAGTCTCGGTAAATTATTTCGGAAATAATTGTACATAATATACACAAAACAAAAAACTTCCGACATAAAAGTTGGAGGACTCGAAGAAATCGATATAGAACTCTTGTAATCATACAGGGTGTCCCAAAAAGTCGTGATTACATTTTGAGCCGTGAACAATTGCTAGATCTTTTCAATACCTACAATTTTTTTATCGGAAGTTTATTTCTATTGTGCGCAATTTCCGAAATAATGGACAATCTGCATACATTTTCAAATGACTTGAAATTTTATATACGTATTCTACACAATATGTGGAAGTCATCAGCGAGAAAAACCTTCCAAAATACCCTCGAGAATACCCAAAAATATACTAATTAATAAAAAAAGAAAATGCAAATTTCACTGTATGATCGAAAACGGAGCTGAGCTAAAACAACCTCTCGAAAGAGATAGACTCATACATTCATATACGCCAGACGGAGATATACAATGTATTTTGTGACGTCGTGGATTGGCGCTCTTTAATCGGTGATTACTACATTAATAGAGGTCGTAGGTTGATTTTTTAAACATCAATGGCATCAGTACTTACTAATCCTTATATTTTTCATATTTCCAAAAAATCTGCAAAATGACCATTGACTGTGTTTTACACACTGTGTATAGAATCAGTTTGAAGCCATCAACTATGTCTTCGCATTGTATTTCTAGCAATCAGTGAATTATGTTTTCAATACTACTTTTTGGACTCCCTGTTCCCATAGACAAGCCAACAACAAAATGTTGGTAAAATTTCTACACACATTCACGTTTTACGATGCTTCCACTATGAAGAGACAAGATTCTTCCCAACAAAGTACTCAAGATTCGTCAACTCATTCTATCATAACTTGTATATAAAAAGGTAATAGACATTCCAATCTCTTCTGATATTTTACAAGTGGCAAAACGTATTATTGTCAACTTTGATGGGGCATTAGACTAGCACTTGAGTCTTGAGGTCTATTATTGTTAATCACATTGATGTTTTCTCTTATTCGTTATAAATATTCAATATAATCTCCTTGTTCATTTGAAAATTTTGACAAATATTTACTGCGTTTTCATGGAATATTCAAATCGATTTCAGTCCAATACTGATCTTCCGTTTCCATGATTGAGACTCAAATCGTTTCCAAATCGTTTTGAAACCTGCGCATTTATCTGACATTTTTGTCAACTTGTCACTGTCAGCTCTATTTGTTTACGTTATATTCACAGTCAGTAGAAAAACTGGCTTCTCAAACAGTTATAAATTATTGAAACAGATTTTTGTTCCGAACTTGAATTGAAAACAATGGCTTTAAGTTTATGGTAAAAAATCTGTCATATAAAAGATCTCCGTTCTCATGCCCTTTTCAATCGTCCTTTTTTTATGGAGTGTTCAATACCAAAAAGGTTTTCAATACAAATTGAATTCTAAATGTAAACTTAGTGAAATTGTTTTCATAACTATACAGGGTGTCTCATATGTAATGGTCCAATTTCAGAGAGGTGATAGAGGAGGTAATTTTCGATCAAAAATTTCCTATAAGAATAGAACAAATTTAATATAGTCTTCTCACGCTTGATAATTATTAAGCTTGAAATTCCATTTATTGCTAATTTGTATTCACATATTGTAATTAAAAAAAAAAACTGTCCTGTGACCTACTTCCTACTTCTAACTGAAAATCAGTCAAATCTTTTTGTTTTTATTATTTCGTAAAAATAAGAAAGATCAAAATTACCTACTAGAAAACTGTACGGAAAATCGGAGTATTTTGAACAGAAATGACAACTTCTTTGAGTTCGCTCATGAGACTTGGACCTTCTTTCAATCATCGCTATCAGAGGTAGAATCAAGAGGTGTCCAAAATTTGTCGTTAACTACTTGCTTTATTCACTCTATTATAAAGATAATAATTGTTTGGAATGACTTTTATTTAAATTCAATTATATCGAATGATTTTTTTAGTTTTTGACTTATTTTTTTGGTACATATTACGTTGCATAAAATGAGGTAGTTCTGATTTTTTTTGTATGGAGTTTATGATGAAGTTGTAATGACAAATCCAAATTTTCGACCTTGGAATTCCTTCCTTATTCTTTATTCTAAATTATACACAATTCCCAACAATATGAGACTTATTCAGTCTTGATAGGTTCAAATAGTTTCTAAGAAGATCAAAGTTAAATTTTTACCGAGATAGAAAATTTTAGGCTCTAAGATATGTCACTAATAATACATTTTGCAACATAAAAAAATCAGATTCACCTCATTGCATGTAAGCCCTTTTTTAGTACAATTTCCATGATCCACTATACTCTAAATAAAAAAAAGTGATCATAAACTCAAATTTTTCACGGAGTAAGTCCGTAAAAAAGTATTTTATATCCATCAGTGATGTCACTTTTCAACCTATATTTGGGCTGATATCAAAACACAACTACCAACCACCACCACACAACCAAAATACATGCTATTTGGCGGATATCATTCCATCCGTGAAAAATTACAAATTGCCCGTAAGTGTATCAAAACATAATAATTATTAAAATTTGGTGAATCAGTTTTGAGGGTTTTTTTTTTCAAGGTTTCCGGTTCTGGCCTCAAGGAGAGAAAATTGTAGAGGTAAGTTTGCTACCCACCAGATATTGTATTTTTTATCAGAGAATTTTTGTTTGTCCTTGTTAGCATCGAAGTGTTGTGTATTATGATGTTGAGTGTTCATTTGTTATGTCTGCTTCGTCTAATTTATGTCTTGATAAAGTTAACGTTGTATTCACTGAACAAACTGCTACATATTTATTGGAGTTTTTAAGTTTTTACGTTTTTCTGTTTAATGTTATTTCTGTGGAATGTTGTTGTCGAAAAGAATGGAACATAAGGAACAGCCCTGGAACAGCAAATTTCTTCAAGAAAATATTGTGATAGACCCCATGCAACTTTTCTTTTCCGAAAGTTGATATATTATAAGATAACCCTGTATATCTGTAAAAGTTAGATTTTATTTTTTTTTACAGTTTTTAACAAAATAATTTTCAAATGATTATTTTGGTGAAAGGGGATTGTTTGATATGCGAAATTCAAATCTGACCATGGTAAAGGGGCACCACTCACACAACTTTTCACTCATTGAAATAGTCATAACTTTTTTGAGTAATGTTTTTTTACTAGAAAATTGATTTTTCTTTCAAATTTACTTGGATAAACCAAAGCTCTGTAGATGTGGCTAGGAGTACCTAACCTTTTTCAAGATGAATGTTTGCGCTTAATGGCACTTAATTTGCACCAATGGTATTTTAAGTGGCAAAATTTGAAAATTATCATACTTAAATGTTTTTGAAAACGTTATCGTGGTAATTTTGACATTTGTTTCAATATTCAATGTTTCTCATTGAAAAAAAAATATTCAGGATTTTTTCATTTTTTTTCAAAATGTTTATAACTTTTTTTAAATAAGGAACATTGGGCATTGAAACAACTGTCCAAATTACCATTATCGAATTACGCTGATTTCAAAGCTAACTGTGAAATTAAAATTTAACTTTTAAAACCCGTATTTCTCTCAATATCAACTTTCGGAAAAGACAAATTATTGCCTCATTTTTTTTGGGATACCCTCTATATCTATACAGGGTTTTTCCTAATTGCGCAAATTCAATTCTGAGATGTTTTCATGGAAAAAAAAACATATTAACGTCCGAAGTGTATTTTTTTAGAGATACAGATTAAATATTGATTTTCTTTTAGAATTTTCAGATGTACAGGTTGATTGTTTATATTCCAATCAATAGATATCTCAGTCAGTTTTGGATTTAGGTACAAAAAGGTTTAAATGAACAAATTTACCCTTTTTTCCATAAACATTCAGAATCCGATACTCAGAAATACAAAAATGCATCGAGAACCTAAAAATTTCAGGCTATGGTTCCAAAATATTGATATTTTCAGGACATTTTTTCCCATTGTCATTCTCAAAAAATACAGAGTGTTTCAATATTGAGTACGTTGACCTCAAGGGCATGTTGACCAGCCCAAAATGTTTTTTTTTTTATATACATAGACATAATATGTCCTAACTTGCTTCGTTTTCGTGCTACTAGGGTGTCAAAGTTTTTAGAAAAAAAAACGGTGTTTTATTGATTACTGTACTAAAGAAACCTTTAGTTACCTTTGAATTGAGTCATCAAAACACAAACATTTAGTCTTGCCGATGCTTTATTTGTTGGTTTTGTTTTTTAAAAATGATGAAATGTCTGTTGAGTTAATTTTCAGTTGTTTCACAAATTTTGTTAGATAGGACCCAAGTTGAGTGTGACAGTAGTTAAATAGCATTGGTTTATATGTTAAAACATGAAATAAAATATTATTTTCAGAATAAATCTATCTGAAATATTAATATTAAAAAAAAACACAATATATATGAAACAAACATTTCAATAAAAAGACTCGTTTTTTTCCAAAAAAATAAAAAAAGCAACACTGTGTGATTAAAATAAAATCATTTATTCCAGTGGCGTCCCAGAGCGTCATCTAATTGATATTTATGGGTACAAATATGGTATGCCACTGCCTTTTTGAAGATTTTATGTTGCTTTTTCATCTCTTTAGTTTTTTCTGTATCTAGCTTCGCTTTCAAGATAAAAATTAAAAACCTTTTCACTGCAAGTACCCGGACAAAGTGTTCTCTTTATAAACTGATTTTGTTTGATTTTAACAACATTTCGCAGGAAAGTAAATATTTTTTGCTGATCTTACATCGATACTTTCATATTGACTTGGTGTGTTTACTTTAACCGTAAAGTTAGTGTCGATACTATAGATCCCCAGAGCTGTCGATAATAATAATTACATTGTATGTTTTCTTTCACTACATAGAAAAAACACTTCTTGACCTTTTGCATCAATGCATAAAAAGCAAAGATTCAATAGAAAGATAAAGAAGAAATACTAAATGAAAAAAAGCAGCTTTAGTGACAGCTTTGATAAAATAGAGAGAATACTACACCTTTAGAAAATGACCCAGCTTTGGGTCCAGCGATTCCGTTCCCCTTAAAACAACCTTTTGTTCTGGCCAGAAGCCAATAACGAAGCCTGCTACTGTGAAAAGATTCTGTGAGAAGATACCCTCATGTGGCATCTTCAGAAGATTGGCTGAAGTACTATAAGAAAAAAAAAGACAGAACACGAAAGGAACTGTAACAAAAGGAAGAATTGGGAATGTGGAGAAGACGTAAGCGGAAAAGAAGAGGAAGTATAAAGAAAAATATGAAACAATGGAAGCAAAAAAGAAAAAAAATGGCTTATGATGAAGAACATCAAAACCCAAAAACTCCTTTTTGAGAAAATGAAGACGTCAATATCAACGACCATGTTGTCGTTAACTAAAACGATCAATATTTACACAGTGTTTCTAGACACATCAATGAACCAAAAACTTCCCAACCTATTCCTTATTAATCCTATAAATGAAATATATACAGCTTTTGAAACTTTTAAAATTGCTCAATGTGTCGATATAAGGGACATTAAGCTTTTGTTGGATTTGGTTCAGTTTTGCATTTTTTACTATCGGATTTCCATGAAAAATACTGCAAATTTGCTTATTTAAACTTTTTTGTAAAACCCAAATTATTAAATGAGATATCTATTGAGTAAAATAAAAACAATAACCCTGATACATTCTTACAGAAAAATAATTTTTGTTGGTGGGGATTGTGCCGATGCACGCTCAAATAGTGAATCACTCGCATATTCGGAATTTCACCGACATGTGGTCGATTTAATAGACAACCGAAACAGTCTAAAGAAAAAAATATATTTAAATTTTATCAGCGGAAGGGACGTAGTGGATGTTGAAAACCTGTACTGTAGGAAGTTTTACACATTTTTGTACCAACAACAAATTTACCCTTACTCTTCATAGTTTTTGGAATCGTGGAAAATATTAAAAAATGTAAAAGCTTTTCTTAGGGGCAGTCCAAAAATAGCTCCTTTTTGTGTATTTCAGATCAAATATATCATCATAGACAATATGTACAATATCGAATATGAAAACAATATGCCCCTCACTGTTCCATATTCTCAAGCTGTTAATGAGGAGTCTCAGCTAACGAAGAAATCGCGTGCACCATATTCCTCCCTCTAATCGCTAATTGAGTTTTAGTCACGTAAATAGCCCTTTAAGTAGTTGGTCTTTTGTTTCGTTTTGTAGCTGTAAATTACGGCCTAGTTGGCCAAGGCGTATCAATGGCAACAAATTTCATTCGAAGTTGAGATATGACGGGAGATAGCCACCAAGAGCATTGTGTGTAAATTGCCCGGTATATAGGTGACAAATACAATTTATTTTAGATTTTATATCACATCCGTGTGTAGGTGCAGACAAATAAATGACCGTTGATGCAAATTGAGTCGATCCAATTTTGACTTTTGATGGAAGTGAACAGATGTGTTGACAAGCCCATATTGTGTATCTGTGAGATCCATGAATCATATGTGATCAGTAGACGAAGTGAGCTTCGAGACAATCCAATAATTAATAAACTTCAAAGATGAAACCCGCTCTGAAAATCTAACTTTAAATACATACTTCACGCTTTTTTCAAAAAACAATCAATGTCGAATCTTGTGATCAAAAATGAAAAATCAAGAACTTTTCGTGATGACCACTAAAAATGATCGTGTTCCGTCATAAACCTTTATTTATCGCCTACCGGTTAATTTGAATTCCAGTTTTATATCCTTTTTTAAACTGGAGTTCTATAAAGCTCGGTTGCTCATTCACTAATCAAGTAATTTGTGACTCCCACATAGATACGCTTATACGCAAACCAATCGCAAATATTGTGAATTTTACATATTATTATTTGCCCTTTGCAATTCAGTTAAGGGCCGATTCTACAAACCGAGTATATCCTTGGAATAAGCAATACTCCGTATAATCCCATATAATTATCATTGGTTATACGGAGTGAAGCTTATTTCAAGGTTATACTTGGATTGTAGAATAGGCCGGAAGTGGATACAAAATATACTTGCTCTAATCATGAATTTCTGTAGATAGTGTACAAGAATACTGCTCTTTTTGATGATATTATAATCTTGATGTTAAACACTGTCTTGATTTATTGGTCGAGGCACATACAGAGTGTCCTCGAAAATATGAGAAATCTCTTGGATTTAGGTAGAACATGTAAGAACAAGGTACATAATTTTTCTTTTTTTTTTTTCTCTGAGAAAATATGGTCCCCTAAAGGACGCCGCTGAAAATCCCTTTTATCAGATAACTTTCAAAGTACAGATTATCCGAAATAATTACCGGGCCCGATTTCGGACAATTGAAATTCCGGATAATGCGGAAATTGAGGAAAATCATCAACTCCATGATGTACTTTGTAAAGGAAACATTTACAGTGTGGTCACTTAAGTGTGCAACATATGGGATTTTTTTTTATTAACTGCATAATCAAAATTCAATTATTGCCGAAAGTTGGTGCATGTTTGATAATCATACTAGGTGCACTTAGAATGGTTGCAAGTCAAACAGCATACAGGGTAGGCCAAAAAATATGAAAATTGTACAAGAGTAATGTACCCTTATTTCAGCAAATTCGGCAAAATGTTATAAAAAGAAGTTGTTGAGAATTAAAAGTTATGCCTAAATGCCAAATCATGGCCTCCTAAGAAAAAAAAATATATATTTTTTTGAACATCCAATTATTTCCCAAAAAAAAAAATTCTTTCATATTCACCGTAAACAGTTTCATAAATTATTTAAACACAAATCAATTACGCATAACTAAGTTCAAATTTAATCATATTTAGAAAATTTACCTAGATTTAAAATTTTTTAGGGAATCACAAAATTACTTTATATGCGTGTTTTTTAATGTGCATATTATCATTAATAATATGTTACCTTGTGAAAAATAGTGTTTGCGTTATTTGAAAGTTGTTTTTAATATTTTAACATGAAGCTTGTGATTCCCTTAAAAATTTAAAATTTATGTAAATTTTCTAAATATGTTTAAATTTGAACTAAGTTATGCGAAATTGATTTGTTCTTGAATGATTTATGAAACTGTTTAGGGTGAATATAAAAGAATTTGTTGGGAAATAAGTGGATGTTTAAAATATATATTTTTTTTTCTTAGGAGGCCATGATGGCCATGGTATTTAGGCATGACTTTTAATTCTAAACATCTTTTCTCCATAACATTTTGCCAAATTTTCTGAAATAAGGGTACTTTACTCTTGTACAATTTTCATATTTTTTGGCCTACCCTGTATGCTGTTCGACTTTCAACCATTCTAAGTGCACCTAATATGATTATCGAACATGCACCATCTTTCGGAAATATTTGTAATTTGGTTGTACAGTTAATAACAAAAAATCCCATATGTTGCACACTTAAGTGACCACACTGTATAATACACAACAAAACAAATACCCACATAAGTTCATAAGTATCAACTAAAATATAATGTTTGAATTGGAAAAGTAATTGTAATAAGTTCTAATAAAACATTTAAAAAATTCCGGCTACTTCTTAACATATTTTGAAAATAAAACGAATTTTCGCCTATACGTTTTTATCATTACCTGACTTTGTTTGAGAAAGTAATCTCATTGCCACTATTCTCTTCAAATAGAAATCTAACGTCTCGACTTTGAGCGACCATCATCATTTTTATTTTTTCAACAAGGACCTGTACGTATTCTTTATTTATTTTTAGTTATCTTAAAATTAAGGTGTAGACATTGAACTCCATACTACGTACCTGGAAAGGACCCGGTCGTTGTTGACAACGAATCGAAAAGTGTGTCATTCCTGTTATGAGTTAGAAAGAGATAGGTATCCGTAACTATCGCTATCTCTCTCTATTCCATGAATATAGGTCAATGAGTTAGAAAGAGATACGTATCCGTAACTAGCGCTATCTCTACCTGCTTCACTCTCAATAATAAGCGGGTCCGTTCCAGGTAGTATGGAGTTCAATGGGTGTAGAGCAATGGGTTGCCAGCAACCTTAGCAACCTCAATATTTTCAATTATAATTTACCTATTATTCTTATTATTCACTTTTTTTCCAACTCAATTTTCTTATAAAAGTAAAGATGGAATTTTGACTGCCTATGCCGAAAAAACGACGAAAAAAATATTACGATTTCGCATAATGCGGAGGTACAATCCGGTAAACTAAATAAAGTGAAGGTGTTGAAAGTGTCCATCATAGGTATAAAATTTTCATAAAATCATATTGAGTACTTTGAAAGTTATTTTTGAAAACTTATTTCCAGCGACGTCCTTTAGGTGGCCAAATCTTCACAGAAAAGGCATGTAGGGAAAAAATTATAAAAACGTTTCAACTTATCTTAAAAAGTTTTTTTAATGTAAGTGAATATATTGATAATAATTTTAGTCATATTGTAAAAAATTAGAAACTCATTATGCTGGACTCGGGTACACTTTTTGTAAGAACACGAATAAATACTTTGACTTTGTTTTTGTCATGTTCTACCTGAATCCGAGAGATCTTCTTAATTTTCCAGGACACCCTGTATAACTTATAATATTACTTGGGTGCAAGGTCTAAGTTCCACATTCTACAAACAAATCAGTCTTCTCTTCCATTTCAAGATTTCAAACTGATCAACACAAAGTGCGCCTCTTTTGTTTCTGGTCGTAAATTTTCATGTACTTTTGAATCTACTTGTCAGCAGCAAATCAGATTATTATCTGGAATAAAGATATTATATTTTAATTGATTGTGCTTTTCAATTATGACAAAATGCGCCTTGCTTTTAAAAATCGCGATCGCATACAAACAATGAGCTCATTCAATGCGGTTTTTAATTCCCGATCAGAAATTCCTAATCGACAATATTGAGAAATTGCGCTTTTCCATTTCAGAATCTCAAATTGATCGAACAATGCACTTTCTCAATGTTTACTTGTAAATTTTCTAGGCACTAGCAAATTATAAATTCTTCAATGCACAAAATACGCAACAAAGTTAAAATAATTTTGAGTGTTAGTGTATGTACATAAATAGTGTTCAAATTAACAAGTGGCTTCTATAGCGCAGAAACAACGTTACATTATTAATTAACTGTCTTGACGCATTCAGATGTAGCTCACTTTTGACAACAAACCATATCCGTTTTACGCGCTCATAATAGTATAACCGACATTCTACCAGAGAAATGGGAGGTATCCCACTTCACACATAAGTATTCAAACTACATAGGATGATATCAAGGTGAGCAATAAATAAAAAATGCGGATACTTGATATATCCTCATATTCAAAGTAATCCCCGGAAGTGTGTGATTAAGAATTTCACTTGTTTCCTCTGATCATTATGAAAGTTGCGTACACCAATTTGTTTTTCAAGATGACCTTTATCCAATCCTTCAAGTAGGTAACGAGTTGAAAACTGAATTATTCGACAGATGGTTATGCAATTCAAAATGAAAGGTCTGTAAAATGCTTAACCTTCGCACGTTCTTGGACCTCTGTGATTAATTTCTCTAGATCATCAAATTTGGCTGCTTGAATATTTTCTCGTCTTAATGATAGCAACATCGAAAACTTGACACAATTTATTTCATAATCATGACAGTGAGTTCTAGTAATTTTCGACCAATCGATACTCTTTTATTTTATGGTATTCTTCAAAATATACAAACTTCCATCCATCATTGGCTGTCATAAACCTCCACCATCAACACAACAAATAATACATCAAGTGATGCTTCCTCTCAAGAAAACAATTTAGAATGTACACCCCCCGGTACATGATTACGATTATCAAATCCGGACTTTCTCGGATTCATCCAAACATTATTTTTTCATTAGTTCACGTCAGAGATAAGCGTAGCTGGTTGTCGAATTTGTGCGGGCTGGATCGGGGTCCACGGCCCATTTACTCTCATCAGCCTGAAAATTTAATGTCTTTTGGCACACGCAATTGCCTTAATGTCTATTTTTCCTGATTCGATTCTTAACGTCTCTGGTATTCTTTTGGTGATGCTCCGATTTTCCATTGTTTATTTTTCGTTTTGTGAAGGTGAGGAAGTAAAAATGCTCGAAGAGGATATTAGTTTGGTCTGTTGAATGAAAAGAAGTATGATCTTTTATTTATCATGAGAAAACTTTAGGAAATTCTTCTTAATATATCCATAAGTAAAATCGAGTGGTTTCAAGGAATACGGCGATTCGATGGGGTATGGTGCGAGAGATCACATGGTGATTGTTCTCTTCTCACCTGATCGATCATATCCTATACTTACCAGAATCCGCTCCCCATCCTTCTGCTCCTGGTTTTTTGGTTTCGTTTTCGTCAGGACTTAATTATTGTGCTATTGGGTACGAGATAGTCCGTCATAATAGTTCGCAGTGCAAGTGAGCGACTTCTAAGTTGAAAAGTAGACTAAATCTGACGCGTTTAATGCCATCAAATCCAGGTTTTCTACATCGTGATTGATTCAAATCCCAGTTACTGTGATTTATTTCCATGAATATAGTCATAAAGTTATTAACAGCTATATTCAGATAACCTAAAAATACTATTAAACATATAAATGAGTTATGATTATTAATAATAAAACCATCACTATAGTAAAAATATACACAAGCCATAACGTTCAAACTATGTCATTCCCGTTGATACTCAAGCAATATTTTTTTAACGTAATATACCCCGTATATAAATCAATCACATTTTGATTTACGAGCAGTAAAATAACCTATAAAAGGCATTATTTTTAACTCAATTTTGCATTTGATTCTGTCGTAAATTTTGGTAGTCGTTAAAATCTTAAAATGCGTGCTTTATTAGTAGTATTTCGAGAGAACCCCTACCATAAATCAGATTTAAAATATTCGAGATGATCTTTACCTGCCATAAACGATTCAAAAAAAGTTAGAATTATGAAGGTTACCTGTAGTGCATAAATTTACAGCCGCACGATATTCATTAGGAAAATAAAATAATAATTTATAAGGAGGATTTACTACTTGCTCGCCAAGGTATGTGATGATAATGACCAGAAGGCTAAAAGCCACACTGAAAGAGAATTCTTAAGGAGCCGGGTTGTAGATTCTGATCTGTTTCGGCTAATAAATGTGAATGTATTTATGCATCTGATATGGCAGATTGTTCGTACATAAATAATACTCAAAATCAAAGTCACAACAATTTTTAATCATGTTTGAAAATATTTCTAACCAGTACTTTTGTCCAGTTAAAAAGGGGAAGTAATAAACTACATGTAATTTGAGCTTCATTCCAGATGTGTTCCGGAGTTATTATCGTTCACAAAGAGCTCAACAATTCGATGGGGCAACAACACATCAAGATAATTGAATACGCCTTAAAAACAGTTAAGTTGAGGTTAAGGAATTGAACGATTTTCTTGGGATCATTCCGAATACAATAATGTGGATGTTGGCTTTTCCAGTTCACAGCTCGATATTCTAAATAGGGTGTATGTATTTTGTATATAATTGGAAACTGTTCACGTTCCATGGTTAATTGTTCGTGTCTCTAACTATCTTGTCTTTCATTTTTTATATTATCATTTGATCTTCATTCCATCCTTTTGGTTTTGAAATTAGTTTATTTCTTAATTGAATGACAAGGTGGAAATTTAGTCAGTATTATTTCTATAAATACAGGCCGATCAAACTTGGGTCTGTTCTATTGCTAACTTCTTCTTTACGAGGTAATTTATATTAGCGAACTAGTATTATTTCTTCGCTGGTTATCGTCGTATTAACAAAAAAAACAACACCGTGTATATTTGTATACTCATCGATTGCTAACTCTTTCCTTAACGTAAAAGGTTATTATGAATTTTGACTCAAAACAAAGAGTAAACAAATTGTCAAAACAATATGAAAAAGGCTGCTGTGCTGAGCTTGAGCGCTAAGAGCCCGAAGCAGGCATAGTGGAAGGGAAATAGGGGCATTTAATTCTTATATTTCTTAATGCAAAATCGTTTGTAGAATATTACTTCTGGTTTTCAAATCTTTTTTAAAAATCAAGCTCTTTATAAAAAGGAAAAAAAATCACGTGTCATTAATTATTGTCAAAAAACCATTTGATCGCCGACGCCGGTGAAATTTTGCTTTTTGTGATAATACACTTAAGTATAGCTATCATGTCGCACGGATGCGTTTAATTCTATGAGATTTTCACACAATAGTCTACTCGATAAGACCTTTCGAATGATATGTCACACGACCCCCGTTTCCATTTGAAAAAATGTTTCAAAATGTCGCCCAGCCGCCATCTTGAATACTAAAAGTACGTCAGTAACATCAGAAAGTAGTATTTCGACAGCAATTAGAGTATGCCAAGTTTCAAAAGTTTTGGTGCACACATTAAAAAAAAAGGGAGGGGGACCTTTTAGAGCCGCACTGTATAATCAAAAAACGAAAAACGGGAGGGAAACGCAATTTTGACGCTTTAGTTATTTATAAAAAATTAACCTCCCATGAGTAAGTTGAGTAAACATGATAAAATATCGGTTGGAATTATTGTGTTTAATGTTTAATGACGTGATGTACTTGCTTTTCAACTTTTTTTTGTCACGGAAATTAGAGGGATATTTTCGTGCTTGGTCTATCTCAGATGAATCTAAAAACAGAAAAGTAGGCCCGTATTTGAGAAAAAGAAGTACATGGTGGATTCTCGAAGACGAAACGTATATCGAAGAATCGTTCGCATTTTGTGTACCACAAAAGGTGGAGATGAAGAAGTGACTTTACAGCACTTGAATTAACCTTTATTGAGAATTTTGGGGAATATGCACAAACTTTTATAAAAATGTGGAGGGGGTCCTCGAATGGCTTACCTCTGAGCTTTCGGGAAAATAAAAGGTGAGCTTACCTCGCCATGATAAGGGCGCGTGAGTTTCCTCCGTTTCTAGAATCAAAGTTGTTCAGAATCACGTTCCCAAAAACTTTTATCAAAACGTTCTTTTTTTCTAAAATGAATAATAAAAAATCTACAGGGTGATTCTTTCTTTTGCTATTATTATCATTATTATTATTATTATCATTTTGACATGTGAGAAAACATCGTAAAGAACGTAAGTAGTGCAGAATTACATTCCCAGCAAATTTCTTCCATTTATTTTAATGGTTGCTGGTGATTTGACTCTGTACAACTTTCGTCCTGGTACAATTCCTTTCCACTATGGAATCACCCTGTAGATTTTTTGTAACTGATGTTAGAAGATTTTTTTTAATAAAAAAGTTACTGAAAATGTAAATCCGAACAATTTTGGTTCTCTGATATTTTATCATAAGTCTAAAATAGGAAAGGAGAAAAGAAGTGGCGCCCTTATTTCCAAGATGGCGGGGCTAGCTCGTCTTCGATTTTCATAAAAACTCAGAGTTAAGCTACTGAGAGCCCCCTAAACATGTTAAAAATGTTTTTTTTGCGTAATTTCCGAAATTCTCAGATGACCCTATTTCAAGCAAGGATCTACTCAACTGTACTATGAGTTTATGAACATTTTGAAAACTGCTGCACAGCGCGAAACAGTCCTTTCGTTTAGTGGCCACCCACCTCTCCTGATTTGACGCTTCTAGATTTTTTTTTAGGGTTCACTAAAAGAAAAATTTCATAATGACAAGTGGAAGAAAATGGTATTCTGGTGAAAGTTCCAAAAATTGAATTGATTTAAACAAGTTGATAAGAGTTTTCTTTCATTTTTTTTTTCTCCTGATAACTCGCACAATAAGCCTTGGAGTTTGTATGATAGAGAGGTCATATTTACTGAAAAGATGCATTTGGCCAAGATCTACAATTAAAAGAAAACTCCAAATCGCACAATTATTAAAGTTTATTTCAGGGTGACCCAAAAACAAAGGGGTCACACTGAAATTGGGTACTCCCTCCAGAATATTTCAAATTAAAAAAAAAATCAATGTCCTGGTCTCGTTTGCTATTTTCAATAGTGACCGAGATTATATACCCGTTGAGGCATCATCAGACCTATAATTAATTAAGTTTCTTATAAATAATGTATAATCTACTGCTGACAAACTAATTGCAACAGATTACATGTGATGAACATTTTTTAAGTAGTTTCTTCTAGTTACATCAAGGCCATTATGATGATGTCCTAAGGCAAAACTAGCTCAAGTGCCATTAACCCGATACCTACTGTTTTTCTCAGCAACAATCATAATCTATCAATACCCGTGGTGCATATAGTGACTAATTTTCCATTCATTGAAAATACTTTGATTTTTCTGTATAGACATCCAAGGTTTTTGAGAAGAGAATCATTGAATAAAAAATTTCACTTTGGGATTCCTCGCGCCGGCCAATATTGAAAGACGCTGCTGAAAAGAGCCTATACATTAATCTTACCGCTAGCCTCATCGTTTGTTTCGAACCTCATCGCTGCACTATACAGGGTTTTTCCTAATTACAGCGTACAATAATTTTAAGGGCGAATTCCTGAGCTAATTTCATGAAAAAAAAGTTCATATAAATAGGGTCCGGAAAATCATTCCAGAAGTGTGAACTTTCTAAAATAAAATCGGTCTCTCAGGAATGTTACGAATATCTTAGAACCGATATTTTTGAAATTTGATAAAATATATTTTTAGTGATAAAAGCCAATTTAGCTCAGTGGAAATTTTAAATACCAGTGCCGTCCCAATGGGCATCACTGAATATTTTTGTTAAATGAATGTATGTAACAGAGAACTCATTTGTGTGTTTAGAGTGGCTGAAAAGGCCACCGTTTCTAAAAAATCGGAGAAAAATGTATCATCATATTTTTTTTCTAATTTTCAGAAACCAAGTCGTTGTGGACCCATGTTCATATGAACTTTTTGTCCTAAAACTAGTCAAAGATTCACCCTTTTTATTACCACCCTGTAGATGCACGAGTCTGCGACTCCTCAATATCTTTTTTATCGATCAGACAAACTGATTAGAAGGTGGTTTGCATCTCGAAAAGAAAATATATTTTAATAAAAAGCTCATAAACTTCATAATTCTGGAATTTGCGATAATTATTATGATCAAATTGGAACCATAGAAATAACTTTTATTATGTACCATTCAGTCATATGGTGAAGAACTATTTTTTCGTATTTCAACACCAGCGGCCAATAAAGTGTGCACATAGAGGTAAAAGGCAGCTCCAATATCCAGTTTCGAAATGTACTATCGCGTATCGAATGTCGTTTTTATATTTCAGTAATTTAAACAGCGGAACATGAAATTTACTCAAATGACTGACCAGAGAAGTAGATGTGGAACGTAACGTAAATAATATATGCTGGGATTTTTTTTATTGCGCAAAAAGGTAGGAGAATTTGAACTATTTCAGTTCCCCTACAGATTAAAAGCATTGTTGGAGAAATGTGAAAAAAATAAAATGTTGACTCAGATGAGACAATGTAAGAGAGTTGTCCGCGAGGTCACTGACATTTTAATTTGATTTCCCAATAACGAAATTACATTATTGGTTCATATTTCCGAGAAATACAAACAAACAACAACACGTGTCTGTTCGAAAGTATGAAGTGGATATGAATGCTGTCACCATAGCAAATGGGAAAACTTAATATATCTTACATCAACCATGTATTGATTGCTTTCAGGGATTCCGTTGAAAAACAATATTCCCAAATATAATATTGCTAAATCCAAATTTGCTTATTTCAAATGGGGTACGACTTCGTTGGTCGTCAACCACAATTAATTTATTTGACAATTTATTTACTAACCCAAAACGACAGAACCAAATCAAACACCCACATGTGTTTTAAATGAGTTCCTCAAATGCGGTGGAGCGTGTTGCTCGTGCGAAATCAGAGCTCGGCCGCAGGCAAGCGTAGTTCCCGGGTTCGCCACCGCGGCGCTACTCACCTGTCCGGAAGCGGAAACGCGACCAAGCACCATGGGAATCTCGGACGAGCGGACACTGTTGAAAAACTAATCATATAATATGTTGTATTCAAGTGATTGATTGAAATCAAGATTTGGAAAATCCTGCTACTTCATGTTCAATAATAATTTCATGCTCATCCATGGTTCTGATTCCTTGAGTGATTCCAAGGTCAAAATCTCACAATGATCCACCCTGTGAAGGATCAAAAACGCGGCCATCAGAAGGTCACAGTTAAATTTATTAGATTCAAGTCCGATTAAAGGTTCTAGCTTTCTCTCCCCTAGCTTCTGCTTCCACCTCTCAGGATTCTCGATATTATCTCCCTGATGTCCTGTGCAGAGTCTGTGCCTCCGGCTTCACTTGATGTGCAGATTTAAATGCTGATTTCGAAGTCTTCCAGATGGTTTTTTAGTTTTCTCAAAAAGCAGTCCCCATAGTTCAATAATTCTATAGTTTGTACTTCATACTGCTTGTTGTTATAAGATTAGGTATTATTCTATTGAAGGTCTCGCTTAGGGGTTAGCGAGACCATGGTGTTGGTCTCGGTCTTGTCAAAGTACCAAGAGTCTCGGTCGCGATCTCGAAAATTACATGTTGTTTGTTGACTTGGAAATTTTTTTTTTTTTTCTGAGAAGAGTGACAATCTATAGAATTTTATGTTATTCCGTGATTTTAATTCTATGGTGTTTTCTTTGATCTACATTTGAAAACGGGACGGAAAGTTTCAAAACAGAATGATAATATGAACTTTGTCTAAGAAATGACCAGACCACCAATAACTTAAAAGGTGGTTTTGCAGCAAACGTCACACGACCCAACTAGATTGATGTTGTATTTTTCAATTTGCTTCCACCTTAAAGGTCTACCTTTTCCTCGACCTTTCCGTTGTTACCTCACAAACGCAAATGTGACTTCACTGAAGAAGATTGTCCAAATCATTTTATTAAAATATTGTTTTATTCTATACCCACTAATTCTATACTCACTAAAGAGAGGCAAATATTGAAAAATATAATTATTTTGCTCTATGAAACTGAATATTGGAAGACACCTATTTATAATTTGGAGACCGACACTGAACGAGACAAGACCGAGACCAAGATGGAGACTATGCATGGTCTTGATCTCGGACTCGGTTTCAAGAAAGAGACCAAAAGCGAGACTCTGATTCATTTTCCGGTCTCGGTCTGGCGAACTCTTGTCTTGCTTGAAGTTTAATGTGTCAATTTGCTAGTTACCAAGAGTACTTCAACGCTGATGTTCTTGGGATGTTACATATGGTTGAAATAAAAAGATTAGCGACTGGAATTAGATGTTGTGCGGAGCTAATGCATGGGTGGGTTTAAAATAAACAAAATCGCAGTTCAAGGTCACATTAATCCATTTTCATCCATGTTTTCTATTAGTTATAGTGGATTCCTTGTTTTTTAATTTGATTTACTGATTTTCTTATTAATTTTCTCGGCCACCTGCCCACAAATCGATATCAGATCCTCGGCCTCATCAAAATCTCGTAGATTCCTCGTTTACATTTATTATCATTATAATGATTAACCTATCTACTAGCTGTAGCTGGAGCTCGACTAGATACAAACAAGAATAATTAAGTGATTCTCAGCCTTGATATTAATATTATGTTGAACAATAAAACACCATTTTTATAGCTTTAACGTGCTAGTACCATTATTATTAGACCTATCAATCCATAGAAACCTATACCTAAGCAAGCTGATATCAAAGGATTTTTTTTATGACAACCTTCGATTTTTTAGTAATCAGAATCATTACGCAGCTATATACCACAAATTTATATTTTTTGTTTGTTAAATTTGTTACAAATTATGCCTGGTTTTGTCGTTGAAAATTATTTGCTCCTCTTTTTGCTAGATAGTTGATAAAACGGAAAAAAATGATAGATGGATTCACATTAAAACTTTTCATGGTTATTATCCATTATTCGCATAACGAAAAATGATAATAATCATGATTTCAAAAGCCAATAAAAATTCTCGAAGATATAAGGTGACAAAAATGAAACTTGATTTTCGAAATATTACAATACTTCAAAACGAATAAGATATTAAATCCAAAATTGGTATAACCATTTTCGAAAGAAAGAAATCCGATTTTGGTATTAGTTTGAACCTTATTTCCAGAGGGCGCTTTCTACAAACTTTTGTACATAGATGATTACAAAGAGGTGAATTCGTGATAAGAATTACTTATTTTGTTTTTTTTTTTGTTAAATAGCGGTTAAATCAATAAAAACGGAAGGTGAAATGTAATTTCGTCGTCAATACCACTACGTGATGTATCTGATAAACATTGAAAATTGAGTCAATTCGATTTCTCCACATAAAAAAAAAGCTCCAGCAAACGACGAAGTTACGCGAGAGGGGGGGATTTTGGGATTTTTAATTTGGGATCCCGGGATAAATCTCGAAATCCCGATAAAATTGAAAAATAATTTGTAGGGTTATAACAATTACATAATATTTTGTAACTATTTCAGTAAAAGAACTTATACTCACTGAAAGATAATATGTATTGTATCGTAACCAATTCAAGTGTTACAATGCGATATGTCAAAAACGGCCTAATTTTTTTTAACGTTCTGGTAACGTGATAATTCCCGGGATGTCACATTTTAGGTTATTTTTCACATTTGCTCCTTCACCCCCTCAAGAGGGGTGGGGGGTAACTATCGAATTTCAAATGGAATGATGTATTTTTTATTTCAAAATACGAATCTACATAAAATATGTAGTCTGTTTAATTTTTTTTTTTTTTGAAATTGCTCTACTGGTTACGGAATTATGATGATCAAAAATTGTTCAATTAATTTATCCCTTTATATTACAGTTATCCTGCATCTTTTACCATGGAAACCCAAATGTAATCGTGAAATGTGTCCCCCCGTAAAATTATCACATCATCAAAGTGTAAAAAAAATGAGGCCGTTTCTCGTATCGCCTTGTAACACAAAAACTCATCCTTCAATTGTTTCACGTCACCAAAATTTAAAAAAAAAATTGAAGTCGTTTTTGACACACCACATTTTAACACTTCAAAAACTAACCCTGTACATTACATAACATTTTTGGATAAAATGGGGATCTATTTCGGGAATTCGGGATATCTTTTGTGATTTCTGGAAAAATGTTCGGGGTCCCGGGATCTCGGGATCCCGAATCCCGGGATTGGAAACCCTAATTCACAGGATCTTTCGATGTATAGAGAAACAAGTCGAACTCATTTTTTCAGAATGTTATTTTTCAAAAACATTTTATGGGTTAATAAAAACAGTTCAACAGACTTTTCACGATATTAATCATTACGTTATATTTTCTCGTTGTATCCTTTTTCCTTGATTCAGGATCCCCATTGTGTCTCCTGAATTCTTTAAATCAACAAAAGTTGAATTTTCCTCAGAGTTAATTCAAGTTCAAACTTTATGCTATTGCTAAGTGATTTTTCTGTAGAACCACTGAATAACGAGACAAAGATTCGTTGTTTGAAGGATATACACCGTTAATTCCACCTGAATCATAGATTTTTAAAAGCCATCAGGCATTGAGAATATTGATAATCATTATCTATATTCTCATAATTATTATAAAATATCTTTATTTTTAGTAATATGTACAGGGTATCCCAAATTGAACGCGTTCTTTTAATTGCAGAGTGTGTGCTTTTCACTCCTTTACCCTGTGGCACATATGATTTTGATACTAGTTATTATCAGATATCCAGCAACTAACTTTACTCTATCTTTGGGAAACCCTGTATAGATACTTATATTGTAGATCGAAAATGTTTGTTTCTAAATCGTGGAAAGTATTGCATCTCCTCAAGATATTTTGGTTTTTATCATTGAGCTTGCAAACTTTCAGTTTCACGTTTGGACGTAACTATCTCCTTTTTTTTACAAAATTTGCATTTTGATATTTTCCGTTACTGATATTGTAAAGTTATATATACAGGGTGTCTCTGAAATGACTGTACAGGGTTATTCATTATATTTTGACACCCATCTACAGCTCTTATTGCGAGTGATAGAAAAAAACTTTAAATACAAAAGTTTTGGTTTTTTTCACGTAGTATCTTCTGGTGATAGCGGAATCAACAAATCGAAATCATAACATAGAAAAAATTCATTAAGTCATATTTTTTTAAATGGAACACCCTGTATATTATTGACTAAAATGAAAGATCTCTTTAATCTGATTTCAAATATATATGGTTTGTAGGCATTTGGTTCAGTCACTTTGAAACTATTTGAATTCAAAAAATATATTTTTTTAAACTACAACAAATATTCACAACAACTTAACTTAATCATATAAACTATCAACATTCCATTAAAAACGAAGCTACATGTTTTCTACATAACCCCCATAACCAAAACTTTTGTATTTAAATTTTTTTTCTATCACTCGCAATAAGAGCTGTAGATGGGTGTCAAAATATAATGAATAACCCTGTACATCGTTTAACCACAAACTCCTTAAACAAAAAAGGGCAATCTAGGCAAACTTACCTATATCCAAAAATGCTTCTTTGAGCCTACAGCGTCAAAGATTCAAAAGAAAAATGGTTTTTCTACATTTTTCGAAAACATGCAGATCGATTTTGATAATTTTTGGCACCTGGTCTTGGATCAAATAAAGTGTTTTGTTTCTATAGCAACCGGTTGAAATTGACCGGAAGTGTTTAAACGTGACGTCACATGCAGTTATTTGTTTTGATTTTTTTTGGAATTGACTTTTTGATAATTCAAATGTTTTTATCTAATTGTTCAATGTATTGGAAAGCTTTTCTCTGTCTTGAGAAATTTCGCTGGGATAAGTGGTTGTTCCAGAAAAAAATATTTTCATTCATGTACAGGGTGTCCCATTTTGGGTACTTTTGCGGGATATCTCCGTTATTCTTATAGATAGAAAGTTGCGGTTTTCGCGACAGTGTGCTCCTTTTTCGTGAAACTAAAGATGCCGTTAACAAAATTTTCATAGTCCTTTTCGTTTTCAAGATACAGAGGGCTAAACTGAAAATGTTGCATTTTAAGGTACCCCTCGTATCTAAACTATCAGATAAGTTATGGAAAATGTGAAAACTGTTTCTCATATAACTTTTCCCGTAGAACTCGATTCTGCCTTCGGAATCAGTATACAGGGTCAGGTCAAAAAGTTATCGGACCCAACTTAATTTTTTTAAATGGAACACCCTGTATATTTATAGTCCATAAGATTTGTCTTTTCTTTACCTTTTCAGGAATATATAAGAGTATGCACTTTAAAAAAAAAAATGTTTAGCCTATAACTTTTTGACCTGACCCCGTATACTAATTCCGAAGGCAGAATGGAGTTCCACGGGAAAAGTATATAACTTTTAATTCATCAAGGAACACCCTGTATATTTATTGTCCATAAGATTTGTCTTTTCTTCACCTTTTCAAAAATATATAAGAGTATGCACTTTAAAAAAAAAAAAAATGTTTAGCCTATAACTTTTTGACCTGACCCCGTGTACTAATTCCGAAGGCAGAATCGAGTTCCACGGGAAAAGTATATAACTTTCAATTTTGCCTTCGGAATTTGTATACGGGGTCAGGTCAAAAAGTTATTGGCTAAAAAATTTTTTTTTTTATAGTGCATACTCTTATATATTTTTGAAAAGGTAAAGAAAAGACAAATCTCATGGACTATAAATATACAGGGTGTTCCATTTAAAAAAATAAAGTTGGGTCCGATAACTTTTTGACCTGCCCTGTATACTAATTCCGAAGTCAGAATCGAGTTCTACGGGAAAAGTTATATAAGAAACAGTTTTCACATTTTCCATAACTTATCTGATAGTTTAGATACGAGGGGTACCTTAAAATGCAACATTTTCAGTTTAGCCCTGTATCTTGAAAACTAAAAGGGCTACGAAAATTTTGTTAACGGCATCTTTAGTTTCACGAAAAAGTAGCACACTGTCGCGAAAACCGCAACTTTCTATCTATAAGAATAACGGAGATACCCCGCAAAAGTACCCAAAATGGGACACCCTGTACACAGATATTTTATTATTGAATCATTTTTTTTTAGCATAAGTATATTTATAGTCTATAGTATACAGTGCTTTGTCAACAAATGACGTTCATTTATGACAATAAAGTATTTATCAATCAATCAATCAATAACCACTTATCCCAGCAAATTTTTTCAAGAGTGGAAAAAGCTTTCCTATACACTGCGTTAGTAGATAAAAACGTCTGATTTGTCAGGAAGTCAAATATATAAAAAATCAAAAGATATACAGGGTCCTTCATTAGTGCGTCGGGCAATCCTAGCGTGGTTATTTACAAAAGTAGAAAAAAAAGTTTTATACAAAAGTTGTAGAATGTGACTTTATGCATATTTTAAAAATATTTTCAAACATACAGGGTGCGTCACAAAAGTATGGCACGAAAAAGTATGATTTTTTTAAATGGAACCCCCTGTATATTGATTGATATTTCAATTCTTTCTTCAATTTGGAACAAAAATTGTGATACAACTAATGTTCCTAAATTCAACCGTTATCGAGATATCGCGTTTTAAAAATGGCATTTTTGCAACTTTGACATGCTATAAAACTCAAACTATTCAAGTTAGAGGAAAATGGTTTGCACATTCCTATCTTAACTTTTCAAGAGCTATTCAAGGAGATTAAATCCATTATTGTGAAAAAATGTCAAAATGTGCCGAAAAAAGTTGACAGTTGACGTTACCTTCTATCCAAATGACAGAAGAGCTCTTGAAAAGTTAAGATAGGAATGTGCAATTCATTTTTCTCTAACTTGAATAGTTTGAGTTTTATAGCATGTCAAAGTTGCAAAAATGCCATTTTTAAAACGCGAAATCTCGATAACGGTTGAATTTAGGAACATTAGTTGTAGCACAATTTTTGTTCCAAATTGAAGAAAGAATTGAAATATCAATTAATATACAGGGGGTTCCATTTAAAAAAATCATACTTTTTCGTGCCATACTTTTGTGACGCACCCTGTATGTTTGAAAATATTTTTAAAATATGCATAAAGTCACATTCTACAACTTTTGTATAAAACTTTTTTTTCTACTTTTGTAAATAACCACGCTAGGAATGCCCGACGCACTAATGAAGGACCCTGTATGTAGTCACCAAAAATTATCAAGATCGATCTGCACGTTTTCGAAAAATGTAGGAAAAAACAATTTTTTTCGTGAATTTTTGACGCCCTCTGTAGGCTTAACGAAGCATTTTTGGATATAGGTAAATTTGCCCAGATCGCCTTATATTTGGTTAAGGAATCTGTGGTTAAACGTTGTACAGTCATTTCAGAGACACCCTGTATATAAATATTCATGAAAACGACGCCGACGATTTGTTGTCAACTTTTTCAGACGTACTTCATAACACTTGTTGCACAATCACCGATAAGTTATGAGACACCCTGTACAAAAATGAGAAATATCTTTATCAACACGTTGCTAGTTTATCTTGTAAAATATGAAGGAATTAATTGTGGACCTGGGATAACGCAACGGATTAGAAGAGGGTTGCTTGTCTACTCGACCGTTCAAGTTCCATATAAAAATGATACAGGGTCGCTGATATGTATGGAAACGGTGGATTATTGGTTAAACTATACGAGCTACAGGAAAAGGTTAAATACAAAAGTTGACGGGTTTTTGAATAGCTCTTGGTTGGTGAAAACTAGAATTATACAGGGTCGGTCAAAAAGGCGTGGGACAACAATGTTGCATTTTTTTAAAAGGAACTTCCTGTATATTATTGAATATTCCAATTCCTCCTTCAATTTTGAACAAAAGTTGTCATACACATAATGTTCCTAAATTTAGCCGTGTTCGTGTTATCGCGTTTTATAAATTACATTTTTATATCTTTGACAAGCTAAAACTCAAACGATTCAAGAGAAAAACGGTCTGGACGTTCTAGTCTTAACTTTTCAAAAGAGCTATCAAACGGCATTCTTTTAAAAAAAAAATTAAAATATTTTTGCTCAAAATCAAAGAAGGAATTGAAATATGCAATAATATACAGGCAGTTCCATTTAAAAAAAAACAACTTTGTTGTCCCGCGACTTTATGGCTGAACCCTGTATAATTCTAGTTTTCACCTACTAATAGATATTCAAAAACCCTTGAACTTTTGAATTTAACTTTTTCCAGTAGCTCATATAGTTTAACCAATAATCGACCGTTTCTATACATATCAGCGACCCGGTATTATGTAAATGAGGATGCGAAATTTGCGTTTCATTAATTTATGTGTGAAATAATTTCCGTTTAGATTATTTTAATAGAGTGAGCCATTTGAATTGTGTATTGGAATGTACAGGGTGGGCAAGTAAGAATGCGAGGTACTGTATCTAGACAACTATTCATCGTAGAGGCTTGCGGCAAAAATTTGTATCCTCTTTTAAAATATATGGAAATGAATAAATCATTATATTTGGTTTTTTGGAGAAAACTCAAAAATATGCTACCATTTCAGTTGACGCCATCTAGCGGCGACGGCAAAGGTAACAAATTCAAAACCAAATAAGCATTTTGTAGAGCAGATAATGCTCTTTCATATGAGCTCAAGTTCGTAAAAACCGGTCAAGCGAAACGAGAGAAATCTCCGTTGGTTTAAAAAAATAATTGAACTTTCCCCACTCCTTTATTTTGATAGATAGACAAAATTATAGGTAAATTTTATTCAGCAGAATTCTATAAAAATCCAATTTTTCTACTTGGTGTTGGTTGTTACGCCCATTAGTGACCAATTCAGAAACTTGAAAATATTTTCCAGGTATTACTCCTAGCCATTTTAGTAATAAAATTTTTTTGCCGCAAGTCTCTACGATGAATAGTTGTCCAGATACAGTACCTCGCATTCTGAGTTGCCCACCCTGTACACGTTGGCCAAATAAGCGAGGTAAGCGGCTGTATCTCAGAAACCACTCATTGTAGAGACTTGCGGTAAAAGATAATATAACCAAAGTGGCCAAAAAAAAACACTGGAAATGATTTTCAAGTTCACACCTCCACCGTTAGGGGGCGTAATAGCTTTGATAAAAAAGAAAAATCGATTTTATTCAAAAATTTTCAATTATAAGTGGCTAAAAGAATACCATCACTAAAATCCTCGTGAATTCTGCCTCTTTCTGGTTCACCACTTTTGATTATTGAGCATCAAATAATGACGGAGGAGAAGGGTGAAGTCTGACTTATTGAACATATTTCAGCGAATGAGGTCTTGTTCGAGAGAGGAGGCCTTGTTTATTAAGGGAAAAATATAGTCATGAGAGATAGGTTTACGCTGCTTCCTCTAGGGGGCGCCAATGCAAAAGTTTATAGTTGTTTTGAGTTTTTTTCCGAAATTTCAAATAGAATGATACAATTATTTCAACAAAAACAAAAGTAGATAAAAATTGCAAGAAGAAACCGCCTTACCGCATCTTGATAACTTGACGCGTTCAGGAGTTATTGCCAGAAGAGCATTAAATGTTCAATCAAAAGCATTTAAACGATCATTAAAAAAAAACAATTCAATTCAATGCCACAGATATTAAACTGTTCCCCATCATGTTCCACACATTGTTCCATTATCTGATGGGTGGAGAAAACTTCCGCTTCAACTGCAGCCGTTAGTATTTGAAGAAATTCATCTCGAATTATATTTTCCATGTCTATCCTTGTTGGTTGAGTTTGATAGACAATGTCTTTTATGCGTCCCCATAAATAGAAGTCGAGACACATCAAGTCGGGTGATCTGGCTGGTTAAGGAAATAAGCAGCCTTCTTCCTATCCAGCTCTCATGAAAGATCTGGTTGATGTAATTTCGCAAATTAATAGAAAAATGAGCTGGGCAACCGTCCAATTGTAGAAACATGTTTCACCTAGTTTCTTCTAACAAGACAAAATCGGCAACTGATCAACCAAGAACTCTAAAAAGGTATCGCCGGTCAACGGCCTATCGAAAAATATGGTCCAATAATTTTATTTTCTATGTTGCCACACGCACACCTTCCGACTGCAGCGACCTTGGTGCTGCACTTCCCGCGTCCAATGTAGATTTTCGGCCGACTCTCCCATCACTATGGAAAGTAGACTCGTCGGTCCACAGAAATTTTGTGCAGAAATGCAGAAATGTCTGTTTTCCCTAATCTTGCCGAACATTCAATGACAATGATAGAATCTATCATTAAAATCTTCTTTATTCAGGGAGTTATGTAAGAATATATGGTAAGGATGTACTCTGAAAACAGAATGCAAAACTGGGATATTCAAAAAAATTAACTGTGTATTGAAAACGGAATGATATAATAATTTTATGTACTGATTTTACCTGTTGTCTTTCAAAATATTACAAACAGTAGTTCGTGCGATATACCCAAGCCTGAAGATAATGCCCTAGTTCCTATATGTCTAAATGGGGCAATATGGTACACAGACGGCTCTAAAACATGCCGGGGAACTGGTGCCGGAATCGTAGGAGAAAATCCAAAGTGGGAAACATATGAACCACTTGGGATGTACGCTACAGTTTTCCAGGCAGAAGTACAGCTGGTTCGTGAAAAAACTGGTATTGCTCAAAGAAATGTTCAAAAAATTGAGCAGTGCAATATTTGTTTTGACAAAACAAAAAAGTATGACGTCATATTTTTACCAGGTTGATACATCTGAATATTTTTTTTCAAATGACTCCTCACATGAGTACAGGAACTAAAGCGAAAATATTGAATTGGTCGATTGTGTGTATCAAAGTTTGCAAATCTACCTAATTCAAATTAATTATTTACATACATACATCATAACATACCCAAACTTTTCACTTGAATGACATGTCACTGTCGTATAGTTTTGTCAAAACAAATATTACACTGCTCAATTTTGTAAACATTTCTATGAGCAATATAAGTTTTTTTTTACGAACCAGCTGTACATGCAATAAATATATGCGTGCAAGAGAATCTCAGGAGAGGCTACAGAGGAAGGAAAATCCTTATCCTTAGTCAAGCTGCAATCAAAACCATCTCCAGTCGAGAAACCAAATCCAAACAAGTCATGGACTGTCAGCAAAACCTTGTCACACTGGGAGTATCTAACGATGTTACTCTTGGATAGATACCAGGACACACAGGGATAGCTGAGAACGAGCGGGCGGATCTACCAGCACGCAAAGCTGCAAACACACCACTTCTGGGTCCAGAACCTGCCATTGGTATTACAAAATCCTCTGTGAGAGGTTGGCTGAACTGTTGGTCCAAAAAACAACAGAAAGCTAGATGGTGCCAATCACCAGGACTGAAGCACAGTAAATTAATGATGGCAGACGAGATTGATTAACCATCATTTTCTGGAAGCCTACTGAAACTCAGCAGGAATCAGCTTAGGAAAGCAGCAACAACTGGACACTGCACTCTACGGAAACACATGCATATCATGGGTCTTTTCAACGGGGAACCCATATGTAGGCTGTGCAACGAGGAGGACACATTGTATTTGAATTTGAAGCGCTGGCGTACTGGAGAAAATATAACGGGGAATTCGCAACCGCTCCTCAAAGGACGGACAGGGAAACAGTAGAGCAAGTTATTAACCTTATTCGGGCAATGGAGCTCTTCGACTGAGAGACAGGCACAGAGAAGATACAATAAGCCCAACTAGAGGCTGCGGTGTCGGGGCCAACAGCCCGACACTCATAGAGCCCGTACTTCTGTAATCAGTGATCAATAATTCTATATGTATTGTCTATTATACTCCAAGTATGCCAGAACATTGATAATATTCTCTTCAGTTCTTGCATTACTACGTCCACGGAATTTCGGTCGTCAAAAACTGCCAGTAGATAGTAGAAGCTCATTCACGTCGACGTAAACGTGGTGATTGACATCGGGGCAAGCGCACTTCGTATTTTTTAACTTTTGCGTTTACGGACATACGTAACCTTGCGTGTCTTCACGTATTGCACGTTATCCCTTTTACGTAATCCGAGGTTTGCCGATAGAGTCTCCGATCTAGGATAATCTGCCAACGAATCAATTTTGGACATAACACATCTTTTTTTATTTGGCCTCAAAATTCAATAACCAAATTGTCACAAACATCAGTTCTTTTCTACCTTTACAGGTAGAAAAACTATATGTAAACACATAAAATTAGGTCAATTCAACTCGTTTCATGTACGTCAAATGCCACACTTCAACTAGCTTTTGGATCATTATACGTATATAGAAGTGAACTAGAAATACTCTTCTACCGTAAGTACGACGTTCTGGATAACGTGCTGCATACCGTCTTTCAGCAATCGCCTCGTTTTGGAAACACTCGTAAAAGACCGCTATCATGTCAGCGGCCTCTTCATTTGTAAGAGGCATTTCAAACAAGACACAATAAAGATTTGAAGCTTCTTTCCAAGTTTGTTTTTGGTTACCATGGACTATCCAAGAAATGGAAAGATATAAGAACATACGGGTTCATTAGAAAAAGTCAATAACTTTTGAACGCGTGACGTTATCGAAATGCGGTTTCCAGGTTTTTTCTTTTAAATTTGATCTATTTTCTTTTTCTGTTAAAATAATTATATCGTTTCATTTGAAATTCAAGAATAAAATCAAAAAAACTATAAAGCTTTGCATTGGTGCCCCCTAGAGGGAGCATCGTAGACCTATCTCTCATGGCTATATTTTTCTCTCAATTGACAAGGCCTTCTCTCTCGAACAAGATCTTATTTGCCGAAATATGTTGAGTCTAACTGAAGTAATAGGCCTTTCAATAAGTCAGACTTGACCCTTCTCCCCCGTTTTCATTTGATGCCCTGCTATGAAAAGTGGTTGACTAAAAATTTGCAGAATTTCACGAGGATTACAGTGTTGGTATTCTTTTAGCAACTTAAAGTTGAACATTTCCGAGTAAAATCGTTTTTTTTTTCGACCATAGCTATTACCCTCCCTAGCGGTGGAGGTATGAGCTTGAAAATTATTTCCAGTGTTTTCTTTTGGCCACTTGAGTTATACCGGGTGTTCATTTGAAAACTTTCCACCCCGGTTTTATCAAAAACTACTGATTAAAAAAAAAAGGGCCGAGACACGTCAAAATATTTGTCTGGGGAAACGACTTTTTAAGTAAAATTTACTACGCTCCATTCACCCCCTAACCCCAGGGGCACCCCCTTAAGAATCTTAAATGGGAAAGGATATCGAGTTATAGCTTGTTAGAAAGGCCTTATCAAGTCTTTATTATGACGTTTGAATTTTTGAAATCGGTCGATTCGTTTTCGAGAAATTTGAAAAAAAAACAAAAAAGTTGGCGAAGTATTTCTTTATCGTTGTACCTTTAAGTAATTTTTTTGTTATTTCGTTATCTAGGTACTTGATTCTATTTGCTGTCAGTTGTATTTGTGACAATCTCGAAATATTTAACAATTTTGATTTTACTTCCAAACTGGTTTACACGCTTGCTGAAAGAGTGGAACTGATTCTAATTTATGGTGCCGAAAATCAATGAGCTCGGCGAACTGCCGTCACGTTTAACGCAAGACATCCGGAGAAGACAATTTCGCATAGGTATGTTCTGGACCTTGTTGCTAAATTCACTGAAACTGGATCTATTGCAAACAAAAAACGTGATCAGCGAAGAGTTTTGGATGAAGCTGCCCAGGTTAAAGTTTTAGGCCATTTTGGCATTGGGCTCTGTACACAAAGTTACTAAAATCCATAAATACCATCCTTATAAAATGCAAATACACCAAGAGTTAAGTGAAGACGACTTCGATAGGCAAGTTCAGTTTTGCGAACGAATGACTGCAGCAATCAAGGTAAAGAATATTTGCTTCAGTGATGAATGCACGTTTTACCTGAACGGATTTGTGAATAAGCAAAACTGCAGATATTGGAGCAATGAAAATCCTCATGCTTTTGCAGAAGGGCATACCCAGTATCCCCAAAAAATTAATGTATGGGCAGGCATTTTAGGAAACAAAGTAATTGGGCCGTTGTTTATTGATGGAAATTTCAATGGAGAAATTTATTTGGATATGTTGCACACTACCATCAATCCCCTTATTATTGAAGCAATCGAAAACCAAATCGATGAGGATGGAAACCCTGTGCTTGATGGGGCTGAAGTATATTTCCAGCAAGACGGTGCTCCTCCTCACTATATTCTTCCGGTTCGACAATGGCTAGATGACGAGTTTCCAAACAAATGCATAGGACGAAGAGGACCTATGGAATGGCCTGCTGGGTCACCTGATTTGACGCCATTAGACTTTTTTTTATGTGGTCATTTAAAATCTATAGTGTTTACTCCCCAACCTCAAACTTTAGAAGAACTCCATGAACGCATCATCGAAAAGTGGCATGATATTCCACAAGATGTTTTAGAAAATGTGGGTCAGGAATTTGAACATCGCCTATATTATTGTATGGCCAATAACGGACAACATTCTGAACACTTACTAAAAAAGTGATATTTTATTGTGTTGCTGTGAGGTATTTATTGTGACTGATAATTTTTTTAATTATCATTGTTTTTTTGAAATGTTAAAATATTTTTTCAAATTTCTCGAAAACGAATCGACCGATTTCAAAAATTCAAACGTCATAATAAAGCACTTGATAAGGCCTTTCAAACAAGCTATTAATCGATACCCTTTCCCATTTAAGATTCTTAAGGGGGTGCCCCTGAGGGTAGGGGGTGAAGTGAGGCGAAGTAATTTTTATTTAAAAAGTCGTCCCTCTAGACAAATCTTTTGTGTCTCGGCGTTTTTTTTTTTAAATCAGTAGTTTTTGATAAAACCGGGGTGGGAAGTTTCAAATGAACACCCGATGAGTGGTTTCTGCTTACCTCGCTTATTTGGCCACCCTGTACAAAGAACTTTTCTCAAGTAGATTTTTCAATGTATAATTATATTAAACATATGGAAGAATGAAAAGGAGCTTTATCATAATCACTTTTCGTTGAAACATTTTTAATAAATTAATGTAATTTTGAATGGATTCGAGTTTTGATCTTTTGTTACTTTATTTGTTTCAATTTCACCATGTTCGTAACGAAGTTGTCTTCTCATTAGACTCTTTCACACTTGAACGTATTGCTTTTTTGAATTTTCCTTAAAAAAAGAAAAAAGATTTTCATTTTGGAACTAAACATTCCAATTTTTTAGGATATGGGTAAGAGGATACGACGTTTCGAAAACGGCATCAAAAAAATTGTAGGCCTATGTTGCGTCCGGCCGAGGTCAACTTTTGTTTTTCTTATGGGAGCCATCTTGAATTTCTCCATTTTCAAAATCCGTATAAAAAATTATTTTCAAAAATATGACTCATAAAAAAAAACAGACTTGACTTTGACTGGACGCAACATAGTAGGCCTAAACTTTTTTTATGCCGTTTTTAGAATTGTATTATCCTCTTATCTACATCCTGAAAATTTCGAAGTTTTAGCTTTTATAATAAGCAAAATATTGTGGTTTTTTGAAAATGTGCCTTTTCCTTTTTCACCCTGTTTCTACATTACGGTATTGATTTAAAATAAAACAAAAGTGGAATATTTTTGGGCATACAAATAAGCTACTTTTCTTCTATTCAAGCAACCTCGTATCTCTTACCGTGTCCAATATGTACATCATTTTATTCTGGACACACTGTATATAAACCAAATAAGCGAACAATACTTGTTTCAAGAACAGTTAGATCTTCTAATATCTAAGTGTATCATTATTCCCTCGTTCTGGTTTTGTCAGAAATAATCAATAAATATAAATATAATACGTTCACCATAATTTAACGACCAAAGCTTTATGGTTAAAGACCTATAATAAAGCAGAATGGAGACATAATTTTTATTTTATAGGCAGCACACTCACATTACCTTTCACCTGATGTCTTGTAACATAACTTGAAAAATCGAGGAAATCACAACTAACAATTTTATGATAGTTCCACCATAAGAAGCAATAATCATAAACGTGAAGCATCCATAAAAATGATTTTCTACGGTCGATACCAAACGACACAGTTGATTGGCAGCTGATAATCCCGACGTATTTCTATGTTTTCTTGATTTATATGGAACCAAAACAGATCTCATTGTAAATTCAAAGCACGCTTTTTTCAAGTACCAATTGAAATGCCAAACCTTTCCGGAAAACCAATTACCGAGGAATTAATGACACATAATAGGGAAACACGCTAGATGGTTCCGTTCTCATTTGAAACATGGTATTCTGACCGCAGAGTTTGCACACCGGCTCTTTCGTTGATTTGAGTGTGAATTTCTCGATTTCATTGAAAAGTCTAGTAGAAGGATGATAGATCATATGCTGTATTGAATTTCAGTACATATTTGGTTACTTTAATGACTTGAGAGTGGCAGGTGTGAATGGGAATAAATTGGGCTAACGTGTTCTATAAGGCGCCTTCTTACAGTGAAGTTGATTCATGACATTCTATTTTTGTTTTTTTTTGGGAAAATTTTGCTATTAATACTATTACATCATCCTTATACTCATGACAATGAATTTGCATTTTTCAAAATAGCTAGCGATGTTCAAGCATTCCAATAAGTTAATTTTATTCGTATGTGAATTTCATGCCAATGATTTTGAAATATGATTCGGGTCGGGTCACATAGCGACATCCACAATTCCGGAAGTGCTGCAGTCCGTCAGTCCACTTATCACAATTTTTGAAGCAAATCGGATCTTATCTTTATCATACCTCGTTTAATGTTGACAGAATTCATCATACTTGATGATTTGTTACCATCAAAACAATATAGTCCAGTGATATTAAGTCCCACGATTTTGGATGCCAAAGTAAAAGCACAGATAATATTACTCCTTGATCAACAGATAAAAAAAGCAGAAGCGGAGTGCTGGGAAATTGCACGCACCTATAATTTGCTCTCACTCTGAAACTATAGGTGCTGCCCTAGATTGGAACTAGAGAAGTTTTGTTTCCTTATATGGGTCCTTAGAGAGTTCGTGAATCACAAATGGCCTTATCTTCCTGCTGGGGTCAATAAAAAGTGCACTTCGTAACTTCTCTGCAGTCGAACTATAGTGGTTTTCATTTCATATGTTCTTGGCATCTTTTTCTGCTACAGGTATGTGCGTGACATTACCCCGTCCTCCCCTAGTTCACAACACTCCTCTCTCCAGCTGTTCCTTAAAACTCGGGGTCGTTGATAGAACTTCCCTGACCTCTACCAATTTAGACGAAGAATAATAAACTTGCATTCAATGGACCAAAGAAATCCACCTCCGATAACTACCTCATGCCATACGGTTACCTATCAAATATTTGGCTCTTCGTCGTTATGAATAGAGGTTCGGATTCAAAATGGGTTTTTTTTTCTGATTTAAATGTGGTTTGTGAATGGAATTTAATGGGGAACTCTTTCATTTCCCTTCTCCTATGAAAATAACAAATTCTGGATTTTCCATTGTTCTTTTTCGCTCCATGTTAGGTATAAGGTTAGGTTGCGAAGGGTATGTCCCACCCCGCAGTGTCCCGCTTTGCCTTGCTTTCACTTGGAGGCCAAATGGCCCATTGTGTTCCCTTGTTTGGAGAGGTGTCCCCTCGGTCTTGACCTGCAGCCTTTCTTTTCATCGTTCCAAACCATTTAATGATTTTTACGAAGTTCAAAATTAGCACGATGTCCACATTTGCCGCTTCCTCCAAGTCTTCGAAGAAAAATCGACCCATATTCCTGAGGTGTCCTTCTTTCACAGTTGGGCAGTGGCACATTAGATGTTCTATCGTTTCATCCTCCTGGATGCAGTCCTTGCAGAAATCATCAGTCCCCAGGCCCCATTTTCGGAGCATGGTTCCGATTTCACAGTGTCCTGTGATTACTCCGACAAGGGTGCTCACAGATGATTTGCTCTTCTTTAGTTATTTCCCTGTTTTTTCCATATCCAAGATTGGCCACAGAGCTTTCGATGTGTTGCCTCTACTGAATCTCTCAATAGTTTGATCGTTGAGTGATGTGTTCTCGATTTCAGCTTCGTCTTTTCCCTTGCTATTATTTGCTCCCGTTGTACTTAGTGTTGACAGCCTGTTGTACTTAGAGTGGGGGCTTTCGTGAGCATCTTCACGTACGAGTTCGTGTCAGTTGCTTTCCACCATACTCCGTAGGTAATTATGGGTCTAACGATCGCTGTACACATCCAGTGGATAATGTAAGGCTTTATTTCCCATTTTTTACAAATCATTCTCCTGCATCTCTCTTCATTCTTTCCTCTGGGTTTTTTTTTCCATGAGAGCTTTGAGTTTAAGATGATCCGTAGGTACTTTGCCTCATTGGAAAGCCTAAGAGTGTGTTCCCCGAATGTGGGCTTTTTACTGTTGGGCACCTTGTTTTTTCTTGTGAACAGTGATAGATATGTCTTATCAGGGTTAACTTCAAGATCGTTCTCTCCTGCTCATTTGGAAAGTTCCTTCAATGCAGATCCCATGATTTCACAGAGAGTTCACAAGCTTCTGCCTACTACCAGGATTGCCGTCATCTGCATATGCTACCATCTTTATTTTCCGTTCTCTGAAGGTTTTCAAGATAGAGTTTACCTCGATCAACCACAAGAGTGAAGAGATAACTCCTCCTTGTGGTGTCCCTGTTGTTGTTCTTTTCCTTATAGGACAGTTCCCATTTTCTAATTTTTTAATCCTGCTTTTCAGCATTTTTATTGTCTATTTATTTAATGATGATTGGTTCTATTTTCATGCTCTTTTTTCGCTCCATTTTTAGATAGAGTTTTTATGAAACAGTTTTTGCAAGACTGTACCTTTCGAATCATGTAGTTGAAACGTTGCAGCTTTTGCTTCTTTCTTGGAGAATCTACATTTGGTTAGATAGTAGCTTTGAATAATTCTCATTCCCAAACAATGTAGTTCAACTGTAAAAATTATTTTTTTTGTGAAGCCTCAGACCATATTTCTGAAATTTTTTAAAGACTGGGCTCAGCATTCCCAATTTTCATCCAACAACACCTCCAACACCTGGTTTTCCCGTCAATCAGTATTTGGGTAGCTATCCTAAGGTTTGTTCCAACTCGAACGAAAACCGTATATGGAACAAACATTGTCGTTTGCACTGAAGAGATTCCGTTCTATATTATACAGGGTGACGCATCGAACACGAAACGGCTAATTACAACTTTGTTGAAGTATGAGACAACGAAGGAATAACAACTGTGCACGTTATGTCGATGTTTCGTGATTATCAAAGGAAACCAGGAAACCGTTGAGAAAATCCTGTCAAAAATGATCAAAACACATCCAAATATCAGGCTCACACGGGAAATAGAAGAGAACAACTTCTTGGACCTAACAATACACCGATCGGGACCAAAATTATAAAACTTCAGGAAAAGCCTTGAACAAGCTGTACTTCATTGTTTATTGTGTAGTTCCAAATCTCTCATAATTTGTTCTTATCAAGTTGGGCTATTGATCAAATTAAATTATAATAATAAATCATTGAGATTGAGATGCAATGCATAAGGCATTTCCGCAAAAAATGTTATGCTTTTTATTCTTTTTGGACTGTTTACTTGTGGTTAGTGCTAATGTTTTTTGTCCACTCACTATTTTATACATTTTCCAGCCTGAAGCGAAAATGGCCTTCTAACCGGAAGCGCTCTGTAATTCAATTGAACACATACACTTTTCACTTCGTATAACTCTAATTACAGATTTTCCAAACTAAGGATATGACGAGGGACAGAAGATCTGCAAAATGAGCAACTACACAATTCTTTTGACGAGGATTTATTTCACCAGAAAAAAAATGGGGAGAAATAATTCCTCGTCGTTGTACCAGTGCATTTAGTAAAGTCTTGAAATTTTCATTTGAACAAATTGGTAGTGCATAGAAAGACCCTTCAGAAGGGCATAGTTTCGCTATAAAAGTCTATAAAGACGTCTGGAAATACGGACCTTGAATGACCGGCTTTAGATTTTTGTTTCCTCTATCTCTATGGTTGAAAATATTTTATCATGATCAGTGAATGAGAAGGTTCAAAAACCAAGGGCGTACCCAGGATCAGAAGCAGGGGGAAGGCGTAAGCTGGGTCTGGTCCAAAAAAGACACAATGCGTATTATACAGGGTCCTGCGATAGTGCGTCAGCCATCCATAGCTCGTATACCATTCAGGTTAGGAATTCCGTTCATGCGCAGACCTATACTATACATATGAGTGTATTTCAGGAAAATATTTTCGCAAATACAGAGTGGTCCAAGAAAAAGTGACGACATTTTTTTTTTTTTTAAATGGGACACCCTATATTTTTTGGATATAAAGATTTGTTTTGGTGTTCTTTCCTATGTCCAAAATTCGACAAAAAATATCGTTTTGCAACCTTTCAAAAAATGATTTGTTTTTTTCCAGCTCCGCAGTGACAAATCCAATACAGTGAGTCCGAAGATACTCCAACATCAAATGGTTTTTCTCTATTTTGTACAGGGTGTCCAAAATTTGATTCCGAATGTGACCACTTTCGAAGCAGTTTTTCTCAAGATTTTCAAAGGTATGTATATCATTTCACCGTTCAATGCAGAATGTAGGTACAGACAGTTTTTGTATTTATAAATTCATTCAAATTCTCAACCGTTCAAAAGATTTTCTCCAGAAACCATATATATGTCCATCCATCAGTAAAAAACCAACATTTTTTAGGTTGCTATGGAAAAACGCTTTGTTTATCTAACAAACAATACATATAGTTTTGACATTAGTTGTGGAAGAATACTGCCGAATAATTTGTTGAGGATTTTGCAAAAGAAGAGCTTATTGATATGATTTTTGTATTGGTAAAAAGTGAGAAAAATTGTTTTTTGACAAGTAGGATGTATGCGGCTGTTTCCCGATAAATTGACATATTTATGATTTTTGGTGAATATTTTTTGGACGGTTCAGAACTCAAATAAGTTTGTAAATACAAAAAGTGTTTGTACCTTCATTCTGCATTAAAGTATGAAATAATATACGGGGTGTATCATTTGAAAATCTTGAGAAAAACTGCTTTGAAAGTTGTCACATTCGGAATCAAATTTTGGACACCCTGTACAAAATAGAAAAAAAAACATTTGATGTTGGAGTATTAGGATTGCCACTGCGAAGCTGGGAAAAAAACAGACCCAAGACCGTCTTTAAAATTATTTTTTATTTTTTGAAAGGTTGCAAAACATTGTTTTGTGTTTTTTTCTCGAAAACTATCAAAGCAAATCAGATGAAAATTTCGGACATAGGATAGAACACCGAAACAAATCTTAATATCCAAAAAAATACAGGGTGTCCCATTTAAAAAAAAAATGTCACTTTTTTTAACCACTCTGTATTTGCGAAAATATTTTCCCGACATACACTCATATGTATAGTATAGGTCTGCGCATGAACGAAATTCCTAACCTGAATGGTATACGAGCTATGGATGCCTGACTCACTATTGCAGGACCCTGCATATTTTTTTTTTCGTATGTTAAAACATTATCCATAAGAATCTAACTTTTTATTGCAGTATCCTTGAGGTTTTTATTTTTTTTTATTTTGTCACCACTTTTGATGCCATTTTCCATGTTCTGTGAGGCTCTAAAGAAGGGCAGCTGCCACACGCTGCCCCTGCCTGGGTACGCCCTTGTTAAAAACTGATTTCTAAAATCGGTACCCTGCATGCGCGATAATTCAATTCTAACAAATCGAATATAACTATTCCGGGACGATATCAATTATGTAGATTGGAACATACCTATACAGATAAGATAAGAGAAAGTTTGAATGATCAAAGATTTGCAGTTCTGTAAGCTCTACTTAAAACCGTTTTGAAATTTGAAAAAATGGACTGCTGTTAAAAGATATAAAAAAAATGATTTTCAGCCATTTTTTAAAACGACCTCAGCTCCGCGAATACAGAAGTATCAGGTAATTCTGCTCTAAATATAATGACATAAAAACATTCTCCGTGACACACGTCATCTTTGGCATAATATGACGTCGCATCAATATGTGCGCTCTGTCAGCGAAAACAAGAAAAAACAAATTTCAAAAAGTAAAATTTTATAACAACTAATTCGGTGCATTTCCGCTTTTTTAATATTGCTCTCACAAAAGTGCAAAATTATTGTATTTATTAGGACGTGTCTTTCGCAGCCAGTCCGTTGCAATCACTATGCTATCTGTGTATTCCTTTAGCGCTCCAGTCAAATACATTTTTGCTATGGAAATTGGCGGGAATCATTTTTACTTTTTCAGCTCTTGGTCAAACCTTTTCATGAACCCTATATGCTAAATCAAAATGTCTACACGGTTCAAGTCACAAAATTTTAGTAACTGTCTCAAGGCAGGTTCACACGTATCCAGTAGCTGGCGCCAGTCTCACTGACATTCCAATCATATTCTGGCAAAGCGCTGAACCCTGGTCATTTAATCTCAACCATCGTGAATGTGCAAGTGATTGGCGTCAATGTCCTATTTTCCGATAATTGTAGTTCTCTTCAATCAAATGAAAATATATAACATTAAATTTGTATATTGTTGAGATTATTTTTTAGTGTTCCAGATCAATCTCTATGAATGGAAATCGACACCAAATTATCCAAGATAGTAATATAATATTTGTGAATGCACCACCTATCCCAAGATTCTTTATATCATTCTGTATTTACATTTAAAACTATAATCCGAAAAAAATTATTCATTTCTCACTCATCCTATCCTTCTACCCCCCACATTCAACTTCTACGTTATTAAATCACAAATGAAATATGCGTGTAAGCACGGTGGCGTTAATAATGTGCATAAATATGCCGGTAATTAATTTGGTAAAATAAGCTTAGCATCGGAATTTCGAAACAAACTTATGCTCGGGACAAGTCGAGATATAAAATACAAGTAGCTGGACGCGCACAGCTTGAGGTACATTAGTCGAGGGACACTCTTCCTACTGCGCGAGTATCAGACGTAATTTATTTGGGCACTTGTGACACCCAAGAACGTGGTGTCGGATTTTTGTGTTTTGAGTGTGTGGATTCGGTATGATTTCTGGGAAGCTTTAATGTTCTGATTTAGCCAATTAATTGATTGGTTGTATTTTCGTATGAATCTATTCAACGCGTATAACGCAGTATCAGCTTGTATGTTGCGATCAATTCAATGAAGATATTTCATTGATAAAATTACTCAAATTAGATAAAAAATAGAAACATTCTAATTTGCAAACTAACAGTTTTCAAAAGACATGGATGGAAATGGACTTTGATCGGAACGACGACGGAAAGGGGTTAAGTTTGATATGCCGTTGAGTCGATGTCAGAATTAGAACTTAAATTAGAGTATACTTATACTACGCGTGGAACGAAATTGCCCATTCATTCAGGAAAAACAAGGATGATTAGTCATCATCATCCTTGTTCGGAGAAGAAACGTCGGATAATAAAATTGATTACGTCATTTTGTAGGGGGAGAAATGAGGATGTGCATAATATGTGACATCTACTTCAAAATGTCCGAGTATTTGTTTTAAATAAACCTGTAGAAACTTGAAGAATATGGAATTTTTCAACAGCATTTTATTGAGTATCAAAATGCTCAACGTTCTCAAGACTTAAGCTTCGCCGAATCTTGTGCCCACCGCTATAACACCCTGTATAAATGTTATCTCATCATTAATGCGAATAAAATCACGATTACTTGCCCTGCTTACCAATTTCTCAATTCTATGAAAAAAAAAATCACACTAACATGGTCACGAAAAAGCATGGTTTTTAAGATGTAAAACTCAACAAAAAATCGTTTTTTTACAAAAAATGTTACAAATACTCAGTGTTTGGCAGCAATTCCAAAAACCATGTTTATTAAAAAAAAGCATAGGCGTATCGTTTTTTTTTAATATTCAATGAAATACCTATACCTGCGCCACTGGCTGAAACAGACCCTACCTAAAAGTGATTCATGGATTTTAGGTACCCACTGAATTCCAGCAAAATATAGAATGCAGTTTCCATAAAATTGAAGAAAGTTCTTTTTTTTTATTATGTCAACTCCTTGCATATCGAAAATTTATCGATTGCGAACCTAAATTCTAAATTACAGAAGAACTCACACCCTCAAGGATCAGCATGTATAAAATATGGACATTTTTATACATATTCTGAAGTTTCTTCATGGAAACTTCTGCAGGTTTCATGTTTTAATCGAAGAAAATCGAAAGTCGATGGAAGTCGCAAAAATATGAAAAAAATTATATGAATTTAAATCATAGAATATATTATGATTGAAACCTTCGTTTTCGAAATGTCGGCTGTTAAAGTCTTATACAAAAAATAAATTAATTAATATTCTCTAAACGAATTGGAAAAAGACAATACAGGGTGTCCGGAAATTACGCGTCAGGATTTTGGTGGGCGATTCTACATGAAAAATTAATGCAACAAACTTCTATACAATTTTTTCAAAAACTCAAAATTAAGGAAGATACAGGGTGTTAAAAAATATTTTTTTTTCTTATTTTTTTAATAACATTTTTTCTAGTGTAATGATTTTCGCCAAATTTTTCATGCATGTCACTAGTGTTTCTTTGTATTCACCCTAATAATTTGACGCTAGTCGTCAATGACAAAAGGCTGAAGCTGTCCTTCACCTTAGGAAAATTACTTAGAACTTTTTTGTTTTAATCTTTTTATAAATTTGGATGTCAAATTAGTAAAGAGCATCAAAATATTTTTTAAAAAGGTGCTCGTGTTGCATCATCGTAGAATTAACGGTTTCCGAGAAAAACGACTTTAAACATTAACCGTACCTTAAATAATTAAAAATTCGTACTTTGAAAAAATTTTTGAAGTTTTTGAAAAAATTGTATAGAAGTTTGTTGCATTAATTTTTCATGTAGAATCGCCCACCAAAATCCTGACGCATAATTTCCGGACACCCTGTATAATTCAGTGAGATGTGACAGTCTATGAAGATGCTTATTTTCCGATGAAAACTTTAAATTACAGTGCCGTGCGTACATCTTTCGTTTTTTGTCAAAATAAAAATAATTTTCGAGTTCCTTGTTCGTTTTCTTGCTATAGTCAAAAGTCCCTTGCGTTTTTTCTCTTCGATGTTTCGTTTTCAAGTAAAAAATGAAGACCCCTTCGAAGTCAGAAGAAATATTAAGATCAAGTTTATCGTGATTATTATTTAAACCACAAATGTAGAGATGATCTAGACAATTATTCTTTGTCGTTTTGAAAATATTAATCATCTTTTTTTTCCATATTCTAAATGTTCGACAACATAAGTTTTTCGGAAATGAAGCTTTAAATCATACAAATTTTTTAAACTCTAACTTCTGCGAGTTACATCGACTTCCAATTGTTCCTGATTAAAATCTGAAAATAGGGTATTTCAGATTTTCAGATAAGAAGCAATGCAAATTTTCAAAAATGTCCAACTTTTTATGGTCAATTTTGAATTATTATATTAAAAACAGAAATATTTTGGAATAATACCCCCCACCAACTTTTATCTACAAAGAAAAACACCAAAATCACGAATAAAAAAGTTTCAAGTAAATACGCTCAGGAAGGCTGCTGGGATCCAAGATCCAAATAATTTTCCAATGTCAATAATTCACAAGAACGAATGGTTTTAAAAAAACTATCAAACAAAAAATTCTCAAATTCATAGCAGAAAAATGCGGTCGTTTCTTTGCGACAAGTTCAAAAAATGCAAGCGATCAATTCATAGGAGTCGAGGAAAGTAAAAAATTGAAAATAATCTGAAATAAGAGAAACATTTTTCAAATGGAATAAAAAAAATAAGTACACAAAGATAAAGAACATCTCTCAAGTAAAGAGAAATATAAATGAACTCGGAAATAATATATGTATCCAGAATATCCTGCGATCTCTACCTACAGGGATATTTCAGAGTAACATGCTAAAAAAAAAACCCAATTTTACAAACTATGTTTATTCATGGGTTTTCATGGATAGTAGGTACCTACCAAATTTCAACAAAATTTAGAAAGCTCTCTCGATGAAATTGAGAAAAAATCGAATAAGCTCAACGATTCCCACCCTCAAGGATCAGCATCTTATTCTGGAACAGGACAGGGCGTTTTAAGTGGAAAATGAATACAAAGTTTCTGAAATATTATATTTTGGGCCATATTTACAATCTACCCTGTTTCTCGCAAACTAAAAAAAATTTTGCGACACAGTTGATGGATCTGGAATGGACTACAACTTTTCCCCAAATTCGCTTATTTGGACAACTTACGGTTTTGAAGGTAATGGTGGTATAACTTGAAATGGATATGAAATCAGTTTTTTTCTCTTCCACCTGTATGTTCATTGGCTTTTTCCAAAAAAAAAATAAGTACATTATTTTTATCCGCATATCGTTGCAAAAATATTCACGTGCGTTAGTTTGATAATCAGGGTAAACAGAGAAATTATAAAAAAAACTACTCACCTAATTTTCTGTAGAATGTTAAGAAATTCGATTTGGTCAAGACGGTACAATAAACTATCCAAAGCAAATGGCAAATATAAATTATAATACACAGCTAGCAATAGGCCGACGAAGAGAGAACAAGGGAATACATTCATAGAATAACAGCTGTGTATAATTTTTTTTCTTTTCAATCAACTATTATATTTTTTTTATTATTATTGATTTAGTTTTTCAGTCTTGACTGACTTGGTAGTAAATACATAGTTTTTCCCAGTATATGATGAGTTGAATATCAATAAAAACTTGAAAAGAACCACCAATATTCAGTGGAGGACAACCCAGAAATAATCTTCCCAAGAGAAATTCAGAAACAAACATTAGTTTCAAATTTCAATAAATACCAATAATTTTCTCCAGAACCAACTTTCTCTTGATTTTAGGTCAAGAATAAAGTAGCCAACTAGGTAATTTCCATTATTCTCACCACTCCCAGTCCACCCCCTTCGCAACGTAAATCAAAGGGAACCCCCAAACATGCAAAGCAAAAATACTTTCACATGAATTTGAAATCTCGGATACCTGTACAAAACATAGTTCTCATATATACAGGTGGTGTGTGTCAGTATGCATGCAATGCTCACAAAGCTATTATTCCCACGGTACAATTTCACCCCATGGGGTTGAAACTGCCCCTCGCTAGCCGGCGGTTTACGGATTTGATTTTTAATAAGGGGGGAAGTGACTTATTATTATGTTCGAGTGCTGGGATTGTTTTTTGATTTCCTGGCATTGGTTGCAGAAGTTTCCTATGTGAAAATATTTTTGGTTTAATTATCTAAATTGTGATATGAAATTATTTTCCCTGTATGATTTCATATTATCATACAGGGTCCTTCATTAGTGCGTCGGGCAATCCTAGCGTGGTTATTTACAAAAGTAGAAAAAAAAGTTTTATACAAAAGTTGTAGAATGTGACTTTATGCATATTTTAAAAATATTTTCAAACATACAGGGTGCGTCACAAAAGTTAAGATAGGAATGTGCAATCCATTTTTCTCTAACTTGAATAGTTTGAGTTTTATAGCATGTCAAAGTTGCAAAAATGCCATTTTTAAAACGCGATATCTCGATAACGGTTGAATTTAGGAACATTAGTTGTAGCACAATTTTTGTTCCAAATTGAAGAAAGAATTGAAATATCAATCAATATACAGGGGGTTCCATTTAAAAAAATCATACTTTTTCGTGCCATACTTTTGTGACGCACCCTGTATGTTTCCAAATATTTTTAAAATATGCATAAAGTCACATTCTACAACTTTTGTATAAAACTTTTTTTTCTACTTTTGTAAATAACCACGCTAGGATTGCCCGACGCACTAATGAAGGACCCTGTATAAATGAAAAATCCTTTCTTTAATTCGACATTCTACGTTGTGGTAAAATACTTAAATAATATATCTCATGAATTCTCAAAATAAAGTATTATGTATTTTTTCGAAATCAACATCATACACTAAGCATCAAAATTAACCACCACCTAAGATTTGGCACAATTTCGATGTCAATTTTCTCGCGAACAGCTGAACCGATTTGATTAAAAACAAATGTAGTTTAAATTGTCAGAAATGACACTAGGCAAACATTTTTTATCTAAATTCAAACTTTGGACATATACAGGTTGTTTAAAAGAAGCCAGTGGGCTGAGTTACCATCTGCAACGATACGTGTCTATCTGGCTACATCAAATTATAGCCCAATTTTTTTTGGCATTTCATTGAAGTAAAACTTCTTTTGCGGCGTTTCTGATATTTGGTCGACAATGGGGAGTGAACTAGATAAAAAAGAACGTATGTAAATGTAACGTTTCTAGGCGCTTTCGGAAACACTGATCCGATTATCCCGATCATCAGCTGTTATGTTTTGTCTCTTTTTATCCCACGTTGATGAAAAGAGACAAAACACACAGGGTTTATCGGATCAGTGTTTCCAAAAGCGCCTTTTTTTGAGATTTCGTTACACCGAGAAAAAAGATATAACTTAGTGGGAACGGCAAAGCGAGCTATAATACCGAAAAACACTCGGAACTCCAGATTGATTCGAAACCTTGCACATTTTGACAATACGATGATTCCAATTTAAAAAGAGCTAAAATGTTATCAATACTTTTTAATTAAACAAAATCTTGGTTTACTTGAATTATCTGACAGGCTAGTCAAACTGAATGAAAGACTGGTTGACGTTGAGACTTTGACGAGACAGAGTAGTAGGTGCGTTCTTGTGGTGTGGCCTGTGCAACGTTGCCAAGTTAATTCTTCTTGTGAAAGCTATGTGCTGTGATTATTTGATAATATCCTTGAACCGTTCTTATGTAACTATATTCAAACTATTAAACTTTTATCAAAAATGATGGTTCTAAGCCTAAACTGGGCCAAATAATTAAAAATAGATACTACGTACGAGAATGAGGAAGGGACCAAATATTTGTTACAAACATTTTGTACTGTTATTTATTATATCTCTTTTGAAATTATCCCATTTTCTCTCTCCTTTTCTCTCATTCTCTTGTTTGGAAAGAGTTTCACTTCTGCCAAGAATATACGATGCTGCCCATGATTTTTTTTACTCATGTTTTCATCTCTGTTAATTTACTGGAATATGCAATTTCATGTCAAAGGCATTCATTAAGAGGGTTTGTGAAATTTAATGAAAACAAATACCTGATAATAATTAAAAAAATACAAATATTCAATAACGAGTGTTACCTTATTCCCTTCAAATCACCGTTTGACATCGATGACCCATGCTTTGAACCAAAAGTCTTATGGGTTCTTGATCGAAACTAACTAGGCAGGGAGGGGTTGACATGCTCCAAGCTGCCCAACCATAATATGATCCCATAAATTTTTCATAGGGTTGAGATCTTGACTGCGTGAAGGCCAGTCCAGAATTTGAATAATTAATTGATTTGAATAATTTTCCACTATTCTTGCAAAGTAAAGCAAGCATTAGTAGCGGTCACAACTCTTGCAAGCTTGCAATTTCTTGCCTTTGACATTGAATTCCGTATTTCATTTGCTACCAGAGATAATAACGTGAATAAAAATCAAAATTCTCAGAAAAGATGGGGCTATGTTTTGATAGACACACACTTAGACAGTATCAAACTGAATTCTTTCAGAATACCCTGTATATACACTGTCTTTCAAAAGTGCCGGAACGGTCTCGTATTTCACAAACGGCTCGAAAAAAAAAAGTAAAAATTAGTGCTTGGTTGTTTTAGGACATGCCTGATCCGATGGTAAAATCGGCAATGTTGCCACGTTTACATTTTTTGAGATAAATTGAAGAACTTTTTTTCAAAATGCAAAGCTCATTCAATCTTTATTGCAATAAATTGAGCGCCCCTTGGTTATTAAATCTTCCAAATATCAAATTTTTATTTGAAATACAGCAACTTTGCACTTTCCTTCAAATGTCCCGGAAAGGTCTCGTATTTCACAAACGGCTCGAAAAAAAAGGAAAAATAAGTACTTGGTGGTTTAAGGACATGCCTGATCCGATGGTAATATCGGCAATGTTGCCACGTTTACACTTTTTGAGACCGTTCCGGGACTTTTGAAAGACACTGTATATGTTATAGATTCAAGCTACAATTGAAAAAAATCCAAATCGGTTTAGCCAGTTCGCGAGTAAATTGACCTTGATAATGTACCAAATTTTAGTGAGGCGTTAATTTTGATGTGTGTATTATGCAATGTTCAAATAATCACAAAGCTTCACTCATAATACCATTTTCATTTATTTTGAGGAATATGAGCGGATAGAGTCACAGAGAGAAAGAGAGAGAAAAGTGATTGGAATCAGTGTGTTAGGATGAGAAAAAAAATGTCATGTTAGGCATTGACCAAGACATCTCCCACATCGGCACCCAGCTAGCAAAATAGTCCTATAGATTTGGAGTTATAGGATATTTCTGTTCTGTTAATGTTCTATAGTTGCGTATAGTACAGTAAATTGTTGTATAGTGGACGAATATGACACTATTTTGCTCTCAGCAACTAATCTGTTGTTTTAACCTATCGTAAGAACGTTTTTGCAGCATAATTATAGAGCAGTTACAGAATATGTTCCAATATAGTTCTATAAGTGCTGCATGATAACACTTTTTTGCAACCACTGTGCTTACACAATCAAATTGCTCTAAAAGCGATGCACAATAATATCTTATTGGAACTATATTATGTCCAGTGAAACTCTTATACAACTGTTCTGTAATGTCTCATGTAGTTTTCTTATAGAATTATTGTACAAAGGGTTCCTACTGATACAATTCTGCTGCGGAGAGCAAATAACTGACATGGAAGCAGTTATCGAATAAGGTAAACTGGCGCTTCTTTAACGCAGTCACAAACTATTCCAATTCAGGTGTTATGAAACCTTTATAGAATAAATAGGCATAAATACAAATATTTTGTTCTATGAAAACCACTATAGAACTACTATAACAACGACGCCATGCCATATGTTTTAGATTATTAAACTTTTATGGAGTTTGTGACTTTATCTTGCTTTAAAATATCTTATTCATTTTTATTTTAATGGAGAAAGGTGAAAAAGTGGAGCGTTTTCGAAAAGTAACAACATTTACGAAAACCTTTAGCATTTTATAAGATAAAAGAACCCCTCTGACAAATGGTTTTTGAAATGATTTCATTAGAGTCACCAGGATAATGCGGAAAAATAAAAAATAATTTGATAGATCCTTGTTAACTAAAAAAATAATAAACATAATACACACAAAAATAAATACACACAATATAACATAATACACACACTAATACATAGTTCCCAAAACTCTAGTATTTTCCATACATTTTAAGTCAAAACATCTATTGTGGCTCGTAACAGAGACGTCTTTTAGTTTAAATAAATTTTTTTTTCGTAAAATTGATTAAAGATTCTAAATAAGCCAGTCTCATTGTTCATGAAATATTTTAAAATATGACAACACTGAATGAAATGGCATTGCTCTATAATCATTGCAAAAGACACAAACATGTCGTATTAGTTGGAATCCATATTGGATAGTATCAATAATACAAAGATTCCATTCTTTTCTGCGGCCATATTGTCTAGAAATAAAATAAAACAAATTTGAAAGCATAAGCAATAATACCAAATGAAATAATCTGAATAATATCGACCACGATAGTGTGTCTGATTATTTCATATAAAATTTAGGGGTAAATTCACGAATTTTTGGAAAACATTTTTTTCATAAACTTTTAGTCATAGTGGAAATTTAGGCCAAACGGAGGGAGCATCAAAAAATTCCCATAATGTAATATATGTTTCACAATAAATCTTCTTCCGCAAGTTAATTTACGGCTTAAGTGACCGCAAATAACCAACTCAGTAAATTATTAAGTATATACCCATATTCCTATTTCTACAGAGTAGGTTAATTATCATGAAGTCAGCATCTTTCATCGTCATGTTTTGTTACAGAATCAATTTGCTTCTAAAATACAACACTAAACAGTTTAAAAGTTCTTTAAATATCACACAATGCATTAAAATTGTTGCATAATGAGACATTTTGCGATTCTATGCCATAATTGTATTAGAGTTCTTTAGTAGTTGTATTCTACAAGAGCTTTTGCTCTGTTACGGTAATACAAATGTTCTTTAAAAGCTCTAAGAACGTTTATGCAACAATTCTATAATTGTTTTGCGGAGGCTACACACCATTTTATAGAAGTAAAAAGCTGTATAGTATGGTGCCCATTTTGATTGTTTAAGAGTTGTAAGAACGTTTTAAAAATGTTCTTAGAAAAATATTGCTCTATAAAAATTAGTTCTAAAAACGTTCTCACGACATTTATCGAACAAGAAATTGTTAGCTGGGCACGGGGTTAATTTACGACCTACGCTCCCGTTTTCGAACGTCTTCCTTTCTCGTCAAACATTTTGAGGGGTTGTCGAATAATGTCAACTCAGCTGATGCTGATAGATTTCTGTTGATTTTATTTTGCGGGCGGATTGTTTACATAACATCGGTAATCGGTCGCGAATTTTGTTTTTAAAATGTCGGATCCATCGGATCGTTGTGTTGTGTGTGAAATTTTGAATTTAAAAACCGGAGATGGTTTGACATTTGAGAAACGCCTCGATCTCAAGTCAATTTCATGACTGTTTGAACTTTCTTTAATGATAAATGACTCGGGAAATGATTCTACATTTTATGAATAGGTCAGTTTAAAAAATTGAGTCTTTATACTGTTGCTTTTTACTTTTTTGCGCTCAGTACGATTTATTTCAATCATGTATTCAATTTCCTTCGATTTTTTGCATATTTAAACATGAGATATCGCGTTAAATGTTAGAGGTTCTCTTGACATTTTTTTCGTCTCCTAATGTTTGCGTTGTTCCACCGCACAAGTCATATCATTTTGACCTCTCTATGGAATTACCCTCGAGCCGCCACTGGATATGGAGATCCTGTACATTTTTTTAATGAAGCCCAAGACTTCTTTCCAGATTTTTTTCCTTTTGACAGGGTCAAAGGCTTTGATTGAATCTAAAAACCAAGTTTATTCCAATATTATTATCATTTTGTTCATGTGGTCAAGCTAGCCTGTCAACAAGTTCTTAAAAATCACGATCCATCTTTTTCTCTCTATTTATCATACTTCTTTATTCTTTTATGTTCCTGAATATTAAGCCTTTTCCCAATCCAGAGTCATTCAATGTTCTAGATTTTGTCCACTTATGGTTTGGGGGTGTATGCTGTTCTTTGATTTATGTGGTTAATTCCAGGAGCTTTCCAGTTCTTTATATCCTTTAGCGCTAGCTTGATCAATTCATGAATTTGGAGATTAAGACTGATGTTCTTTTCATTTTCAGCTCCTACAGGTCATGCTATTTCTTCATCTGGTCATAGTTACGTGTTAAAAGTCTTTTTTGTCCTTAACTTTTTCCTCATACTATAATTTTCTATTTGACAGCATTTTCTGTATACAAATTGATTTGCAACAGTGGCAATATTATTGATCATGCCGAGGTGAAGTTAGATTTTAGGTGTCAGGCTGGGTATAGGCTCGCTAAATCTTTTCATGATCGTCATGAACCAAATGTTGAAAATAATAATGATAACTATTTGAAAGCGGGTCACCCCCATAACTGTTATATTTATAGAGCGATTTTGATGATTTTTTCTTGAAATGTGGAAAGTGGAAAGTCCATTTTGAGGCCGGACGGCATCAAGTTTTTCAAAAATTAAAGGCCTTCTTCATAATAGTTAGCGGCTGAGAAATCCAGCATTCATATTAGCGATTTTTTTAGGTAAAATCTGCCCACGCCACTGGATTCGTCACACCCTGAAGTGGATCTGTACCAAATTTCATAAAAAAAATATTTGAAATCAACGATGTACTTTATCATGCACAAGAAAGCATGCATGCACCTCTCAACTCCTGCGATAGCAAATCTATCACAACAAATTTATTAAATAACAACATTTAATAGATATTTCATGTCAAAACACGATGAAAACAAACAAACGAATTTGACTAAAATAAAATAAAAGTATATCACACACGGGAGTAGATTTTTGAATTATTGGATATTTTTGCAGGAAATTTGGTACAGAACTATTTCGGGGGATGAAAAATCCAGTGGCGTAGGCAGATTTTCTCTTAAACAATCGCTAATATGTTTTCTCGATTTGTCAGACTTCAAATATGCTCTAGTAGGCCTTGGTTTTGAAAAAACTGGGCGACGTATGACCTCAAAATACATCTTTCCCCTCTCTACATTTCGAAAAAAAATCGTCGAAATAATTCAATAAATAAAAATGTTATGAGGGTGGCCCGCTTTCAAATGGGTCACTCTGTAGGTTCAAGGACATGGAAAGAATCATTCAAGATCTGGAGGAGGAGACCAATCTTTTCAATTCTATACCTGATTGAACAATGTCAATTAAAATAGATGCAACAAATAATAGCATGTTCAAAATGTATATTAAAGGAATTGAAAAGGTAGATTTCTTTTTCTCACTTGGAAAGTGTGCTTACAACAGACGGAGGAGCAGATGATGATGTTACTCGTATTAAAACGTAAATACATACTACCTTTCTTCAACTCTGTCCAGTTTGGAGAGCTAAGGAAGAGCAACCAGAGCCAAAGTAAGGATTTTTAACTTTATGGTTGTGGAATTCAGAAAGTATTCTTAGCAGATTTGTAAGCCGTGCTTGAAAACTTATTGGTCTGAAGACATCTCAAATGAAACTCTATGGGCCACTGCCAAAAAAGAACCAATAGACCTCCAGGTAAAGACGAGAAAATAGCAATTGATATGACTTTTTTTAGGTAAAGAGGAAGACGGTTTAGCAGGCGTTGAGTTTGAATCCCCAGGAACAAAAAAGAGGTAGCTCTGGAAAACTGAGGATGAACAGTTGAGGTCGAAAAGCTTGAGTAGTGAAAGCCTTGGTTGCTAATCGTGTCCATCCATTGGCGCTAATTCATAGTGCCTATAGTTTTTGAGAAACTCTGAATTGCCTTTTGAGAAGTGTTTCCCATTCTTTAAAAAGGGCTCATCGCAAGTCAGGCAGAGTTTTAATGAATGCAAGATCTGTACAGCCATGTAGTGTTACACCAGCCCACATCACGATACTACCGCTCTCAAGGGTGTTCTGGGTGATATGCAATATTGTGCAAATTTTTCACCTTGTTTCCTGAAGGCACGTTCACATCCTTCAAGAGAACGCAAACCAAACCGTGAATAATACTCGCGACCACTCTCATCTGGCCTATTTATGCTCATGAGCAAAATTTAGTCGCTGTGTACGGTTGTTGGAAGTAACGTGCAACGTGCCTGTTGGAAATAAATTCACCCATAGGGCTACTTTTTGGTGAAAAGTTCACAAAAATCGGACAACAATGATAATTAAAACTACAGGGATATCAACATATGACTCAAATTATTCCAGTTGGGAATTTTTTGTCGGGGAGTATATTCAAAAATCACTTTTTAGGTATAATGACAGTGTTTTTGATTTCATTTCAGAGATATTTAGAAATACAACTGAATATGATTAGTTTTCGAAATAAATAATCAGCAAGCATCTTCTGCAAACCACTCTATCTGAAAATGTTCGAAAGTCCACTTCCTTCAAATCACATGCCAACCAAAAAGGTATGTCGATTTTGCAAAAGAAAGTCAATTACAAATTCAGACCCCAAATTAGCTAAAAAGATAAGTGGACTGTTATTTCATAAATTAGCGGTTGCGGTTCACTTTAAAATATGGATGGGAAAAAAACATTATCCAATTAAAGTATTCACAAGATAAACAGATAACGTGGATAACGCACTTGACTAGAACTTCTCGCTTATTCGAAACAATGAAAAGTTGAAAAACGGGTGAATCGTGCATTACTCATCTCATACTAAAAAGGGCGTTCCATTGATCTCTGTTGACGCTACAAGGGGGTCTTCCTCAAGAAAAAGATTTTTTAGCATCGTCCTCGCAATTTTGATGTACTGAAGATCCGTTCAAGAGAAAAAATCGTTGCCATTACGATAGCCAGAACACAGCTGAAAGCTTCGGGAATCGCCTTCATTAGTGCATGGCTTCCTTGATACAAAATGGGTGTAGTTCCGACCCATGACGAATAAATTTGTTTGGTAGTTCCTCAAAACATAGCCTTGATTTATGTCAAGTTCATTGATGCGATTGTTTTGTACAAGAAAAAAAAAAAAAATTTGTCAAGCCGCTTCCCAAACTAAAAAAAAACTAATAACTTATATTGTTCTCGTTTCTTCTGTAAATTGGTTTGCTGTCATTTGTCTCGCGACACTTTATTTTGTTTCTCTGATTTCGATATTACATCATCTACTTACGTAATTTCCTTCAAAATGCAACACACATATTTTTTTTTTTCAATTTGATACAGAACAAGAAATTTTCACTTATAATCTCCCCGGAGCTCGAATTATTTCCGGAAATTTTGTCGAGTTGCGAAATTTTCTTGAAAAATTCGCATCGAGAACAAATTTCCGGATTATTAATTCGAGCTCTAGGGAGATTCGGCAAGAAAATTTCATGCCAAAACTATTTGAGAAGATTTAATAGTAGCGGGTGGACTCACCTCGCACTTAGTGGAAGAAACCAACGGCTCCTTACTCTACTCGCCATTGAGAAAGAAAGAAGGGAATCAGGATTTTATAAAACATTTGGAAGTTATAACCAATCTTGTCCATAATTGATAACATTGCAACTTTGTATTGGAAGTTGAAAATAAATCATTTATCAAAAATATTTGTCTTTAACAGCTGTCAAGCACTCGCGGCTGGATGTAGCTCCCATGCACCAACCACAGTGTTGCCGTTTGCCTTATCTCTGTCTGTGAAAGTTGGGTTGGGTTGGGATTGTTAGGGAGAGTGGGGACGGCAACACTGTAATCATATGGGAGCTACTTCCAGTACATCCAGATGCGCAAAGTCAAAGCCAGGGAAATTTCCACTTATTAATCTTTCAGTCACGTGTTTATGAGCAGGGAAATTTCCGATAAAATTAGGTCGTTGCCATAGCAACATAACAAAATGCAAGCCTATGATTGGTTAGAATTGACTGGTAGGAAATTTTCACTTATAATCTCCCCGGAGCTCGAATTATTTCCGGAAATTTTGTCGAGTTGCGAATGTTTTGAAAAATTCGCATCGAGAACAAATTTCCGGATTATTAATTCGAGCTCTAGGGAGATTCGGCAAGAAAATTTCATGCCAAAACTATTTGAGAAGATTTAATAGTAGCGGGTGGACTCACCTCGCACTTAGTGGAAGAAACCAACGGCTCCTTACTCTACTCGCCATTGAGGAAGAAAGAAGGGAATCAGGATTTTATAAAACATTTGGAAGTTATAACCAATCTTGTCCATAATTGATAACATTGCAACTTTGTATTGGAAGTTGAAAATAAATCATTTATCAAAAATATTTGTCTTTAACAGCTGTCAAGCACTCGCGGCTGGATGTAGCTCCCATGCACCAACCACAGTGTTGCCGTTTGCCTTATCTCTGTCTGTGAAAGTTGGGTTGGGTTGGGATTGTTAGGGAGAGTGGGGACGGCAACACTGTAATCATATGGGAGCCACATCCAGTACATCCAGATGCGCAAAGCCAAAGCCAGGGAAATTTCCACTTATTAATCTTTCAGTCACGTGATTATGAGCAGGGAAATTTCCGATAAAATTAGGTCGTTGCCATAGCAACATAACAAAATGCAAGCCTATGATTGGTTAGAATTGACTGGTAGGAAATTTTCACTTATAATCTCCCCGGAGCTCGAATTATTTCCGGAAATTTTGTCGAGTTGCGAATGTTTTGAAAAATTCGCATCGAGAACAAATTTCCGGATTATTAATTCGAGCTCTAGGGAGATTCGGCAAGAAAATTTCATGCCAAAACTATTTGAGAAGATTTAATAGTAGCGGGTGGACTCACCTCGCACTTAGTGGAAGAAACCAACGGCTCCTTACTCTACTCGCCATTGAGGAAGAAAGAAGGGAATCAGGATTTTATAAAACATTTGGAAGTTATAACCAATCTTGTCCATAATTGATAACATTGCAACTTTGTATTGGAAGTTGAAAATAAATCATTTATCAAAAATATTTGTCTTTAACAGCTGTCAAGCACTCGCGGCTGGATGTAGCTCCCATGCACCAACCACAGTGTTGCCGTTTGCCTTATCTCTGTCTGTGAAAGTTGGGTTGGGTTGGGATTGTTAGGGAGAGTGGGGACGGCAACACTGTAATCATATGGGAGCCACATCCAGTACATCCAGATGCGCAAAGCCAAAGCCAGGGAAATTTCCACTTATTAATCTTTCAGTCACGTGATTATGAGCAGGGAAATTTCCGATAAAATTAGGTCGTTGCCATAGCAACATAACAAAATGCAAGCCTATGATTGGTTAGAATTGACTGGTAGGAAATTTTCACAATCAACACCCCTATTCCGAATCTAGGCAAGACCCACGTAATGTTTCAAGGATTAATGTCATCGTATTTGACAACTTTCTAAAGACACTCTTCAAATTTGCACAATGACGATGTATTCATTTCTTCACCTAGATTACAACTCAATTGAGAAAGGGTGTTTCTAACATTCTTCATCAAGATTAAAGATAAATCTTTCACATTCAGATGAGATAACATTAACATCCTCTCTTGATTTAGACCTCACAAATATCAAAATGTTCTTCTGAAACGTTGTAAAAGGTACCTGAGTCAATTAATTGCCACCCTCAGATAGACACACATTCAATATTGTGATAATTTGCATGTTATAATTTTTTCAAGCATGACAGAATTTGTAATATGTATCCCAATATAGCCATTTAGTGGCAATATTAGGACCACTTTTTCGAGGTTTTCTTCTCAGCCCTCTTTTTCTTTGACATCTGTAAAAACAACAATAATAATTAATTAGCAAGCGACAAATAGCAGAGATCGTATGTCATCCAAAATATTTATAAGTGCCTAATATTGCCATTTCTGAGATTGCGTTTATTTATTTTTGCCGCAAAATAATAATTTAACATTTCATAAGGAAGATACAACTAACTATTTGCAAAAATAAAAATGCCTTTATGTTGAATATATCAACACCACAGCAACAAAACATAATACATAAGGACCTGATTACTTTTTTTATAACACTGCTAAGAATATTTTAGTATGCTAACCGGCCGCAAAAGTTATGTCGGATTGGGGCAGTATTAGGAACGTCAATATTGTCAAAGAGATACATCCATGTATTTCTTTCATGACAAGTTTCCGCATTCATCTGCGACTGTCCATATTGACTCTGGAACGACAAACAATTCAATTTTTTTAACCAGCCTATCCTGCAATTCACCAATTTCCATCCAATCACCATGATGCTGCTTCACAAAACGATTACTCTCCACAAAGTTAAACTTCAGTCTACATTGTTTAGCGTGATCTAGTTACAATTCTAATCATCAAATCTCGTAAGCGCTGGTCAGCGGCCCGCTGTTCAATTTCATTAAGCACAATCGCATTAAGCCAAGTTTATTTGCACAAGGGTATAATTTCACGGTAGTAGTCAAAGGGTCGGCACCGTGGCAGTGCACACAAAACGGCCGAACCGGCCCTTCAAAATTCAGTCGTTTTCAAAAGAAATTAAACGTAGTGATTTAATTGTAAACTTTGCATGGGTTACTTTGGATATTTCCATTTGATGGATTATTTTCGAGTGGTCATAGGCCTGTGCAGGGAAGTTCTTAACTTTAAAGGGACAGATCTGGATTTGGTTTTGAAGTTCCAGCGGTGTTTTCAACAAATTTATTGATGACTATTCATTATATTTTCCGCCATCACATCAATAATTGGAGGCATGGTTGCAAAAACCAGGTACCTGCTTAAGTATTATTTAACAAAATGTATGTTCATTAAGGACCGCGGTTGCATGTTGATCTGCAGCTCGACGTCAAAAAATCCATGACCTCTTTGACGTTGAACTGCAGATTATCAATGAACTACAGTTCATGGTGTTCATGCAAGCGGCCCTAAATGTCCTATATCTTTTAAATTTTAATATTCGAATTTATATTGTTGTTCCGATAGCTGCGTTTCCATGAGAGTAGTTACCTTATTATTATTTTAGCAGATTTGTTGAATAATGACCTAATGAGAATGTTTGTGCATGTACCTACGTGTCGCCTACAAAAATCCATCATATCAATTTTTAATTAACAAAATTAACTTGACGAAAATATATCCGTTATTTGTAATTTTTTAAAACTACACAACACATTGAATCAAATGATTGAATATACACATAGTGGGACATTTATCTGTTGTAGTTTACTAAAAAAAGTCAAAGTCAAAAAAATTGTTTTTTTTTCAGACTTCAACATCAACGGAGCAACACCTACTAAGGATGCGTTTCCCGTAACTCTTTATGAAAAACCATAAATAGCAATCTGAAGTGTGATCTAAACAATGAGACTGCACAATTCAACTGTGACGTTCTTATCCATGACAGCAATCTATTTGGATACCAATCAATAAGAATATGTGTTGATCATATTTCCATAAATAGAAACAGAATCTGAGCATTTAGATCATCAACTTACTATTTTTATTTATTAAGATCAAAAACTTATGCAATGTAAAATATGTAGATACAGTGTCCACCAAAAACTTGAGTACTTATTGGAAATTTTTTATTGTCAATATTTTTGAGGATCTTTCTCTGAGGATAGTTTTAGCATGTCCGATAACCATAAAATCAATTTTGACAAGTCATGTGAGATCATTGGTTTGGCGAGAATCTTGACAAAAGTTCATTTTGGTGTCAAAAAAATGGTGAATTTGACAAGATATCGAGAACATGTATTGTAGAAAGCTGTTTAGAATCCACCAAGGACTCCACATGTCGATTTTGAAGAAAATTAAATAAAAAAAAACAAAACCCATATTTGACCCTTTCAACCAAAAGGAAAATCGAAAACGATGATTTTATTTCAAAATCATCTTTATTCAACTAAACTGCCTAGGTTTGATGTTGAATCGGTCGGTTGGTCGGGTTATACATTGAAAAATATACCGCCTGGTCGTGTCCCTGACTGTACCCATGTTCTTTTTCTCACATATTTACTATATTTCGCCTTGTATTGAATCTTGAAAATGATGATTTTATTAGGTCGTATCTACCGTGGAAAAATGGACATGGGTAATAAAGTTAGGGACACGACCAGACGATATTTTACAATTTATATCCCTTGATCCCTTGTTTTATTTCATAAGAAATTCGGCTGATTTAACATCAAACCGATGTAGTCTAGTTGGATGAAGATAATTTCGAGATAGAATCATCATTTTCGATTTTCTTTTTGATGGAAAGGGTCAAAGATGAGATTTTTTTTTTATCTGATTTGCTACAGAATCGGCATGCGAAGGTAGATTCTAAACAACTTTTCAGATATGTTATCATATTACTCCACTTTTTGACACCAAAATGAACTTTTATCAAGATTTTTGCTAAACCAATGATCTTATGACATGTGTCAAAATTAAATTTTTGATATCGGACATGCACAAACTATCACTAAAAAAAGTTTTTCAAAAATATTAATAATAAAAAAATGTCCCATATGTTCCCAACTTTATGACGGACACTGTACATATAAGAATAGATTAAAAGATCAATGGGCAAGTTGCGCAATTTTGGGAAATAGGGAAAATATCAAGATTGGGAAGTAATTAACGTTTGAAAAATTAACGTTCATGCGACCTTGAATAATGTATAGTTGTAGTCAAAACATCAGAATCGGACTTTGTAAATCTATGTATATTATGTTTGTGTTTGTTGTTTTGTTTCTGTTATGAAATGAAAATGTGAATAAACGATATAGTTCAACAAGTACGAACCATCATAACCATTAACACTACAACAACAACGCAGACAAATAATTTGATTTTATACTGTATATTCTTAATGAAAACTTGTTGATCAAAATGTCATTTCTGTGTATTTATCTCTTTCTTCATTTTGTCTTATTTTTAAATTGTATTGTTTTGAAACAAACGTGAGTTTTCCATAAAGGCAGGTTAGGTTATTATAAAAAATATAAAAACAATAAATTTATGCGTCAATGTTTTTCGATTAAATCAGATACCACGCATCAATAATTGCTCATTTGGACAAAGTTATGGACATTGACATAAAAAATCGGAAGTACAAGAAAATACACATTATATATATATTTTTTTTCTGAATTACAAAATCACGAACTCTACAGAACTTGTTATAGCTGGTTTGTACTTTTCTCATAAGATAACTTCTCGCCTGAGCTCTTCCATTTCTAGAAATGTTTCATCAGGTCTCAGGCAGAGACAATGTCTCTGTCTCAGGTAAGTTTGTGGGAATGGGCGTTAAAAGTGGAAGTCGAGGTAGAAACCAAGGAGTTTGGAAAATTGGCATCTGGCTCTAAATATAGACTTCCATTATCAAAAGTGTCGCTATTGCGGATATGTTGTGTGAAAATTCCAAAAAAAAAGGAAACTTGTGATAATTAAGGACATTGTGATATGCAGCTATCAACCTTTGTTCATCAAAAGGTTTTTTCTTGTATGAATGCAGAAAAAGCAATATTTGTGGAAATCAAAAAAGATATGAATGTTTTTGTTAATGAGAGATTCCAAGTTTAGAACGAGTTTATATAGTTTATAACATTCAAATATTCAATATGTTACAAAAACTTACACGCACATACTGACTTCTGCTCTGACCTGGAAAATATCGAATTTATCATTGAAACTGAGTATCTGTCCGCTTTCTTTAATAAGGAAGGGCTTTTCTGGTTTCGCCTTCCAAAAGAGCAAAGCTGTTATTCCTTCAGCGGCTGAGAACACGGCAACATTTCTGCTCTTTTAAAGTCTTGTGTATAGCGTAAATTCACCATCACCGAAGAAGAAGCAACTTTACAATCAGACTCTTGACACCTTTGGGTAAAATGACAAAGCCCAAATTGAGGCAGAAAACTGGGCAAAGCAGCAGACTTGTTGTGAAAGTGAAGCTGGCAGTGATATACAGCATGCGAGCAAACATAGCAGAACAGAACGAAACAAAAAAATAAACATACAGGTAACACATAAATACGTCTTATAAAAAGAAATACAAATTCGAGGAATAGAGACGTCTTGGTTTGATAAACGATTCCTCATTTCCTTCAGCCAACATTTCCTCAATAACTTTCAAGCCCATGTACTTTCATCGGAAGTTCCATAACACGCGACCACAATTTTTATTCCATCTGTCATCACACGACATCAAGACCAATTTAGTTTCATGCGGCAATTCCATGTTAACACATTCTGTAATAGTATGATTGCGCCTTTCGGTAATGACTTAGCTAAAGTCCCTGATTTCGGGGTTTGATAAGACTCACGTAAATTATTGGACGTGTAAAATCGCGCACTAATTTTTGTCGTGCGTGTCGTCGGTTCCGATAAAATATGTCATAGTTGACGACATCTGAATTAAAGCTTGAGTAATCAAACATTTAGATCTGTATCCTGGGTATTCGATTTCGTGTATGCATGATTTGGGAAGTTTTTCGTGGTTGTGCATTAAATATTGAGTTTTTATTGGAAAATTATGGGCTGCATTGTTATTATAATGTATTTAGGGGTTTGTCGATGTAGATTCCGGTCAACGTTACCGATTGTCCCTTAACGACTGAACTTTCGCAGTAACGTACGATATGAACCATGCATGCACCTCTCATCCTATACTCACAATAAGGCACCGTTTTATAACAGTGTATTTGTCACCCGCCATCGTGTAAAGAATACACTATTGAAACATCAGAGTGTATTCAAAGTTGAGTGATTCATTTTGAAAGCTCGTGGAACGCTTCAAAAAAAGATGATTATACCAAAAATCTCTAATACAGGGTATGGCATGAAAAACTCAATCAAAAATCGCTCGGACAGGTCAATTTTTGTTTCCTGGAGGACACATTTTTCTGTTATTTTCACCCGATACCAATCAATCCCTAAGAGGGGCTGACAGGTGGCACCAGATTTTTGGAAAGGTGGTAAGGGAAAAGGGAAAGGGGGGAAGGGGTGTCGAATGATACGTCATTTGATATGTTTATTTTAAGAATAAGATCATATTCCCAAAGTGTAAAGTTGATACTATTAATTATTATGTACTATTATTTATCATTCATTATTGACCGGTAGGGCTTGAAAATACGAAAACATTTTGTCCCTCAATTAACAAAAATTGATGTTTCCGAGCGATTCTTCCCTGGGAGAAAACATGGGTAGTGGTTTTCCGTGCCCCAACCTGTATAAAATCAGTTGCATAATGCAAGATTTCATACCTAGACTATCCTTTGTTCAAATAATTGTGAAATTTTTAGAAAATAAATACATACATTTTGACCTTCTTTCAAATGGTGCTGCTTAGAATGAAAAAAGTTCCATTTTTGAACCTTTTTTAAGCGTGACAAAAGGGCCCTAAGCCAATTTTTGAAAAAAGTCGCCAGGACACCTAAACTAACAAATGGATTGAAGTTCTCAAATCATCTTTGATCACTGATGCAAGATCAAAGTCTCATCAAATTTTATAATTTTTAGCATGTGCTATTTCTGGCCACATAAATATTCTTAAGAGGCAATATACAGGGTGTTTCATTGGGGCTTGAACATTGGTCTATTTTGACATCTGACTATTTTATTCGAAGAATCATTCAAAATCTTTTTTTTTTCCAAGGGAATAAAATGATATACAATCGTCATTTAGAAAAACGCTACATTCATGTCATGGCAATTATAATTGCTATTTTTGTATGAACTATTTCAAAATAAATGGTAGAAATGAATAAATTAGATGGACTGCTTACAATCACAAACATGAATTAAAGTATAGTTCTGCGCCTTTTATCAAATGTTTTAAGATTTTTAAAAAAAATGTACAAATCATCAAAGTAGACCTAAATTCAAAGGGATTTTTGAAAAAATAAAAATCTCAAATTACTGAAAATGTATTCAAAATACTTAGATAGGATCTGAAAATTAGCAAACACTCTTATGCCAAAAAAATATTGTTTTTAACAAACGTATATAAAATGCAAAAAAACTTTGTTAACCGTATTTCTATTTTTTTTTATGTTACAATTTGAAAAAAAAAACAAATACGAATTTACGTAATGTTCCTGGATTGAACAACAGCTGGGAATTCCAAAAACGCAAACTATCTTATTTTCAATTTCAACGTGAAAGTGAGTGCTTGCGAAAAGCGGCTTAGATTCGAACTTCAAAAATGCACTCCCAGAAAACTTTACCGTTCATTGAATTTTGCTTTCGTCATATTACCAAATAAGTAGGTACCTACCTAGACCAAAATTTGAACATGATATTTCTTTCCGTATGATATTTACACGACTAACAAAAAATCAATCCAAATAGAAAAAAAATCTATTTTGAAAAATTAGTTATCGTTCTCACATGATTCCAATAAATAGGTTTACATAGGTTCTTCTATTATAAGTAGCGAAAATAGTCAACAATGTGGAAAATTATGCTTTCTTCAAGTAGTGGTCAAGTGAAGTGGAGATAGTATATTATTCAACTAGCGGGTAATGGTGCCTATTACCCACAAGGATGAAGTTTGCACTACGAGTCGCAGACGAGTAGTGTAATCATCCAACATTCAAGTGAGTTATATTATAGCCTATACCCGCAATTAGAAAATATATTGTTCTATACTTGACTCTATATGATTATCAAATGATAGAAACGAGTTCCAAATCCATTAATAACAAAATAACACTGCAAAATGGACAATTTTGTCAACTGGAGGACAAAGTCAGGTTAGGTTAGCCCAGTCTTGACAAAGTCAGCTGATTGAAAATGATCGATTTGAAGGTTGACGTATGTTGCCAATTTGCCGAATTTTCTCAAATCAGTAATTACTTACATTAACCAATAAAAAGTGAAGGTTTGATTATTATAATGATCATAATACACATATACTGTTAAATAGCGATAGAAATATGATGAATAATATTTTTCAAAGTATTATTTGAACGGATACCTATAAATTCAAAGAACTCTAATTGAGGATAAAGCTATATTCGAACGGAGGAAAAAGAAGACAAAAAACGGGAATACGTGAGAATCCGGAAACAATTCCTAAATTGGTTGACTTTTTTGAGCTTTGACACGTGATTTTTGGTTTAATTCAACCCAAAATTTTGAAAGATTTTCAGAATTTACTCAATCAAAACCACCCCCTCAACCAAAATCTACTTTTTGAAAATCATAGGTGTTCGACTAAATATACTCAATGGATTCTGCATTCTGCAGCCGGACAAGTATCCCGAGAAGTCGTAAACATTTATACCGATGGGTGACAAGTTGACATCTTGAGGGTCGTCGATATTTGCCTTGACGAATTGACCCCCTGTCGAGAGGTTCCCCGAAGTCTGTCGTAAAAATAAGTGAAACTGCTGCAGCCCGGCATACCTTTTGCCTACCTGAACCATATGGTCTACGTTAAAAAATCGATACATTGGTTGTGGTACCAAGGAAATTATCCGTTGTTAATTAGCAAGAACCATACTTATCATGGATGAAGTCTTATATATACGGGGTGGTCCATCAATAACAATTCAGAATTGTATGTGACAATGTTTAAAAGTCATCGGTTTCCTGTGAAGTGGTGCTCCGTTTTTCAAATTTGTGCTGCCGGTTGTCGACAAATATATTAATTTTATTTTATTGATTAGTACTCACTTTTATTGACTGTCGAAACTACGGTTCCGTAAATCTTGTAAGGACAGGCTGGGTGACAATAATTTTTGATTCTAGTTCACACAAAAAGAAACCAAGGATAGATGATCCGGGGATCTGACTGGCCATGGCCCTTTCTGCAAAACCATCTACCAGGAACGTTTTATCCAGTCGATTTTACATTACTATAGTGCTTCGCAGTGGTTCCTTGAAGTGTGACTGTATTGTCTGTTTTTTTGATTTTTTTTCAAATAGGTAGGTACCTACTTACCGTACGTTTGTTAGATATCCAGCTGTCTCAACTTGAATGGACCACCCATATTATTTAGGTCCTATATAGGTATATATTTTCGAATTGTGGCATACTTTCATATCACCTACAAATGATTCCCTATTCCAATTCCTGTTCGTGCCTAGTAATATTATGTTATTCTTAATAACACGTCTAAAGGGAGGAGGTATCATATATCGGCGTCCAACATACGCAAGATCGGATTTCATACCTAGTTGTAATATATTCATAAAATTAAACGGCCTGTCCGACGATCTACTTGTACGAATTAATAAAACAGTGGCTGCTACCTGTTTCAAGTCACTACGTATAAATAATGAACATATATCAGATTTTATGACACATTAGGTAAAACGACTGTTATCGGATTCGAAATCTCGGCACTGATATGGTGATTTTTCTACTGGAAGAGAATTGGTTATGACTTTCGAGGACGACGAGTCTTCTTTATTTGGTCAGTTTTGACGTTATTGATTCATAATTTTTGTGGGAGTAGTAATAATATCAAAACGTGGTCATCATGAGGATTTTGTTTGCGGAAAAAGAACGGTATTACTCTATGTCGAAAAAAAAGGCTAAAGCAAGAAAAAAGGGGCTCTCTGTAGACAAAGAAATTTCGCAACTGCACATGTGATTAAATAGGTATATTTAGATCATGAATAAGCTTATGGATTATTTTTAGTTTCCCCCCTTCGACATCTCAGTAACTGGCTGTGTTGTTATTTTTTGTAACCTGATATTGCTAGTGGGAATCGAATTGGTTGAACTTCCGCTAGCAATATCAAGTTACAAAAAAGAAAAACAAGAATATTACCAACAAAGACAATGCGGATATTTTTGTAGAAAACTTAACATTAATTGGCGATATTGATAATTCAAATCCCAATAATTTTAGTAACAAACATACAAATAGAATAAGCTGTAGATTTTGTGTATTTACAAGTAATCCAAAAAATATGTATGCTTTTACATAGAACAGCGGAAGATTTTAGTAAAACGAGAATACTTATACAAGAGTTCAAATAAAAGTCGAAATTCAAAGGAGCAATTTGTGGGTTCAAAAATAATGTAAATCAAACTCCTTGTTTTCTCTAAATTGCCGACATTCCGACCTCTACTTTTCAGTCCTTATAGATATGGTCCACTAAAATTCCCTGATGAAGATCAAAAAGTAAAGATTAAAACGTCGGAAATTTAAAAAAACTAGATGTCTGAATCACATTGTCTTTGAAACCAAAAACTTTCACTTCAAATAATTGCTCACGAAAAGTTTTGCATGATGAGACTTGTTTCCCTTTTAAAAAAAAATAAAATACCGGATTTTCAAAATCCAAAACAATCTAATTTTGTATTAATCATTGCAACTTGGTTATAGCAGCATTTTGTTGTAATAATGTTTTAATAAATGAGCCATTTAATTTGAATCCTGTCATTTTCGAAAAGAAGTAGAATTGTACGACAACCATGTCTCTTCAGTCACATCACCATAAAAAGGAGTTCATAATCGCGTTAATACTTTATTTACCTAATAGATTTTCATCGCACAACAGAATATAGCAAACAAAGAGTTTCCATTTAGTCTCTCTTGGAATAACCTACCTATAGAGATCTGTAAACTAAAATCTTATCCTTGAGCTACATACTTGAATTCTGGATGTGTGTATTCACGGTGCATGATCAATTCAATTTTAGATGAGGAATGGCGAACCAAGCGTACTAAAAAAGTTCAACTTAGTGAGTACTTACGATAGTATAGATTTCCAAAAGTTCGGAATTTTCTCACTCAGTTGAACAATGGTCTTATGCGGACCAGGTTTGACGATAAAAATGGTCTTCAAGAATTCAAAGATTCTGCAATCTAGCACTGATAAACTATTTTGTTATAGCTACTTGAAGGAAAAGGTTTACACGAACAAGCTAATAACAGTTAAATGTCTTTTAGAAATGATAAGGAAGAAAATATACGTTGACATTGACCCTTTGCCAGAGGTTTTTGATGCCCGTTTGTTAAATGAATATTTAACGGCAACTATACTTCTTCTTCTTCATGTTGAAGTGTAAATTATTATCTTAATGCGAAGTGAAAACTAAATTGATATATGTACTATACTGTTCAAATAGCAGAGTTGAAAATATCACTTCGGAAGTCAATGCCATTAATGAGATTCCACTATAATCATCAAACTTTAATCGTCTGATAAACCCCAATCAAAGAATATTGGATTATTTAACGAAAAATAACCGCCCTCAAAATAGAACATTCCTTCACTCTAAGAAATCCATCATTTTCACGGATAAAGGGATTCATTGATCATCCTAAACACCGGGTCACATATTCCTAGAAACTCTAATAAGACCTGAGTTCGTTCTACCTGAGTATTGTCGATAAATTTCGCCGCCCAAGAAACAAATTAGCATGAAATATGCATGATAGTCGGTCAGTGTGTATGACTCGACTAATTTTTTAAAAGGTGCCGCCACCCGCTACTTTTCATAGTTGTCATGTCAAAAAATTAGAATAGCGTGAGAGGATGCGGCCATAGATCTTTCTAGGTTTCCGATTTGGGTTTGGTAGTGGGAAGAAGACGATTTGTCTAAATTTTTCACTGTGATCGTTTAATTTGATATATTAATAAATCTTTTGCTGTAAGTAGGAAGAGGGAAGCGGGTTTGATTTTTCAGGCAATCAAAATGTATTCACGCATAGAACAGATCTCTCCAAATAATAGAAGACTTCACCTCATTAAATTTCATGAATGCTGAATCTCTTCTTGCAACGTCACTCGACAGGTGGACTCAACAAGTTCACTGAGCTGTCATGTTTTGGTAATCATTATTTTGGGTTACTTTAAAATATTGTTTCATAACTAAATATTTTAAATATAAACTTATATTCTTAAAAATAAGTCCATGAAAAAAAATCAGTCAACACTTTTTAGAGGAGTTCGCGTGCCAAACCGGATATATCCGTATTTTCAAAAAATCATGTATTGGTGGCTTCTCTGGTTCTGAAGTCGTGATATCTATCGACCGATGCTCTCGTTTGTAACGAAAATCGTATATTTTTCTTTGAAAATCCTTATTTATTTAGTTTTGCATTTTACAACAACAATATCAATGTTTCAAGTTGCATCCCACACTTCTAGAAGTGTGTACCTACAACTGTTTGCCATAGAAACAACTGCGGAAAACAGATGACTTTTTCCAAAGGGTGCAATTTGTACAGTTTCCATTTGGAACTATGTTTTAAGATAGCTCTCTAAGAACATGGGTATCTCTTCTATGTCGATCTGTGATAACATACAGTTGCTTAAATAAATGAATAAAGGATACCATCAAGTTGGTCTCTCATTTGATTACCAATTTCAACCTGCTTTTTTCCAATTTTGACAACTATATAAATCTGCCTATACATTTGATTATCAGCTCAGTCATTTCCTGGTGAAAGTGGTCTCGCATGCATTTCCTTAATTTCCGGGCTGCCCTTCCCCAATTATACATCAGCCAGTAATCGCAGGAAATCATCGCCATGTCCATCACCGTAACATAGGTACGAGTGTCCTCTCCTGCGACTGTGTTTAATTTATCTATTTGCGCAACAAAAGTGTATGTTGTAATTTTTAGAAAAGAAATAAATGTCAATTTTATTCTAACAGCGATCAAAATAGTAATAGGATGGGTGACTATTGCATCATATCAAATCTTCCAAGTGGATATAAAAAAAGACTTTTTTCTTCTTAATGTAAATTTTTTATAGTGTGCGACTGAAAGATTGGAATAAATTCATTTAGAATTCAAAAATGAAATAAAAAATGGGGGATAAAATTATATATCATCAAAAAAACCGCGGTCAAAAATAAAAATCGACGTGCCCGAGCGTTTTCCCACAAAACAAACCCCTGAAATTTAAATGAATTTATTCCAACCTTCACGGTCGCACTGTCGTCTTATTGAGTATTCTTATTCTCATCCGTACGAAACCAGTGATTGATTAGGTACAATGTTGGTAAAAAAACGGTCCATAATCCAAAAAGTAGGGGTATAAGGCTGTTAATATACCAAAAATCATCTACAGAGTGTTTCAACGGAAAGAGTGCACCTACCACCCGACCGCACCTCAGAATTCAAATTTTAGGATTGCTACTCACTCTCTCTAAGTGTTAAATGCACAGGTTGAAAAATAAGTCCCCTCAAAAAACCAAATCCACGTGTCCAAGCATTTTTGCTTTAAATTACAAAAAAAGTGAAAAGCTACATAAGTGTATACTTTTCGTTGAACCACTCTGTATACAAAGTGACCAATTTGAAAGCGGGCCACCCTCATAACATTTTCATTTATTTGGCGATTTTGAGCATTCCGCCTATGAGGAGTGGAATAACCGTATCCAACGATGTATATCTGATATCTTCTCCCTTGGAACGGAACCCAAGAATATCTATGATATTATGATGTTCTCGAGCAGAAGTCTTGCATGAAACCACCCGCAACGATAGGATTAGGATGTTGCTTGAGCATAATCAATAAAGATTCAAGGGACGATATAGTTCCCTGACAATATACTGTTTGAAGTCTTTTAGTTACCTCTAAAAAAAGTCACTAATACAAACTGAAAAGTGAACTTGAATACAAATAAGTATATAACCATAAAAGTTTTCATTCGGGTTCGAATAACCCTAGAGATGAGAAAAAGATCATGTTTTAGTTGGTTTGAAAAGTTTATAGTAAAAAAATATACCGCAATGGATCTAATTTTTCAAATATTGGTATAAGTGAATGCAAAGCCTGGAAATTTGATCCCATTCCTGAAATTTTCTATGAGTAACAAAAGACATTTTAGGGATCTTAAGATAAGTACACATACCTACTATAGGTAATTAATAAAAATCAAAGTACAGCTTTATAAAGAATTCACCAAAAAAAAGGTGAGAGTGAAAGAATCCGCATATAAATCGACAAATATTAACTATTATGCATATAGCTTTCATTCTATAAAAGGTACCATAACATTAAAAAAAAACCTTGTTTATTAAGTTTATCTATGACATAAGCTATGGTCAATCTGTCAGAACAAACAGGTGCGGTACGCTTCGAGCTTCTAATAGTGACCAAAAGAGTTTAATTGAGGGTTATTTCCACTTTTACAAAAATTAACGTGTATATGTGCGGTTATCGTAACCGAATAAGGAGGGTCTATTATGTGAAGTGTCCCATATGTATGCTTGTGGCATGTGCCCAAAATTATTAGAATTCTGCTGTCTTAAGGCAAATTACATACTTGGGGCAAACGAGAATGTATGATTTTAAATAATTTGCATGTAGGTTTCGCTCGGGGGTACCGTGAGGTTTGTTGAACCTTAGAAAAGGGAATATGCAAATATTTTATAGTATTTCAACAAACATATAAATAAGAACAATTCAAATGTTTTCGTCATGCACGTTTGTATACATTATACATTCGCTCTAATATGAAATATTTTTCATCGTCGAGAATTTATGCAAAATCATACATCAAATTGTAATCCATTAAAATCGATAGCCAATTGTTCAAAACATTTGTATGTCACATGGTCTCACTTAAAAATACAATGTGGAACAAAAAATGTCTTCGCAATTATTCTCATGAAAGGCAATCATATTGCATGAAATTCGTCAATCATGAACCGATTTCACCGCACTCAACTCAATCAATATGTCTGATAATTATTCCTAGTGATATTTTTACCAGATGACATACAAATCCTCGGTTAAGGGTCACTAACGGCGGACTAAGGTCAATCGACACCTCCGATGGTTGATGCCTTTTGACGTGCCGCGCGATATTCTGTACTCTCATCATGTTATTGCCTTTTTATCTTAAATAGCATCTATTCCGCCCGATGAGTTGCCGAAACGTTAAGTGACACGCACTTTATAGGAAAATTATCAGATCTATCAAACGGGTAGTGGACAGAGTTTAATTTAATAACAGTCTGTGTGTGACTTATGAAACATGCGGAAGTGAGGAAGAGATAGTTGACCATTGACATCATTATTGGGAAAAACATGACAGAACTGGTTCACACACAATATTTCTCTACCGTTCGACTTGAAATCCTTAAATTTTGTTTTCAATAAAACTTTTTTCCCAAAATGCTGTTGATTTGGGACCCTTGGAGGGTTAGCTTTCTGGAACTCCAAACGTATTTTCTGGGGACCTCCAGTTTTACTTCGACAAAAATTGACGTTTGAGCCCTCATTTCCACAATCGTTTACTTTGAGGTGAAAATTGGTGAGGTGAGGCGGATTTTTGAAAAAATGTAATGGCCAATAATGTGTGTCATTTTCTTATATCACTATGGCGAGTCGAATAAAAGATATCAATCATAACAGAGCTTCAACATATTTTTTCACATCATTCATAACTTCACATTTATTACTTAATCGAATCTTTCTTAACATAAAAAAATCTAACAGATACAAACATTTCAAGTTTTAGAAATACTTCTGCAAAGGTTCCCCAAGAACCTTCTCCATTTCTCTTATAGTAGTCTGGCACGACTTCTCAACCCTCTCATCTTCATCTTCCAAAAGTTCAGCCAAAAACGGAATAGTCTCTGGCAACAGAGGCAAAAAGTCTTCCCTCAATTTGGACACCACTTCTGACAAACAATGCAAGGCCACCAATCTTATATCTGCACTGGCATTCCGCATCTTCAACAATATTTGATAATTCATGCTCTTCCACAACGCATCATCGGCTATAGCCATTGAAAACGCAACTATGGTCGGGGTGATCAAACGTTCATTGCGTTCAGTTAATTTATCAATTCCATCAATATTTTTTTCAAGTAGGTCTGTCAAAGGTTGCATCAATGAGTCGAATCTATCTCTATTGATAAGCTTTTTGTTGTCATAAGTACACACAACATGCAACGTTTGCAAAATATACTCCAAAAGCAGGACTGATTTGTCCAAGCTGTCAAAAACAGGTTCATCTGAGTGGAAGGTGCGCAGTATCTCTGCTAGGTTACTAAGAATATTTCCGGCAAATAATGAAAACAATCCTTTTAAAGAGTGTCCTACACTCTGCGAAAGATGATAGAATGTAATCAATCTATCCTTGTAACCTTTTGTTCTGACTGCCCAATCATAGAGCTTCAAATAAAAAGGTCTAAATGTACTTTCTGATAATTTCAAAATAAAAACAGTCAACGTTTTAACCAGTTGCTGTTCTACCAAAGTCGCAACTTCCAAATTCACATTAGTATTGTCACTTCTAAATTGCAAGGTCTTCAAGAAAAAGCTGGTGAGTTCAGTCATATTAGGACTGATTTCATTGAACGATAATCCGGATAACTGTTCCTCCATTATATCAACCAAAGCTACAAGTGCATTGAAGTACTTCTTCTTCACTAGAGTATCATAGCAATCTTCAATTATAGGTATGAGAATTCTAGGCTCAATCACCTGACTTAACTTCTTCTTGATGCTATTCAACCTCAACACTAAGGCCTGGGATTTCGGATCAACACTTGGAGTATTCCATTTGCTGATAAGGATCGACGTTTCGCACACCATCTTTTTCAAATAGGGGCTCAGGAAGGCGGCAAAACTTTCCAGGAGTTTATTCATTGCAGTGATGACACTAAGCAGGAGCATGCTAGAAGTTTCCTGATACTTCTGACGTTTAAGGACTGATAAAAATGACGGCATAAATGCAGATAGGCTTACTATGGCATGGCCTCTCAGTACTACGCATAGTTCCGCCAAACATAGAATTACGGAAGCAAGTACGTTGTCTTTTGCTTTTCCAGAGTTGAGAATGCTTGACACAAAGTCTAAGATTTCGACGAATTTTTTAGGTTCATCTGGTCCAAGAGTTTTGACAATCAACTTCAATGATAATAAAGCAGTTTGTATGAGGATTTCTTGATCAGGCTGCAGATTATCTTGCTCAATTGACTCGACTATGTGAAATATGGGCTGGATCAGAATGTACAAGGCTGTTTTGTCCTTCTCGTTGAACGTACTAATATTATACTGTAGTTTGTTGTTCAGCAGCTCAAGCGAACGCTTCTTTACGGTATGTAAGCTATGAGCCAGAAGTCCTTTTATGACAAGAAGGAACATCTGAGGGGTCAGCAGGCAGTTAATACTATCCAGAAGATCGTAGCTGTGATGAAGTAATGTCTTCCAATATAACGCCTGTGGGCTATTAAATGATTTTTCACTCACTTTCTGTACCCTCTGAATGTATGACAGCACATTGATTATCAACTCTTTGTACAAAGGTTCCATATTGATGTTTTCTTTGTCGGGAAGTAGCGCAATTTTATTAACGAATGATGGCGATGACAGTAGATTCGATAAAAATGTTATGATCAAGTACTTGAAATGCCGGAATTGCTTGGGATTAAAGTTCTTCAGATTCAATGATCCTGTGTTATTTTTCATGTTCAATTCTTCCTGTTCATCTGGAAGTTCATTAATGTAAGATGAAATCATTTCACAAGCATTAAGAGTAGTTTCAGCAGAAAACTCTTGACATAATTGAAGAGCAATTTTAAGACGTGTAGACAAAGTACCCTTTTCAATTTTCTTCTTATCCCTTGTAGTTTGGAAAATTTCGGCCTCAAGTACTAACAGAACGAACAGATGAAAATTTTTCTTCGTATCAATGTTGCTTAATAATTTCGAATATAATGGTATCCTCCGATGCTCTGGAACATCGAGCAATGCATCCACGAAAACTCTGAGAACATCTGCGATGGTAGTCTGCTCACTTTGACTTACCAAAATTGGAATGATCGTGTCAACGATCTTGGCAATGATTTCGAAACTATAAGCATCGTCGTGTCGTATCAATGTTGAGCCCATAAATGTAAAAACTGCCATTACATGATGGAGAACTTCCTTAGGGACATGCTTGGCAGCATGCGCCAAAGCTAACAAGGCATGATAGTGAGTTTGAGGATTTTGAGAAGCCCTGATACACTGAATTACCAATTCAATGTTAAAATCCTTCTCGGAAAGTGTCTCTTCTTCTAGTTTACTGCATACAAGTAGAATAAGTGCTAATGTGAGTTGTTTCGGATACTCCACTGCAGCCTGTTCTTCAAAGTCCAAACATCTTTTCAAAATATCAAACAAAAGTGGTAACAGTAAACTGCTACATTTGATTTTCTTTTTGCCTTGAACGAATTCAAGCATACAAACACCTTTTTTCCATGACAATGTATCTAAAATATCCATTGTAGGTGCAAGAGGAGCTCTCCTGGGTGTTTTTCCAGTGCGAGAAACAATTCTGCTAGATTGCACTTCACACATGCCACGAAGTAGTCGACAAATAGTTTTTGCATTCAAGTCGATATGTTTGACTATTTTGCTGCCTAGAATCGATATTTCCGGATCCACCGATAATACTGACACTTCACAGACTCCATCCAGTAGTTTCTCTAGAATGTCTTCTGATAGCACGGCGTACACATCTTTTGAAAATTGATTTAGAAGTAGAGAGGGCAAAGATCTGGCTTCTCCGTCAATAGTCACAGTATTTTTATTACTGATGATGAATAAAATCATTTTCCAAGTATGTGATTGTAGCTTTAACTGTTGCATTACCGCCAAATTAAATCTCGAAATCAAATTCACCATTATGTCGCCAATTATCTCATCTCGGATACTGAAAAATTTCAAGAAGTATTCACATAACTTCTCGGAAATTTCGTAATTGTTTTTATGAGTCAAAATTTTGAGCACACCTGCTTTCACATAAACTGGAGTATCGTCACAACACACAATTTTAAGGAGTTCTGTTAAACAATTTTCTGGTAGGACATGGCAGCAGACCAGTGATACTTGCTCATGATCTGTACCTATTTCTTCCTTATATTTCACTAAAAGTTTCACCAAATATGCTAATTTTGATTCTTTGCTTACTTCTGGTGATTTGCTTATCAAACTGAAAGTGAGCTGTCTAATGTTAGGATTGGGACTCTGTAGCAACATCATCAGATAAACGGGGTAGAAGTTGTTCTCCAAACACTCGTTTCCTGTTTCTTCTTCAAGATAGCAGTTCAAAATCTTTATGATAATTTCATCTGTCAACATCCCTGAGCAGCAAATGTTGAGTGAAACTATTTCTCTACTTGCTTTGTCTCTGGCCACATGGTTCAAAAACGTATTATACATAAAGTTAAGTTTTGTTTCTTCAAAAGCTAATGAGCAAACATTCCTCAAAACCAAAGAATACTTGATTAGGTCAATGCGGGTGAAGTCATCTTGTGCATTGAAAGTGCTTCTAATGATTTTACCAATGACATCTTGCAAACTATTCAACGGAATACGATTCTTCAAAGCAATACCGTAGTAGTCAGCTGCATTTTCACATGTATCAGAGGATTTTTTTTTTATTCTGCATACACTGAACAGGGAAAATGATTTACTTATCAGAGTTTCACTCAATGAGCTTAGATTCTGGTTAAATGCCGAAAGCATGATCATTGCGGAATATTGAGAGATAACACTGGTATCTTCCTGTGATGTTGCAGAATGGAGAAAACTTTCCAAAGAATCCATATCTGCATTCTTTTCTATAGAGGTGAGAAACTGAGTGAAGAGGTCGTTTGATTTGTCGATTTTGATCCTTTTAAATAGTTTATAACTTGTAAAGAATTCAAGCTGAAGCAATTCTTGAAACTGTTTCCTGTTGCACAGGGCAAAATATGGTAGGATAGTTAAGAAAACATTCCAGTCAAACTCTTGATTTTTCAAAAGAAACTTTACAGCTAGATTGATAGCTTTTTGCCACTTATTCAACTTTAGTTTCTCACTACTAAATAGACCCATCAACTGTAGATTCAAAAGTGTACTGTCACCAACGTCCATTGATAACATCAATTCCAAAGTTTTCTCTACAATGTTTGGACTCTTTGAATTGAGTTTTTCACATAAAGCATTGCTCAGCAAATACTTGTCACTCACATTCAACTCTTTGATTGCTGAAGAAATATTCTCCAACTTTTCTTCGCTCAGCGTTTCATCGTCTTCATAGAGATCGCTGAGAATCTTGAATTTGGTAGCGAAAGTCTCGTTGAGGCTGCTCAATAGGTTTTTTAAAAAAGTCTTCTCCGATGATTTTTTACCGTCGTTTTTGAGTATTTCAGCAACCGCCAAGTCAAGTTGAGTTTTGTCCTTAAGTTCCAGATTTTTGATTATTTGCGTGAGCCATGCGTTCATGGAATCGGATAGAATTTGCTTCTGCTTCGTAGCTTTAATGATGATACTGCAAATAAATGAATCAATGAATCGGTGTTTTTTGATCTTACTGTCTATTGAATTTAAGATACAAACATATTGCATGTTCTGTATACCTAGTCAACTGATATCACTTCTAATGTAAAAAATATTTTGTAACAATTTATTTTCAAGACGGTTAACCAAAATGGAATTCTATACAGGGTTTCCGGAAAGGATGATAAAAGAATCAAGGGAGTATTCTAGACCGAAAATGAATGCCTCCTTTTCACATAAGATTTTTTCGAAAATTGATTATTAACGGAGTTACAGGATGATAAACTTAAATTTTATTTGCAGTTTTTTGGCTGGGATGAGGAACTCAAATTTGCCCACCGTTTCTTCGTATTATGTAGAGGGCGCCACATACGAACCTATACTTTGATTTGAATAGTCCCAACTTTTTTGTGCTACACTGAATGCGACTTTGGAGTGAATATTTTGATTCTCCTTACCTTTTGACATAAAAAAGTTATACCACTTGTGTTTTGATAAATCTAATCGTTTTCGAGGAAAACGCAAAAATAACTTTACTTGCATGTGATCTATACAAAATGTTCAATTCATTTTCAACCTTAAACATAGCATACTTTGGAGTCATGTGATATAAGTTGCCGTAGAAACAAGTTTGGAGGGAATTAGTTTTGACCAATGATCTAATAACCATAGATGAAACATTTCATTCATAAACTGTGGAAAATTGTGTGGCCAACAACGAACATAGACGAGACCATACGTTTGCACCTCACTAGAATGTGCTTCGGTTACTACAAGCTGCTACAGGCTGCCAGTGGCGTAACTATTTTACAGAATTCTTAAATTCTTATTTACTGCAAGCTTGACACTTGCGAGTAATTTCAATATACCATATAAGTAAATAATGAAGCATTACAAACCCCACTCAGAAAACAAGAGACGCCAATGAGACGAAAAGTGAATGAAACGTGTAGACAAAATCCGATCGATAGGGGCGTACCCAATTTTGGTGTGTTGCCGTACTTCAGCTTTTTTAATTTTCAGAAGAGAATACTCTGGTTTTTCTTAATCCTAAATACCTAAAGAAATCTTGAAGAGATGTTTTAATTTTAACAAAAAGGTTATTATCGACTCATATTTGATTGAATTCATACATTTCAAAAATGATTCCAAACAATGTTTAAATCTTTTTGCTGCGTAGTAATACTTTTAATAGAGTAAGTTTGGCAAACAACGTGGTGGGAAAAACTCTGCACCTGAGTGCACAGTTCGATGTTGTCCTCATGTTTATCTCGCTATGTTTCATCTATAGTTATTAGATCATTGACAGTTAATAATTCTGTAATTTTTTTTTATTTCAGTATTTTTGTGTTTGACCACAACAAATTTTTGAAAAATCACCAACTTTCAAAACAAATTCTTCCCAAACTTGTTTCTACGGCAACTATGGCACATAATTCCAAAGAATGCTATGTTTGAGGCTGAAAATGAATTAGAATGATTTTCTGTTCATTACATGCAAGCAGAGTTATTTAAGGAGAGCATAATGTTTGATATGGAATAGGATTACTGGGAAAACCACAATAAAAAAAAAACGCGCCAAAAACTCGACCTCCTGGGTGGTGTGAAAAGAGTTAACGACAATTTCATTCTAGGAAAACAAAATGTATGAAAATTCGCAAAAAAATAATTTTCCGAGGTTTTCCACCTTTCACGCGCCATAATTTTTTTATCACTTTTTGAAACATAAATATTTAGCGGATAAGTTGAAAACAATCAAATAAACAATTTGACATTTTTTTCCAGCCGTCGAATAAACAGCTACTTGAATGCGGCTGTAAAATAGACGCCGATTTATTGACGTGCTCTAGTATGATCAACATGCCCAACTTCTCGCGTGAACTGTTGTCACCTACAAGAAAGTACTCGGCAACATTTGCCCTAAAGTACAAGTTTGTTGCTCATTTTTGCATAATAAAAATTATCAAAATAATTTTTTCAAATTTTTTGACTTAGACGCGTAATAACTTTTTTTCTATTCATTTAAATTAAAAAAAAAGTTATAGGAAAAAGTAATACATCATTTAATAACGAATACATAGATATGCTTTTTTTGGCTTTACGACAATTAGAAGCCGAGATACGCATCAAAACGCATTTTCGCAACTATCTTCGCGAAAAAAAAATCGCACGAGGTTGCAAATTTGGATTTAAGCTTTTCAAATGATGTCACTCCCATTGGAAGAAAAAAATCGAACATGGCATCTCAACGCAAAGTGACCCCCTATATCATGACGGTTCGCCTGGACTAGTGGGCCATAACGCTAAGAAAAAGAAATTTTTCGACATATCCTTATTTGTGTGAATAAATCAAATCAAATTAGCGCAAATCGAACAAACTTTTTAGATGAAATCAATAATACTTGATTTGAAGTTTTCCACCAAAATTCTGTCCTATTCTTTTCCAGATAGTTTTCAAGTCACCATTAAACAAAAAAAAATATCGAAAATGTTTTACTTATATCAGACCGCTTACCTCAAGAAGTCTTTGAGGAAAGTTGCTTCCATATTGATATCATCAGTGATCTTCAAAACCAAATTTCTTGCAGAAGTCCCATCTTCTTCAGCAGCATTCCCCACCACAGCCTGCAGCAATACTTTCAAAAACGGATACACACAATTTCCATTCATGTGCAAATAACTCAAACACTCCACTAGCCAATTCGACGTCGTCAAATGATCCAAAGCTTCAACGGGCAGATCATGATATTGCGGTTGCAGCTGATAGATCAAAACCAGCAACAAACTAGCTTCCAGTCTCAAAGACTGACATTTTAAATCCGAAACTTTCTCCACAAAGGTATTCAATAGTTTGTCATTCAACGCACCTTTCGATAAAAGTCTTGCAGTTATGACGTAGCTAGCGGCTGCAAAATCTGGAATATCTGACTTGAGGCCTTTCAAAATCAATGGCAGCACTTGAGAAATGAACGGTTCAGTCAGTTCATTGGAGAATTCGATTGCACCACAGAAAACTGACGAGTAGAAGTTGAACTGCACGCTCAATGTGTTGTAGTTCTTGTGCACATTCAATAATTCGTCCATAAACTTCGTCAAGTTCTTGATTATACTCAAATTGGATAGAGCCTGATAAAACAGATCTAACCTAGGCAAATGCATGCCAGATTTCTTGACGGTCTTCAGAAAATGATAAGGATCATTTGTATCTCTGAACTTCAACGTCTGCATTATCCTCGCGAAAATATTCGAACTGTAATACGGCAAGGCACAGATAATCAGTTCGTCTCTACTGTATTCATTGATTGAATATCTATAAAACAGCCATTCTAATGCTTTGTGAGCAGAATTGGTCAAAATATACGGTGCCAACATGATCAGAAATTTCTTGACAGATTTATCCAATTTTTTGTTGTCTCCTTTGCTTTGTACATTTCTGTCAAAATCTTTTGAAGTAATTTGAAACAGATTTTGTCTAAACTGAGCAAACTCTTCATTTTTGTTGATAAGTTGTTCCAGACCTTCTTTTCCTATTTCAAAAACCACTTCGCCACTGAGTGATGCTGCTTCCTTAGGGTCAAATAAAAGGGAAGTTCGTTTTTTATCGTTCTTCAATAGATCTGTGGATGGTAGAGCTAGTTTTTGGAGTTGGGCTGCTAAACTGGTAGACATGATGGAGTCACGTTATATTTTTCTGCAAAAAAGTTTTGTGACTACATTTGAGAACAGTTGGAAGTAATTATTGTTAATTGATATCATTAGATAAGTAAGTAGTATCACATTTCTATAAAAACAAGTCTCATTCCATAATATGTTGTGATTTAATCATAAGGGTAGTTATTTTCCTTTACATCCAGCTGAGTGAGGCTATAATTTAGAAAAGGTCGTATAAAACCAATTCGAATTAAATTGACTATACAGGGTGTCCGGAAATTACGCGTCAGGATTTTGGTGGGCGATTCTACATGAAAAATTAATGCAACAAACTTCTATACAATTTTTTCAAAAACTTCAAAAATTTTTTCAAAGTACTAATTTTTAATTATTTAAGGTACGGTTAATGTTTAAAGTCGTTTTTCTCGGAAACCGTTAATTCTACGATGATGCAACACGAGCACCTTTTTAAAAAATATTTTGATGCTCTTTACTAATTTGACATCCAAATTTATAAAAAGATTAAAACAAAAAAGTTCTAAGTAATTTTCCTAAGGTGAAGGACAGCTTCAGCCTTTTGTCATTGACGACTAGCGTCAAATTAATAGGGTGAATACAAAGAAACACTAGTGACATGCATGCAAAATTTGGCGAAAATCATTACACTAGAAAAAAAGTTATTAAAAAAAATAAGAAAAAAAAAATATTTTTTAACACCCTGTATCTTCCTTAATTTTGAGTTTTTGAAAAAATTGTATAGAAGTTTGTTGCATTAATTTTTCATGTAGAATCGCCCACCAAAATCCTGACGCGTATTTTCCGGACACCCTGTATATTCGTACATTTCCACCATCAAGTGGGCTTCTTCTAGAAACTGAATCATGTGCCCAGGAACTGCTGATTAAAAACGAGTGATAGAACACCTGAATTAGTAGCTTATCAAAGATATGATGGAGAAAAACGATCAACAAGCACCGATAGTAGTTAGGTTGTTCCATATTGGAAAGAAAGTCAACAATATAAAAATGTCAATGTCGATCATCAGTAGGTAACTTCACCAGACATCATCGATCTACGTTCCAGTCGGCGATCCAAGCATCAGGGGTGTTCTATAGTTTGTCTGTCATCCTCGTAAGTCTCGAATCAAATGCATGTTCGCGCGTATTAGCAATCGGCCAGCTTTCATTTCGTGAGGCTAGTTCAAAGTGCCGCGCTCGAGTTGGCCTTCTATATTATCATAATGTACGATGGTATTATAAAAAAAACTATTATTTGCATGACATATCCACTATACAGCTCAACTGGTATAAACTTCTAGGGTATATTGAGGAATCATAGAGAAGTGAAACCTACAACACTAGGGGCCAAAAGTAGATTGACAGCCCAAATTTGATAACACTTTGATGTTTCATCAGTTATCAAAGAAGTAATCTTGCCCTGTCACGTTTCAAAAACAGTTGTTTTTTTTTGTAACTTTGGATAAAAATGGCAAGCGTCATTCGAAAGAGAGGCAAAATGTATGTACTTCCTGAAAATTAACCAATAATTGAACAGAAGGTATATACAATTTTAAAGCAAAAATTACCCTTTTTTGAATAAATCATGAAAAATTGATCATTCTTGCCGAGTTCAAAATCTTGTAGAGTACGATTCATCTGAGAACTGTATACCCCCGATGTCTTCCTCTCTCTCAGGCTGCGTGAGGGTCTCATATAGCGTGAGAGAGACGAATACGTGGTCGGTGTACAGTTCTTAGTTGAATCGTAGTCTAGCTAGACTTTCTTTTGTTCAATTTTTGTGAAATTTTCTGGAAGTATAGGGTGTTCACAGCTAAATGCATCCCCATTTACTTTTCGATTTGATGTTTGGGAAAAAATATTCCAAAAAAGTTTGATGGTTCGAGATAGAATTTGAAACATTCATAACCTTTCAAATAATAGTATAAATTTCAAAACCTGCTCGAAGAAATGGAATTTTTTTTAGGTACGAGGGTAGGTACCTATGTCAAATAAATAATGTTTGAAATTTCTCAAAGTAATGCGAAAATTAAATAAAAAATAGGGTTGTGATTTGAAATAAGGGAGTAGGACTACGCCAAGACGTTCTGAAAGAATCTGTATATATAAAAACATTATTTTTACAAAATCTTTTTTGAACCAATGAACTTTTACTTGGATTTTTTTTTCCCAAAAATTAAAAATCTTCATTTAGCTGTGATCTTGAACACCCCGTGCACAAATTTGCCCCTCTTTCGAATGTTGCTAGCTATTTCATTCACGGTTACACAGAAAAAAGTTATTTTTCAACACTTTTTTTAAAGGTGATAAGAATACACGTTTTTTTCTCAAATCACCCGGACACGTAAACTGAAAACTGGATTGAAATTTTGAAATGCACCATAACACAAAACCCTAAGAAAAGGCAAACAGGACACCAGGAGAACCTCACGTATTCACAGGATCCTGAAGAAAGATAGCTCCAACTCAATCGGGGTGATAAAAAAAAAACAGTCGGGAGAATTCCCGGCATCTGGGAAGGAGACGCTGGATTCAGATTCATTTTCAGGGTTTAAAAATTAAAAAAAAAAACAACTGTGCACGGCCAATCAGAGATAACCTCATATGGCAATCAGAACGTACTGGAAGACAGGTAACCAGCTTCGTGATTTCGATTCGTCAGATTTGAACCTTACAAGGCACCGGGACCAGATGGAATATACCTTGCGTTTCTTAAACAAAGGCTGGAACAGCTGGTCCCGCACCTATGTGGAATTTTCTTAGCTAGCTTAGCTCTATGATATACTCCCAGAGCATGGAGAACAGCGAAATCTGTATTTATTCCAAAACCCGACAGGTAAACTCTGACATAGGGGCAAAGTCTTATCGCCCTATACAGGGTGTCTCACGGTGACCGTCCATTAGAATATCTCGGGAAATAAAGCAATTGGGATTCTGAAAATTTGTATGGTGGGATATTCATAGATGTTCTTCTCAAATGAAATAGAAGCATCGTTGTACGACTTCCGGTTATATCGTGAGTAGGTGTTGACTCGCTTATTTTATAAGCTATAATATATTATTACATTTTCCATACGTAAAATTCTAGGCAGATTTCATGTATCATGTCTCATACCTAAGTATGAGCGTTTTTGAAATATTTTAGTTTTTATGTCAAAAATGACGTTTGAAGGCTCCTATTTAAATGTGAATTTCACCTATAAGAAAGCCTTCATTATTTAATTTGTATTGGATTTCTTGTTGAAATTTTTATAATTTTATCTTATTGTGCATTAAAAATAAAGGTGAGTTTGTATAAGATTGTCCTCTCCAAAAATTCTTTTTTTTATTATTTTTTTGAATTTTTGGAATGAACAATATCAGGTTAACTCACCCTTATTTTTAATGCACAATAAGATAAAATAATAAAAATTAGGGTTCCATTTGAAAAAATTGATTTTTGGCCGTTTTCTGAATTTAATTTTTGATCTTTTTTTTTGGCCCACCCTGTAATAATAGTTTTCATATTGCTGTGAAAAATCTATTAAAGTAGGTCCTTTTCAACAAGAAATCCAATACAAATTGAATAATGAAGGCTTTCTTATAGGTGAAATTCACATTCAAATAGGAGCCTTCAAACGTCATTTTTGACATAAAAACTAAAATATTTCAAAAACGCTCATACTTAGGTATAGGACATGATACATGAAATCTGCCTAGAATTTTACGTAGAATCCAAAAATGTAATAATATATAGGGTGTTCCATTTAAAATAAGCGAGTTGACACCTACTTCCGGTATAACCGGAAGTCGTGCAACGTTGCTTTTATTTCATTTGAGAAGAACATCTATCCCACCATACAAATATTCAGAATCCCAATTGATTTATTTCCCGAAATTTTCTGATGGACGGTCACCGTGAGACACCCTGTATATCAGGCTTTCCAGCTTTCTGCTAAACACGAAAAACTCACACTACTAACTCAACCTGCATTTTTTTCGCAGTATTCATCAAACACCCTGTATCATAAGGGCTTCACTGAATCATCTATCAATTATTCAATTCATCAAGCTGAACGATTATTTTGATACCTAATTGTTGGTTTCTGTACAAAAAAATTACACTCCATTAAAATTGAAGCAAACAAATGAAATAAGAACTTATGATGTTAATAATTATTATTATTACCTTGCAACGCCTTGTGGTGAATTATGTCCAATGTATAAGCAGTTACATCAGCAACGATGTTGATTATTCACTGCAAAGTAGAAATCAGAATTAGATTATAAGGTTTCTTGATCTCATGATGAAGGGCAACAAAAATAAGAATATACAGGGTGGCTCATTAGTGTGTGAAAGTCCATTTTCTTCCTTGTTTTTTCAAGACAAAACTTATTAGGTTTCAGCAGGCTCATAATTTAAAAATATTACTGTGAATACAGAGTGTTCTAGGAAACAGTGGGATCAAAAAATACACTTTTTTAAAATAGAAAACCCAACTTTGATTAGAGATTTGGATTCAGCGTAAGATTCTATGTATGGTACAGTGGTTTTATTTGCCAGAACGTGCAATTCTTATTTACCAACATAATGTTTTTTCCTTAAATTTTAGTAAATCCTCGATAGCTTGATAGCACCGCACGTTCTGGCAAATAAAACCACAGTACCATACGTGGAATCTTACGCTAAATCCAAATCTCTCATCAAAAGTTGGGGTTGCTATTTAAAAAAAGTGTATTTTTTTACGCCACGGTTTCCTAGAACGATCTGGTATACACAATAATATTTATAAATTGTGAGCCTGCTGAAACTCTATAGGATTTGTTTTGAAATGTTCTTCGTATTCCTTTTGACCAGGGAGAAAATGGAATTCCACACACTTATGAGCCCTGTATGGCGTCTCCTGAACATCGGTCAAAAAATTGATTTCCATGAAAAAAACGTTCATATACAGGGTGTCCGGGAAAATGTGGGAGATCTCTCGGATTCTGATAGAATAATAAAAAATAAGATGACAAGTTCCCATAAATTTTTTTCCTAGCGTTAGGTTCACAATTTCGTCAAGAGCACCACTTCGTCATGGCTTTTTTCGAGGTTTTGTTTAATAAAAATTGTTTTTTCTCGAAAATGGTTCATTTTATCGACAATGAAGAAGAGTACCTTTTCTTTAGCCTAATGTTCAAGGTATCCAAATTTTTTTTTTTTTAACTCCTTATCATACAGGGTGTTAAAAATTTGAGCGTTAAAATGTACAATCTAGTCCGTCCCTGGTAAACTAAACAAGCTAATTATGTTTTAATGGAAGTATTTTGAGAGGTCCTTACTACTGTTTATCATATTAAATTTTCATTGAATTATATTGAGTCGTTTAAAAGTTATTCAAGAAAAACCGATTTCCAGTGGGGTCCTTTAGGGGGCCGTATCTCCGTAGGGAGGGCCGCTAGGAAAAAAATTTATGGGAACTTGTCATCTTATTTTTTATTGTTCTATCTGAATCCGAGAGATCTCCCACATTTTCCCGGACACCCTGTATATCAAGTTGTCAGAAAAAAACGGTTGTTTTTACCCCTACCAGTTCACCCATGCACGCCCCCCGATTTAAATTGTGAAATTCTGATTCAGCATTAAAAGCAAATGCGATTAACAAAGTTGATGATTTTTCTATCAACGGTTTCGGAAATATTGAGGAAAAGCTATCTTCAGGAATGTATACAGTGACCGGCTAAAATAAGGAACAAATTAATTTAAATTCAGGGTTTGGATTTTTTGGAAAACGCTCGGATTTTTATCTGTGGATGCGAATTTTAATGGAAAATTTATGTATAGGTACAGGGTGAACCCAAAATAAGTTACGAGTATCAACTTTTTTATTTCAAATGGAAACATGTATTTTTTATTTCATTTTTTAATTCTGCGTGGAATTCTTAGTATATATCATGAGACCACATACCTATATCACATCGTTTTCTAGAAAATGGCATTCTAAATCCATCATATTGATTATTTAAAAACTGGTTTATGTTTTATGTTCATTCAGCAACGTAAATGAGCGGTAACCAACTCAAAAAAAAAACATAATGGCGTTGTTACCTATTGTTTATATTGCTGCCTCTTGGCTGTGAATAGGTATAAAAATAGGCAACTACGCGATTCTGATTTTTTAAGTCGGAAAAAAATCCCATTTTCTGTAGGTCCACCATCAGCTTCATGCAAACGAATAAACATGTTATTCCCGAGGTTATTCCCAGCTGACACAGTGACACATATGACACGAAAATAATTACATTGAATCTAGCCGCACTCGTGATTGTGAACTTGCGAATGTTTTATATCGAAGGTCGGCCAAGAATATGGTTCGCTTGAACCAGTCGTAAAAATCCCCTTTGTAGAGGATCTCATACGCGTGCATGCGAATGATGTCAACAACTGCGGTCCAACAGAATGAATGTTTTATTATTATTTATTATAGACGAGTGTGGTTAATTTGTTGGGTTTGAGGATCAGTGAAATTAAAGTCCTGCAGGATGCAGAGACGATTTACGGCAAAGAAGTCACGGTACAACTCAGGATGTGGGCTTCACAGAATAGGAAACTTGTAAGTTATAATAACCACAAAACTTTTTTGCTGAAATGCCGAAAAAATCGAGTTCTCCCTCAACATATCTTGAGATCTAATAAATGCATAGGAAACATGTTAATACAAGAATCACCTTTCACTAACAAATGTTATAAAATCTCGAATAAGTTCCAAAATAACATTTTGAACATACAAATATCAATTGTACATTGGAAGATCAAAAAACTGAGCAAACAGATCAAAACAATTATCGATAACTTACATCTAGTCTTAAATGAAGAACATTTTAATAGTTATAACGATAGTCAGATTAGGTTTGCTAATACTCATAATAGTAAAATAAAATCTAAACAAACCAGAAAGTTTCAAAAACTGATGGCAGAACAAAAACCTGTGAAACCTCTAAATGTTAATGATAAATGGATATTGAATCTTAGTAACGTAGAAATTCCAAGGGAAGTGCAGTATTTGTTATCTTTGGGAAAAAAGTTCAATTTGCCTTACAAAAGTAAAAAAACGCCAATTCAGGATGTATTAATTGACTTAGAATATATTTTGAGTAATTTAGAGGAAGACAAGCAGATGGAACTTAGAAATACGGGTGTCAACATAATTACAAATTATCTTCATTCAAACCAACCAACAATCGAAACTGTTAAATATGTTTCTCGTTTGGAAGAAACTGAGGTTTTTCCTAAAACAATATGAAGATAATTTATACATTTTGAAGGCTGATAAGGGTAATACCACTGTAGTGATGAATAGGGAGGATTATGATAGAAAAGCAAATGCCATTCTCAGCGACAGGGAAACATATTAGATTCTCAATAAAAACCCCAATACATCCATTCAAAATAAAAACAACAAACTAATTGATTCTTTGGTTAAAAACTCCAGTATAAGCAAGGAGGAGGGAAGAAGACTGAAAACAAATACAGCGTTACCACCTAAAATATATTTCCAACCAAAAATTCACAAAGATGGTGTTCCACTGAGGCCTATTGTCTCATTCATCGGATCTCCACTATACAGCTTAACCAAATATATCAGTAATTTCCTTAACGAAATGTTCATCAAGGATCAGCGATATGTCCGAAATTCTTTCGAATTTGTGAATGATATAAGAAACATCACTGTACCGGCGGATTATGAAATCATTTCTCTGGATGTTATCTCCCTTTTCACCAACATACCTACAGATGTCGTGAAAAACCTAGTGGTCAAGAAATGGTCATTAGTCAAAAATAATGTCAATATCCAATTACCCACGTTTCTTGAAATGTTGAATTTTGTATTTGAGAATAACTATTTTCAGTACGACAACTATTACAGCCAGACTAATGGACTTGGAATGGGCAACTGTTTGTCCCCAGTATGTGCAGATTTAGTTATGCAGGATTTACAAGATGAACTTATTGATAAACTACCATTCAAGATTCCATTTTTCAAGAGATATGTAGATGACATTCTAACAGCGATACCAAAAAACGAGTGCAAGACCATTTTAACAATCTTTAATAGTTACCACCCAAAACTACAATTTACATTGGAGAAAGAGAAAGACAATAAAATACCCTTCCTTGATGTGGAAATAATAAGAAAACCTGACTCAGTAATAATCGAAACTAACTTGTATCAAAAACCTACTTTCTCAGAACGCTACATTAATTTCCATTCTCTACATCCTTTGAAATATAAGATAAACATCATCAAGAATTTGAAACATCGATCAATAGCACTATCATCAACAGCATATCACAACTCAAACTTACAATATATAGAGAGAATGCTCGTAGACAATGGTTACCCAAAGTCGCTTATAAGGAAAATAATCTACAGACAGCAAGATCAACGTGATTTACATCAAACCACGGATAAAGGCCAACACAACAATGAGGCGAAGATATTTTTCAGACTACCTTATACAGGGTGTTTACGGTCTTGTGATTTTTTTTTTAATGTTCTCTTCTACACGTTAAAAGAATATGATTAACGCTAAAACGCCTTAGCAAAAGTCGAATAATAATAATAATAATAATTAGTAATTATTATAATAATAATAATAATAATTCATGGATACGTCGAGCGAGACTTTGCGTTCAACAACAGGGCGATAACTTTGAACAACTCCTGTAATAAAGCAGTAATTTTGCAATTTAGTGTCATCATTTTTGAAAATAAAGACGTACAAAAAATTCATTATCTCTCTTATTATTCAACTTTTGCTAAGGCGTTTTAGCGTTAATCATATTCTTTTAACGTGTAGAAAAAAGCATTAAAGAAAAAATCACAAGACCGTAAACACCCTGTATACATGGACTCACAGAAAAACTGAAAAGATCAATTGAGAACTACACTTCCACGGACAACAAGAAAGTCATAATTTCTCAAAAATGTTGTAACACCATACGAACGAACTACTTCTCAAAATTAAAAGCCAGCACTGAAAATCTTTTGAAGTCACATGTGATTTATAGTATTCCATGCAAAACTTGCGATAAACGCTACATAGGACAAACTTCTCGATATTTAAAAGACAGAAAAATGATGAAAAAAACTACTTATTAAAAACCAATCCTACAGCCTTAGAACAACACAAAAAGGACTCATTTGATTTTGAGAGTACGTCGATTCTGGACAAACTGACTAATTACAAAAAAAGAATAGTCTCAGAAATGATACATATAAAGAGACATAACACCGTAAACAAAAGGACTGATATAGAAAACCTCAATTCAGCCTATTTCAATATACTCAATCAATTAAATTGAATAATAATACCTATGTCGATGCTAAAACTCTTATCAAATTCAACAGATATACCGAGGGAAAAAAAAACTACCAAAATAAACACAGGCAATCTCGATAAGCAAAACTATTATCAAGCTTCAATACTGCACTACCTTTGATGGAGATAAGTTGTCTGTATTTCCGCATTTTGTCCCATGTACCTAAAAGTTTTCCTGTTTGTGTGTCGTGTAAATATGTATTCTTGCGACTTGAGTCCAGAGTGTTAAAATGTGAGTATTGTATAAGTTTGTTTGTAATCTGATTTCTTTCTGTTTCTTCTTTTCTTTTTTTTTTCTTGGCTGTTTTGATAGAGTTAAGCTTCCCCCATTTGTATTTACATATATATAAAAAAAATAGTTTCTCTTTTTATTATCTGTAACGTGTGAAATGTACCCCAATGTGAATTCCATTGAAATAAAATAAATATATACTTTCAGCGCGCCCTTATGATGCAATTATATATTGCGAAACGTCGGCCATTTTAAAACAAATTGGACTTTAATTTCACTGATCCTCAAACCCAACAAATTAACCACACTCGTCTACAAATTTGCTGGATCGTTAAATAAACAAAAATTATTTATTATTTATTATTATTTAAGTATTGGTTTTAATTTCTTCAGTGATTGATTGTTCGAATGATACCTACATGAGAACAACAGAAATTGTGAATTTCAATGACTCCCAACAGTCCCAACTGGTAATATGCTCAAGACTCGGCTCAAGATAGTGTTTTTTCTACAAACACGTGTTGCGTCCAGATTTTTTTCCCATCAGAATACACTCCCCGACAATAAATTCTGGACAAGAATAATTTGAGTCAATTTGATATCACTGTAACTTTTTTAATTTCTGCCCGATTTTTGCACCACAGGGTAAAAAAGTATCTTCTGTTCCTCCCTGTATGATGACCAAAACCAAAATCAAGGGTAATATCTCAAGGGGCATAGGGCTACACTTTGGTATAAATTTAACTAAAATCGGACAACAAATAAAAAAGTTATAGGGATATCAGTTTAAGTCAAATTATTCTTGTCCGCAATTTATAGTCGGGAAGTGTTGTTGAACGAAGTATAATTTTCCAAACTCATCTCGCTCATCATTAAATAGTACAAACTGCGTGGATACTTATTTGGATATCTCATGTTTACAGAGTTTACAAGTACGGGCCCGAACCGGACAGATTAATTTGAGGCTTCAAAAATCCGATACATAAACTTTTGGAAAGCTATTCCTCCTACCTAAGCAAAGCTTCGGAATAAAACTCTGTTCCAAGTAACCTATCCGCAACTTGTTTTGCTTCGTCCTGCTGACGATTTTTCTTTTAAGTTAACAGCTCAAATTAGAAACTGGTGACAAAAACCAAAAATGTTTTGCATTTTTTGTTTTAGAAATATAGAGAATAGGGCAACAGGCGAGGCAACAGGCTCACATGCAACATTGGCAAATAATTTGTAGGTAAACAAGCAACGGAAACACAAAAATGATTGATCAGTGCTCCTCCATTGGAAACGTAGCTACCTAGCTTAATATCCACAACAAAATACCGGTACTTACATACTGTACCAGTATTTTCGCAAGCCTTATAAAACTCAATGATTTTCGCTGAATAAAAACCCGAAAACCATATTATAATGACAATATTGAAAATGCAGTCTGATAAAAGAAAAAAGAGCTTACCTACGAAATTAATCAAGCCTACAGATGAAAAGGAACGGTTTCAACAGTCATCATTAAGTCACTCTAGCATAGTAAAATGAAATATTAGTTTATTTTCTATAAAAATGGAAAGTACACAAATTAAAAACACATTTTATATTAGATATGGAAAAACAAGGTTATGTTAACTTTGAATTTCAGAACTTGTCATAATCGTATAGCAACATCACCGTTGCTACATGAGCCTGCAGTGCATGTTGCCAGCGTATTTTGACATTTTGCTGACTTTTAAAATCGAACGAAACGTCAAAACATTGAACAATTAAAATTCAGGGTATTATTTATCAGTTGTTCCCTGTTAATTGAATATTGGATACAAATCGAGAATGTTTTTGTAGTGAGTCGTATTGAAATATTCCAAGTCGAATATTTTAGATCAAATTTCAAGATGCAGAATATGATAAATACCGTAAAAGGCACTGCCTTGGCTGTTGGAGGATACTTGACGCCTGTTTTAAAGGTAAAAAAAATTGTTTTGATGGATTTTTCTCATATTCGAGATTCGAGAGTCATTGCAATCATACCCTAGTTAAGTCTCCATAAAAGTCCAAATAAAAAACAGACATTTTCCTTTTTGACGGATAATGTAAGGTTCAAGTTAAGTATGTGCCTAGTCGCAAATAAAAGGGGCTTAGCCGATACAAGTTTTCATATTCTTTAGACATCAGTCATTCAAAGGCTAATGGACCAAATACTTTGAAAAGGATATGAGGTTCATTATTATTATCCTAGAGTTCATCATTAGGTAGGTAGTTTCACGAAAAAAAAGTTACTATAAACATAAACCGAAAAAAAATCTTTAAAAATCAGATGGACTCTGCTTAGGACCTCTTAAAAAAGTGTCCTTGAAAAACATTGTTGGGTTCGGCATTTTCATCGCAGATGTGACAGATTTTTAGTCACGTGATAACAAGCAAAACATATACGACCAAATCACGTGCCAGACTATTGAGTTCGATCAAAACTAGCGGAGGCACATGATCTATCGTGTATGACTTGACTGTTATCACGTGACAAAAAATCTGTCGCATCCGCGATGATAATGCCGAACTAAACTCTTATTTAGTCTACCAGGGGCGGACTGCGTTGAACATTTCAATGCTCAAATGTTTGATGTATGATAAAGACTTGGAAAATATAAATTTGGATAACTTGAACCTTATTCAGTCATTTTCCATGGTCATTTATTATAACGTATTATTACTATACCTACATTCAATTTGTTATGCATTCAAACGCTTCATCACGTTTTAAGAAACTAATGATTAAGCACTAATTGAAATACTATGAGTGTTCAATAAATTAGATAATTGTTTTGATCTATTTAGAATTATTGCTCCATCGAATTTTCAAATATCAAATGTAGTACCTACAAACTTAAATTATTAGTGTCAATACATTCGCAGTGATCGCAGAGAAAATATCCCATTCAATCTTTTTATGTAAAAAAATTTTGAATATTAGAAGGGTATATCTAATTCTAGACAAATTTTCTTCATAATAAGTTTCGATGTTGACAATAATAAATGTAGGTACAGGGTGTTTCCTTATATTTTATCCAATGAATATCTTTCTTGTTATTGGTTCTATGTAGACAGATGTTCAAGTTATCAAAGTTGAAGTAAATTTCATTGGGATTCAGATTCTCTAGTCGGAAAAAAAAAACAAAAACGCATCGGAAATAGAACATTTCCACCGATTATCAAGTTTCTTTAATAGGATATTTTGAATTTGGAGGAAATGCTCTATCGAACTAAAAAAAACATATGAACATCTGTCAAAATGTTCTATTTGCGATGCGTTCTTGTTTTCTTCGACAAGAGATCCTGAATCCTAATGAAATCTATTTCAACTTTGATAATTATTTGAACATTTGTCTAGGACTAATAATAAGATAGATATCCATTGGATTAAATATAACGGAACACTCTTTACACGACAAAAGTCGCAACAACTGATAAAACTTGATATTTGGGTTTTATTCGAGAGTTTGAAGATGATTATTTCTTAGCGTGTGGAAGACGACCAGTTATTCGTCCAATAATGCTCATCAGTTTAACTAGAAAACTGTCAAGTAAATATGCTCTGTAGTTTTGTGCCGCATCCATGATTTACCAGATTTTGTTGGGTATTTTGACACAGTCTATCAAAAAAACTAGTGTGAATATACCTGCTTCTATATTACCTGAAAAAAAAATCTATTAGTAGACAATAAAACCTATCAATACCAAACGTTTCGGAAGCAATTACACTTCCGTGGCCAGTGGAACCTAAAAAAGGAACAATGAATACAAATTCCAAAAATTATTTCTCGTTTTTTTGTGGTTTGTCAGCAAAATTGGCTTTTATGTTTATGGCACAAAATGTCACTTACTGACAACACCATACACTTCAATGTCAGTAAAAGTGACATTTTGTGACTTGAACACAAAAAGCCAATTTTGCTGACAAACCACAAAAAACAAGAAATAATTTTTCGAATTTTAATTAATTGTTCCTTTTTTAGATTCGCTTCCGATACGTTGGTATTGATAGGTATTATTGTCTACTAATAGAGTTATTTTTCTCGGGCCGCGCATACGCTTGGATCTGGTGGCTGGTTGATGTCACATGTGACAATATTTATAACCTCCAAATTGCTGTCAGTGTCAGTGCCAAGTTTGAATGAGTTTTAATCGAGTTTCATGAAGGGTAACATACCTATTTGTTGATTCAACAATACATAAATAAAACGGGGGTAAGTGAATTTTGACTATAGGTCAAGAAGCGCCATTTCTGTTCAAGCAAATGTCATATTTTTGTTTTGACATCACTTTCTCGTTCACATTGCAGAACAGACTTTATGCTCTATCCTTGTTCTACTTTCAACAAGACAAGGATAGAAGCACGGTCGTGAACGTGATACTGCTTGTCACTTGCCCTGGTTAGAACGCATGCGCTTTACGCTATCGGCGAGAAAAACAGCCCTATAGATTATTTTTTTCAGTTAATATAGAAGATCAGGTATACCCAAAAAAATCCAAAAAACTGTGATGTAATTTCAGTTAAAAATTCAATTCGCGTTATACTTGTATTTTTGATAGAACTACAGTAAGTATTACTGTAGTGTAACTATCAGAATCCCGATCAGTGTAAACCAAGGAGTGATTTGATAACTATCATCATAATCAAGCATTTTTTCGCAACTTGCTAGTTTAGTTTACACAATGAATCAATTCTTCACAGTTTCTCACATACTATTATAGCTCTGAATCTCTTCATAAAATAAAGTCTTCTGTAGATGTGATGAAAACCTTATCTATGTGAGATTTATCATTGGACCTAACATTTTAGACTTTCTTATCAAAATTGTTATCAAATTACGTGGGTGGAGATCAGGTTCATTTTATGAATAAATAGATTGATAAGTACTCTAACTGGCTTAACATGTTTTTTGTAGGCATATTATTATTCTTCTCACAATCTACGATTATTCCCATAATTTATACTCACATCATAATCAATCTCTTGAATTATACAGGGTGTTTATTAATTGAGTGCGAATAGGTACTTAAGGGTCTGAATCCTTGAGTTATTTTAAGAAGAAAAGTTAATATCGACACATGTCCTAAACCTCCTAATTTTTGAGATATTTTTTAAAAAAATTGTACAGTGTACTCAATCTGCCTTTTTCATATTTTAAACGTGTGTTAGTTCATTATTTTTTTATCTTATCGAAGTGAACCAAAGAATATGTTGTAGGTCTACCCGTCAAGTTTTCATTTTGAAATGGAAACAAAACTGATATAGGAGGATTCAAAAGAGCCGTTAACCTAACACCACTTTTTTCAAATGGAAAAGGAGTTTGAGTGATACCTCATTTTGAAGGTCTTTTCATCCTTATTACACCTTGAAAGTTTGAAGTCGCCATCTCGTTCTAATTTTTCAATTTTAGGCATGTTTTTTTTCAAGATGGCGCCCGGTTGACGTTTTGACATTCTCAGCTGTCACTACTGTGTTGAGAACGGCAGAACGTTCTCATACAGGCTGGTCCAACTTTTACCTGCTTACATTTCAGAATCGATAGATAAATGATGTGAGTTTGGTCGATTAACTATGTGCGGAAAATGCTTCGTTACAAAGTTACAGGGTGTTGACATTTAAAAAAAAAATCTAATTTTATTAATATCTTTATTGCCAATTGAGATTTTCAATCGAAACTTGGCACGTGTAGAGAGGTAATCTAGGTTCATTTTTTCTTTTCATATGATAATATTATTTTTATTTTCACGAGTGGCGTGCGGACGGGTACCGATTGCGATATTTGTAATGAAAAAACAGATACGCCACTGGTTTATCTCAAAATAAAAATTATATCTGCAAATCTTATTCAATTTGAAAGAAAAAGTACCCCTGGCTTTTTTTCGTATGACGCAACATTTTCGAGTAAAAAAGTAAAAATCGTCGAAATCAAATCAGGGAAAGGCGCATAATAATTATCACATTGATTAAAACCAAACACTTGGTTACAAAACAGAAATGTCGATCATTTGTTTGCATTTAAGTGTTCTTTTTAGTGTTAATAATAATGCAGCGGCTATTTACTAACCAAGAATACGCAGACATTCATTCAATTTACGGTTTTTGCGAAGAAAATTCAGTAGCAGCCGCAAGGGAGTATGCATTTTACTCGAAAACGTTGCGTTATACGGAAAAAGGCAAGAGTACTTTTTTCATTTAAATTAATTAAGGATTGCGGATATAATTTTTATTTTGAGATAAACCAGTGGCTTATCCACTTTTTCATTAAATATATCGCAATCGGTACCTGTACGCACGCCACTGGTGGAAATAAAAGCAATATCATTAAATGAAAAAATGAGCCTAGACTACCTTTCTAGACGTGCCAAATTTCATTTGAAAATCTCAATTGGCAATAAAGATATTAATAAAATTAGTTTTTTTTCTTGAATTTCAACACCCTGTAACTTTGTTACGAAGCATTTTTTGCATATAGTTTATTGATCAAACTCACATTATTTTTCGATTATCTATCGATTCTGAAATTCAAGTGGGTAAAAGTTGGACCACCCTGTATATTGGGGATTAAAATCTTGTGCAACTTTAATTGATAATGAATGTTCATGTGGAAAGTGATTCGTGTCCTTGATTTAATCAGAAAAACAAAATATATGAGCACATTCTGCACGCAGTATTGACAGCTGAGAATGTCAGAAAGTCAACCGGATGCCATTTTGAAAAATAATAATGGCCTAAAGCATCATTCAGAAGATCATTCACAACCTGCCAATTACAATAACAATTATACTTAAAATTCAAATTAGACGTAAGCCGAAAATTTGATCGTTCAGAACGTCGAAAATTGGTATCCAACGCCAAAGCAAGTGAAACCAACAGTTTTCTTCAGAATTGAACTTTTGTTCTCGACAACATCATATTTTGCTCAATGACGATTTATAAGCAAAATTGGTTCCGTTCACTTTATTTGATATACCATTTTCTGTTATTAGTTTTCACTACTTGACAATCTTGACATCAAGCGCGCACGCGCAGATTATTTCGAATTAGAATACGCTAGGTTTCTGTGACGTCAGCTTTCAGACGGAAATATCCTAACAAACTATTTTTTATCACATCAAAAGCTGAATTTACACTCTGTTAATCAAATACGCACTAACGGGACACACGATATACGTAATACACCCAAAAATATAGTCCGAATTAAACACAAATACTGATTTCAAACTCACACAATACAGAACCAAATGTCACAAAAGCTTGTTTGGATACCAAATTCGGCCACGACCAATCATATGGTGCCTGTGACGTTTTCAAAAACGTCGCGTATTAGTGGCAAAAGTTTGAACCTTGCAATGTATTAATTCCAATTGTGATTGTGAGTTTAAGTGAAAACGTCAATTGGACGGTTGTGAATGATAATGTTATTAGTGACATGCCAAACTCTTGCCACTAATTCTAAGTACTAATAATTGTAATTATTATTTTATGGTTGTGAATGTAGCTTAATATTGAAAAATTTGAACGAGGCATCAACATCCAAATTTTTAGGGTGTGATAAGGATGAAAAGATCTTTGAACTTGGAAAGTGAGGTATCACTTGACACCCTTTTCAATTTGAAAAAAAGTAGGTTGGGTGAATAGGTTTTTTAAATCTACGTACATCATTTGTTTCGATATCAAAATATAGAAACTTGGCAGGTAGCTCTACAACATATTCTTTGACTCACTTTGATATGATGAAAAATGACGAACACACACGTTTAAATTTGGACAAGATAGATTGACCACACTGTTTCAAAAATTACAAAAAATATCATCGATTATTTAGTATAAGATTCCTTAATTAAAGTAAGGAACTGAGACGTGAAAAGTTGACAGCAGTCCCTTCAAATATTAAAGTATTTTTAACGAAATTAAACGATGTTATAATGAAATTCACTCATAAATACCCATAAAATCAACGCTTCCGTCTTTCCTCAATTTCCAAATATTTCCAGGAATCCAAATTCAGAGAGACCGGTGTACTAACTCCAGAAGAATTCGTAGCAGCTGGAGACCACTTGGTTCATCATTGTCCCACATGGCAATGGGCAGCTGGAGATGAATCCAAAACAAAACCATATTTGCCCAAAGACAAACAGTTTCTCATCACCAGAAACGTCCCATGCTCAAGAAGATGCGAACAAATGGAGTATTCAGAAGATCTCGAAAAAATCATAGAATCAGATGATGCCGATAATGGCTGGGTCGACACACATCATTATGATAAAGAAATTACTTCGGTTGAAGATAAAATTTCTGAAATGACTCTGGAGAAGGTTGGTATCTCTAACGTTTTCACTTTTGACTTTATTTGCATCTTAGAGCGAAAGCATGGAAGAAGCAGCATTGAAAAACGATGAAGACAACAATGAAGACGAAGATGATGATGAAGAGGCAGCTGATATGGAGGAATTTGAAGAAAGTGGAATGCTTGAAGATGATCAGGTATTCATCACTAAGTGCACTAAATTGTTTATATTCAGCTCAATTCAAGATTGCAAGGGTTATAAAACCTGCGGAAAAATCAAGCAAAAGTGCAGATGAGGAAGGAGAAATAGTGAGAACTCGTACATACGACCTGCATATTACTTATGATAAGTACTATCAAACACCTAGGTTATGGTTGACGGGATATGATGAGGTGGGTTTATTTTATGATTCAACAGTTTAAGGTTCTTAAATGAATATGAATTAAACATTTTCGACGTAATATAACTTTTTTTTTGTAGAAACGACAGCCATTAACCACTCAAGAATTTTTTCAAGATATAAACAAGGACTATGCTATGAAAACTGTCACTATGGAATCGCATCCTCATCTTAGTGTACCAAAAATGGCCTCCGTTCACCCTTGCAGGTAAATAATATACTGAATATACTTCATAAAATCGATGAATCAACAAATATTGCTTATTTTGTTCTTTCAAGACATGCGGAAGTGATGAAAAGCATCATAGAAACAGTAACTGAAGGAGGTGGAGAACTAGGAGTACACATGTATCTAATCATTTTCCTTAAATTCATGCAATCTGTAATTCCCACTATTGAATATGATTATACGCAAAATTTCACCATGTCTTAAATTATTGTTTCTTGGCTTTTGTATTTTTTAAAACGTTTTTCTGATATTATTATATGGTATGCCTTTTGTAATCTAAAGAATAAATAATTATTTTCAAATGCATTTATGGCAGTTAAAATCATTATTATGTCCATGTTTCAGTCGCTAGGTTAGGAAAATTTTATTTTTTGTTTTTTATTAAACACCGAGAAATACTATATTGCTGTGCATCCTGTTGTTTTAATGATCATGTTGTCCATTTTGGGCTACACTGCGACTTCAAGTCCTATTGTACGTTGACTGTACGAGAGTCACTCTTTGTATTACCTAGTTAAATGTTCCCCGATGGTTCAAACATCTCAAAATAGTCACGCTGGTCATTATCGATGATCGCTGCTTTGTTTTTTGCTAAGCTCAAGAACGATGGAATTAACTCGGTTCCACTTCAGTGATGACTGGAACTGGACCATTTTTACCGTTAACCAGCGTTATCTGCCAGTGAAAACGCAGATTTTGTGAAAGCAAGATGTTTATCCTCCAACAAAAGATAGTAAATCAGTCGGGTAGTTCACCTATTATTTCTAAATTCAAAATAACATGATGAACAATTTTTCAGGACATAGAAATGACATAAAATAAATGTTATCATATTACAACTGAACAGTTCCTTGTGAAAACATCAGATCAGACTTGTCAATGAAGTGAACCAACTGTATATATACAGGGCTTTTCACTCAAAACTCCGCTTGGCAATATCTCTGAAACGAATAGGAATATATGATTTCTGTAAAAAGTAGTCAATGTTTGGTGTCGAGTAGTTATTTTTCACAGTTAAAAAAATTCGACGCCTACCAAGAGTAAAGCGTCGCGACGCATCGAAAATATTAATCGATTGCAGGGACTTTGAAATTACGCACATGCAAAATTACTTGTTATTTATAAACTTTTTTGTCATTTGGTCAAACTCATTTATTTTACTCAGCTCTGAGTTATAACGGTTTATAATAAACATTTCAATTGACAAAAAATGCGATAACGGATGATTTTTACAAGAAAGCTAGTCTCAATTTCTGTAAAGAGAAGTCAATGTATCGGGTCAAGTGGATATTTTCCAATGTTGAGCAAAGCGTCGCGACGCGTCAAAAATATAAATCGATTGCAGGGTCGTTGAAACTACGCGCATACGAAAGAACATCTTATTCATGAAATTTTTTGTCATTTCCTCGAACCCATTTATCCTACACATTTCTGAGTTATACAAGTCTATAGTAAACATTTCTTGATTGACAAAAAATGCGATTACGGATGATTTTTACAAGAATGCTATTCTCTTTTTCAGTAAAAAGTGTTCAGTGTATGACGTCGAGTAGATATTTTTCAAGGTTTTAAAAATTTGAAGCCGAAAGAGCTAAACGTCGCGACGCGTCAAAAATATCAATCGATTGCAGGACTTGGAAATTACGCGCATGCGGAAGTACAAGTTATTTTTGCACTTTTATGTTATTCACTCGAACCCATTTATCTTGATCATTCCATTGAACTAGTTTAGTAAAAATTTCTTGGTTGACAAAAAATGTTTGTGAAAATCATCCGTTATTGCATTTTTTGTCAATCAAGAAATTTTTACTCTAAACCGGTTAAACTCAGACAGGAGTAGAGTAAATGGGTTCAAGTGAATACCCATAAAATTTATCAATAACATGGACTTTCGCATGAGCGTAAATTTAAAGTCGCTGAAACCGATTTATATTTTTGACGCGTCGCTACGCTTAGACCGTGTAAGCGTCGAATTTCTTAAACTTTGAAAAATATTCACTTCACCCCATACTCTGACTACTTTTAAATCATCCGTAATCGCATTTTTGGTCAATCAAGACATATTAACTATAAACCGGTATAACTCGGGAATGAGTAAGATATATGAGTTCGACTAAATAACAAAAAAGTTTATAAATAACATGTTCTTTCGCATGCGCATAATTTCAAAGTCCCTGCAATCGATTTATATTTTCGACGCGTCGCGGCGCTTAGCTCTCGATAGGCTTCGAGTTTTTCAAACTGCGAAAAATATCTACTTGACCCCATTCCGTGAACACTTTTTACAGAAATTGAATATTCATTATCGATTTCGAAATATTGGCGTGTGGAGTTATGAGTGAAAAACCCTGTATACTCAGTTGGGTACATAGAAACTTCCGTTCCATATTTCCATTGTAAAAAAGCGATCATGTAAAATGTTCAGAATCAATCAATTTTTTTTTGTATCCATGTTTCTACGTCACTGAGTGACTAAACTGTGCCCAAAACTCTTCTGAAGAATGAGTTTCAAATGCGAGTTTATAGCTAGTTCTCTAGAAACATATCGCAAGTGAGACTTGATCAGAACAAAATAAATCTTGAAAGGACAGCATAAAGTTCTCTCCTGGATTTGAGGATTTTAACAGAGGAGGATCAAACTTCAAACGAGCATCAATTTACATGCCACGAAATTTGAACTCCTTTACTTCTTATAATCTCATTAATTGTGTATCTGAGTGCTATCAAGTTTGTTTTCGTAACATTGTTCGACAATTGATTGGAATCACATTATCGTCATCCCTTGCTTGAAAACACTTCCTTTAAGTTCATGAAGTGAATGTTCTGACCCTACCATAAAAGAGTCGTATCATACGCAAACACTGTTATTCCTAAAATCTACACATTTTCACAGTCATTCACATAAATGAGGAAAAGACGAACCCCTGAAACAACCCATAAGACCCCCATTCATCTACGAGCCCGGACGACTCGCGACCCGTGCTCGCAAACACATTAGTCAAACCCCGTGAACACATTGGCATTTATTTTCTTGAAAGACAAAGATAATATCATGCTAAAATGCCTTGTTATTTTCAAAAGTCTTTTTGATAAACCTCATCAACTGTGTTTGGTTGGAGTCGCAGAACAAATCCGTCTGTAGCCACACACATACAAATTTGCACGGATCTGTTGCGGTCGGGTCGGGGGTTTGCTTTCAAGACCGGCCCGCGACGGAAAGTCTTGGCAACAGTCAAGTAGTATGAAGAATTGTAAAGATTGGAGGTTTCGCCATTTGGAATGATCAGATCTTAAACTGTGCAACAATTTTTTCTCAAGTTGAAATGAAATATTGTTAACAATTTATTAAAACTATATTAGCATAAAAAAGCAAATTCCTCAACAGTTGGTCCTTAATTATAATTTCCAGGATATGAACCAAATAACTTGGCTCGTTGGAACTTTTGGTAACTTATTGACTCATTTTTTCAATATCGCTATATAATTATTAACGTGATAAACAACTTCATTTTCATAATCACAGTCAGGAAGAGGGCTCAAATCGCCGTAAGGATTCTCCTCTGGCCCATGAACTACCTCACAACCCACGACTTCTTTCAAAACTACTTCTGAATCTTTTTGTATTTCGCCAAATGTATAAGCTGTTAGCACTAGAGTATTCGAATTTTGCAACATTGGAACCAAACTTTCCACCCATGTGTCCTCTTCATCCTTATAAAATTCATGTATTCCGCTATTAAATGCCACAACTAGGTCTGGTTTTATTAGGTTAGAATAAATATTGTGATATAAACCAGAACTAAATCCAGCCCTGGTCGTGATGTTTCGATCTTTGCAATGATCGCAAAAAAGTGTCTTCAAAGTCCTAAATTCGTACGGAGAGTCAATTAATTCAGGTCCAATAAACTCTATGTGGAAATGTTCCAGATTTGTTATCCAGTGAAAGAATATCTCTGTGATTTTTGGCCAAAACAGCAACAACTCATTGGACGCCCCTACACAGTGTATATTTAACGATGGTTTATTCAACTTTCTCCCAATGACTAAACCTGATTTTTCAAGTGAATAGAGAATGGTCAAACCACTCAAAATTTTATCACAATTCATGACAAAATGCAATTCGTTCGAAGATCTTGCGATAAGATTCAAAAATGTTTGTTTATCTTGTGGCAAAGACGATAAATCTGACGTGAAATTCTTTACATCAATACATTCTGGATCTGGTTCATTTTTGTGAACGTAGCATTGCAATCGTAGGGATAATTTCAATTCTTGGCAATATTTGTGGTGTTTAACTGCATTTAGTTGTTGATGTTCTTTTGAACAATAAGATACGCTCTGGCATTCAGAACAGTCAAGCAAGTTGTGACTTTTAGCGCACTCTTGGCAAGTGCAGTTTCCGATGGGTTCTCTTGCATAGCAAACAGCACAGATTCTAGGATACATAAGCATTTGCAGCTCAACCTGGAAGAGAAAACTCCTTTCAAAAGACTAAAATGTAGTATTCGGAAAATATGATGTGAATGTTGGTACCTGCCACTAGTGAGGGCCGAGGTAAGGTCACAAGAAGCTGCAAAATGTATACTTTCACCTACTTCGAAAACACTATAAAACCGAGTATAAAACTGTATGAATCTTAAACTATTACGACATACTTTCAGTATGCGTATAAGACCCTAGATCTATGCAGATTTACTGTTAAGTCTTAATCCCTCTCATACCTAAAAAGTACTCAAAGTATCAATCAATACAGTTTTATATCGCAATAATGGGGTCGTTGCACTATATCGAAATTAAAGCTGATTTTATGTAGAATATATAACTGTGGGTATGTTATAGGATGGGTCACATGAATTGGCCAAAATAATGCCCAGAATTAGATCTAGGCCTCTTTGTTGAATAAACCTTGAAACAAATGCAAGATGTACTTTTACAATAATCACTAGCTTAATATGATGAACGATAGATGATCGATACATTTGGTTAACTTTGAAATTGTTGGTAAATAATGTGATTAATTGCAAAAATGAGCCAGGAAATTATATCCATTATGTAATAATTGTCATATGCATGTCAGAACAAGAAAATTAAAATTACGAAACCCCCAAACCCGAAAAAAAAATTGGCCCAAACCACAGAAACGACCTTCATCAGCAACCCTGATTATGCCGTCACTATTGCCAAATTGGATTCAATACATCAGTTTCGATATTTTCCGTATTGTGTTGATCGTTCAAAAAAATTAATGCGTTTCTTGATTTTAAATAGTATCACGCGTTAAATAGGTACGAAATGTTTCCACTATACATTGAATGTTTCACGGTACATGGATAAATAAATAAATAAATAAAAAATAAATATTTTCTCATCTGTAGAACCAGTGAAAGGTAAAATTCTCCTCGCAGGTAGAGCACATGCATGCTTGAGTAGCACCTCAATTTAACATAACTTTCCATTTCTTTGGTGAGAAATTAGTGAATGGTAAATTTCAAATTTCCACGTAGGTGAACCTATCTGAAAAAAAAATCATTTTTATCAACTAGTGGTTCTGGTTTTGATTCACATTTGTTTTGTGCAGAAAATACGCCTAACATTCTAGCACAAAACACTTAAAAAAAACCAGACCAAACCGGGAAGAGCAAAGTTGAACGACACCACGAACGTGAATTCAAAATTGAGAAATCGCCAGAATAAAACACGCTTTACACTGGAAGTCGAGAGACGTCCTTTGCGAGAGCACGGATACAATTAATACAATTCTAAAATCACAAGGCACGGCATGCTGTGTTGCCAAGTCATCGAGTAGAGGTTCAATTATTAAGTTTTATTGCAGATTTATAGGTAACGCTCCTGCCCATATGGCTGCTCCTGCCCAGCCTAGCCGGTGGATGTTCTCTTCAATATCTTTTAAAAAGCAACGCTCCTGTGCTGAATAATACCACCCATTGCAATTATTATCAAACGCACTGACAATAATAATAATAATAATAATAATAATCTTTATTGTCTAACAGTTTTCCATTAATAAGACAATATGACCTTAGTAAGATAGCATTGAAAATTGATACTAATATACTGTGTTTTTACAGTTTCTAAAAAATATTGGGTATGAAACAGGGAGAGAAAAAGAATCTTACATTTATAATTATTTCAAGTTACAATGGAAATTTCGCTTTAACATTCGAATTAATGAGTGCCATCTGGTTACTTGATAAAAATCGATGTCGCCACAGGTGGTATCGTAAAGGCTCATTGCGTTGTACAAGAAAATTTGTTGTATGGTTTGGTAAATGAAAAGTTCGTGACTGATGAAAACTACCCACGTCTGTTAAAATCAATCAATTACAAATGTTGCCCATATACATTATGAACGACCTATATAACACGGGTATGCAAATACTTTGCGAACATACTTTATTATACGCGCGCATCATTTTATGAATTTCCTGTCACGTGATACGCGCGCATCAGTTTACGAATTTCCTGTCACGTGAGACTGTACCGGTCAACCGGTCAGTCGGAGGTGATGTTGTGATAGGGGCCGAGGGGCGTTGAAGAAGGGCTGTGAAAAAGTTTTATCAAGAATTAAAATTGTGTTATAACGTGTAATTACTATATATCTTGTTTTGAATAACATGTGAGTTTTTTAAAAGAAACCATTTTACGCTGTACACGACTACGCGTCAAGATGGACGCCAAGTAGAAAAACTCAATAATTACTTTAGTTTCCGTACTGGAATTGTAGTTATAGTATGATCGAGGGTATGTGTGAGCCTTGATGAATCTACTAACATTTTCCTATACACCGTGATGGATGAATATCCTGACAAACAAGTAAACGAAAGTTAGAGATATTTTTCCTAAGACCCACATAGTGGCTGAGTAGTATTCCGCAACCCAGGGACCTCAGAAGTCTATAAAGGATCAGTAACAAACAACTCTCCAGTTTTGCTTGTAGATATTGGGTTTTTGAAATGTGGAATTGCAATTTAGACGCGGAAACAGTAATTTATTGATTGCAAATAAAACAAAGGTTGGGGCAGCATTTTTTCGGTTTTTCGGAATCAAGACTGAGGGTTTCTCTGCCGTGCTCTTTCCCCTCAGGAATTCCAGGCTGAGTACGGCACTATTTTTCACTTTCTCATTCACATTTGTAATAAAGTAGGTGTATTACGAATGTTGCGTTTCAATTAACATCCCAATATCCTCAAATTTCCCTAATTTTGTACTTGTCGCGCGCATTCGAGGTAAGTAGATTTTTGGAAGGTGGAGTCATCACAACGTAGGTCCAACGTAGGTATTCGTCATGAACGTCATTAAACTTACCTCATTCAACTTCGTTGAACGAACCCGGGTATGTTATACTACAGTGCTAAGATCTTGTATAACCTCAACTCGTTTTTTCGTTTTCCTGAAAGACTGTCGATACAGAGATGGCAACGTTGCAAATAAATTGTATCCGCGCTTCCGCCAGGGATAAGTGAAGTCGAGAACCAAGAAGCATCTTGGCAACGTAGCGTTTTCTCAACTTATCGATCCACGAATAAACTGGGCCGTTCTGACCATTCACTTTCCGGTTCCGGATGCAAGCAATCCGTCGGTAATGCGTTTTCATTCAAAAGGTTTAAAAGGCCACTTGGCAAACTTCGACGCTGCTTTTTGCCCTCAAAAATCGATCAAAAAAAAAAGAAAAATACGGGTCGAATATTTTTGATTATATTTTCAGAATATGCAATAAAAAAATACGTGCAACGACCGCATTCAAGTAATTGAACACATTTCACTCAAACATAATATAAACAAAATTATAAAACAATCTTTTACCATTTTAAGCTCTCTTCCTAGTTGCCACATCCAGCTATTACCCCTCTCCTGAATATAAGCATTCATTTCAAAAGCACTCTTTACATTATACTGTACAAATTCATGTTCATTTGCAATTTTTTTGCAAATTGTTTTATGATCTTTCCAGTCTTGTATCTGGTGCTCTTTGCAACAATAAGATACTGTGCGACATTTTGTGCAATGCTTTGCTGGATGAGGACAAATATTTTTGCAAACACGACAGACACAACTTTTGAAAAAGTCCATTATTTTGATGCGTAATTGCTTAGGTGAAAAATCGGCATTAGGTTTTCAAAACTAAAGAGATTACGATACCAATGAAAAATGTAAACAGAAAGCGTACATAACCTTATATTTCGTTGTCTGCTCTATGTAGCAACAGCGGCGGAATTATTTAGGTGTATTCAGAGACATTTATGTGTCATTTGGCATGGTTGCATTAGGCGATTTTTTACAGCTCCATAGAGCACGCACGACATGAAAAGACAAATAATCATATACCTATAATAAATATAATATTTTTATACAATTTGGAAAAAAAAAGTTGATGGTGGTCGCGAGAATTCGAAACGTCGGAAATCATTTTCGACCATGCTATCTTCAAGAGCAGAAAAAGTAGTCATGGAAATGTGTCATTCGATTTCAATCATCTCTTCAAATAAATTCAGGAGAGAATGAGGAAGGATTTCACATTGCGCAACTTTGCCCCCATTTAACCGACGTTGTATATCCGATGGTTAACGAGTTATCAATGCTACAGGGTGGCGCATTAGTGTGTGGAAGTCCATTTTCCCCCTTGTCAAAGGAGATAGAAAAAAAAATCAGAACAAAACTTATAGGGTTCCAGCAGGGTCACAATTTAAAACTATTACTGTGTATAAAGAGTGTTTTGGGAAACCGTGGCATCAAAAAATACACTTTTTTTAAATGGCAACTCCAACTTTTGATTAGATTTGGATTCAGCGTAAGATGCTACGTATGGTACAGGTGTTTTATTTGCCATAACGTGCAGTGTTGTGAGGCTATCGTGGATTTACCAAAATTTAGGGAAAAAACATTATGTTGGTAAATTAGCTACAAAAACAAAATATTTGAAATTGAATCTTGCAAATATGCGTATATTTCAATGTAAGAGTCAAAGTAATTGATTCTTGAAAAAGAATCGCTATAATTTATATAGGGTCTTTTCTACAGCAGGCCCAACTTGGGGTACTATTTTGACATAATCAAAGATTGCGAGATAACGATATATTTTAGGACATGTGTTCTTATGGCAAAGTTGCAGTGTTTTGAGTGCTTAACAAAACTAGATAACAGCACACAGGGTGTTCCATTTGAAAAAATTGAGTTTCTTCTTCTCTAAATTCGCTAAGTTGGGCCTGCTGTAGAAAACACCCTTTATAAATTATAGCGATTCTTTTTTCAAAAATCAACTACTTTGACTCTTACATTGAAAAATTAGCATATTTGCAAGATTCAATTTTAAATCTTTTGTTTTCGTAGCTAATTTACCAAAATAATGTTTTTTCCCTAAATTTTAGTAAATTCTCGATAGCCTGACAACACTGCACGTTCTGGCAAATTAAACCACTGTACCATACGTAGAATCTTACGCTTAATCCAAACCTCTAATCAAAAATTGGGGTTGCAATTTAAAAAAAAGTGTATTTTGATGCCACGGTTTTCCAGAACACTCTGTATACACAGTAATATTTTTAAATTGCGACTCTGCTGGAACCCTATACGTTTTGTCCTGAAAATGTTTTCCTGCCTCATTTGACAAGGGAGAAAATGAACTTCCACACACTAATGCGCCACCCTGTATACTGTATATACTCGAATTTGTTACACCCTGTATAACTGTGGGTATGTTATTAGAATGGGTCACGCATGAATTGGCCAAAATTTCAATTAGGCGTTCATGTGTTCTAGGAGGTATTGGCCTTATACCAGATTTTGCATACGAAATATTGTATTTAAACGGGTTCAAGGTTTGACGGCGTTCAAATACCAGATTTTGCATATGAAATCTTGTATAAACGCCGTCAAATCTTAAACGAGTTCAAGTACGAACGGAAAATACGGGCCTAAACCCCTTGATCCGGTGCTGTAAAGATGTATGGTTCATTTGTGCTCGTCTGACGCTGTTGCTATGTGATTTCTCTGCTGAAAGAACGTCTTGACGCCTGTGCGTTTGTCAGTTTGTTGACGTTGTCATCTTTCACTGTCAATGTCACTATTTGTGGTTAATGTCAATGTTTGGAATATTGGATTAAAGAACAATTAAAAAGGACCCATGGCCAACAGGATATTTTCCAAAGTTTCTCTATCCAAAAATGGTATGATTAGCCTGATTATCCATATTTATCAAACTGACATTGCGTTCTTATTGCTGCAAGTTATGAATCATTTGACATTTTTTTTTATTACATAATGTAGATTACTAGCTTCATATGTCGATATTTCTTCTATATAAACAAGGATCTAGTACATGAAATATCCATAACTTGTATTTATTCGTGTAGAGAAATCAATAATTACATCACAAAATGTTTCTTTAATGAATCCTTCAATATCAATAATCCCTATACAAAACATAAACTCTATTATTGCATGTATCACTTATAGTATTGATTATACCACGAGATATAGATATTCAACAATATATAATATTTCATTCAACTCTAAAGAATTAATTTATAGCAATTAACAAAGTATACAGGGTGATTCAAAAGTAAGCGTGTGGACGTTGGAAGATCGCACTGTTTTCATGAAAATAAGGAATATTCCGTTCTGAAGATACGATTTTTGAATGATTATTCTTGAGAAAATAAATCCTACTTTCCACGAACTCAACTATTACTAATTATTGTTACTTTCTACAATAGATTTTGTAAGTTCTCACTAGCAATGATTAATTTACTCTTTTGAAGTCTTCACATTCTTTTGATAGGGAGCTGAACCCCTTGTTAATTTTAAGCTTATTATCGTTTTCCGCTTAACTAAGCATGCGCAAAAAACAAAACACTAGCCGCCCACAGACCGGCGTTCTTTCCTGACATTCTTTCTCCTCATTGTCGAATCTCGCAGGAAAGAAGGCCAGTTAGTGGGAATGGGAAATGAGATGATAAATGCGCATTCCATCTTTCCTGTCACGATGTACTGACGTTCCAATCCGACAGGACGAACCCGCGTTATTTCAGAATAATGCCTGGTTTGCTTTAAATTTCGCTTCGAAGAGAAAGTGACAGATTTTCACTTGCCTAATGGAAATCATATGATACCATCTACATTGAATTTGACATAAGCGTGACTTTTAACACAAATTCAATGTAGATGGTAGCATATGATTCCCGTTTGGCAAATTTGACAGTACAACTTCGAAGTAGAATTCAATCGAGAATTCAATGTAAATCTAACATAAAGCAACAGGAATACATTCCTCTCAGATGATGAACCAACACTCTCTCCTCTCGTTAGTGACGTCTGAGCGGATTATTTTCCCCGCAAAAATGAGATGACAGTATGACAGATCCAGAGGAAAGATGGCAGGAAAACGTTCTGTGCTAGTGGGTGATGAATGTTTATCATCCCTTCATTTTGAAAGGAAAGAATGACGGGAAGTAATGTCGGTATTAGGTCTCCATAGACCGGCGTTCTTTCCTGACATTCTTTCACGTCATTATTTCCTTTCAAAATATTTACGGGATAATAATCATTTCATGTACCACTAACACAGAACATTTTCCTGCAATCTTTCCTCTCGATCTGTCATTTCATTTTTCCGAGGAAAATAATCTGCTTAGAGGACACTAACGAGAGGAAAGAGTGTCGGTAAATCATCTGAGAGGAATGTATTCCTTATCCCGGGCTTTATCCTGAAAGAATGCTAGTTTGTCTTGTCCGATTGGATCGTCGGTACATCGTGACAGGAAAGATGGAATGCACATTTATCATCTTGCCCACTAACTGGCGCTCACACAAAAAAAGGAATACTTTTCATCTCCTATTTTCCTCTACAAGTTTCCCACGTCATGTTTTAAATCGGTGATATGAAAAAGAGCACAGAACATCAAAGGAGGAAGAAGTTGAGCAAATTATGATATTCATAACTAACAACTAACTAATAGGATGTTTTATAATTATTATTTTCAGGATACCCCTCAATCCATATCCTCAGCCTCAGAGCTTTGTCTGCAGGTCCTCCACCAGGCACTCCCCCACCACAAACTAAAACTAAATTTGGACCACTAGCCGATGAAGACAGAATTTTTACCAATCTTTATGGTAGACATGACTGGCGACTTAAAGGCGCCATGAAGAGAGGCGACTGGTATAAGACTAAAGAAATTTTGTTGAAGGGATCAGACTGGATCATTAGTAAGTACATTAAGTTGAATTGTGTGATTTCAACAATGTAGGAGGAAAATCTCTAAAACTGTGTTTGTTTATTATTGAATACGGGGTTTCGAAAAATTCCAGTATGATTCTGCTAATAATAATTTTTGGATTTTTTACAGATGAAGTTAAAACTTCTGGTCTTAGAGGTAGAGGCGGTGCTGGTTTCCCTTCTGGAATGAAATGGTCATTCATGAACAAGCCTGGAGATGGTCGTCCAAAATATCTGGTCGTAAATGCTGATGAAGGAGAACCTGGTAAAGTATACTTTCTTTAGTCACCTGAATCAATATTCCAACAATCTATCAGGCTAAATATCGTCAATACCTGAGTACCTCATTTTTGGGTCGTTCGTCATAAAGTGCTGGTTCATTTCCTCCAGAAATATACTCCTAATTTGTTCCATTTTTTTTATACTACTTTGATGAACATCTCAATATAACCTAACTTGTACCAACACACCCAACCATAATCTGTCACATAATATAAACACTTATCCTAACCTGATCCAACGAACTCAACATAACAACATTGTGACCCGACCAACCCATACTAACCAAACACTTATTACTCAACCTAACCTAAACCCAATTTAAAACAATTATAGCTAAGAATGGTGATGTGGAGATTAATAAAGAAAAATAATTAATTCCTTCTATAACGTCAGTCGACCTTCTACTTTTTGATGTTCACCATATCCAATTCGTCAATGGTTGACGTCGAAAAAAAAACTGATACGAAAATGTCGTGACGCGGCCATGATAAATTTATCAGTCTTGTGACGCTAAAGAATTATGAGAAAATGTTCTTTTTATGACGCGCTTCGGTTTTCACAACGATGTTATCAAGGTTGAAAAATCATATTTTCTGTAACCCTTTGGATTATTGTGCCAGAGGGCCCACTGAGCCTCCCATTGGAAAGCCTTTATACAGTGCAGAAACTAATCCAAACTTTCAGTGATGAAAATATTGGGCACGGTAATAAGTATGCAACTTTGGCCCTTTAATGAAGGCCAAGTCAACAATAGGATCGGAAAAATCAATTTATCACTCGACTTTACAATTGCGCCAACGCGGTCGTTAAATATAAAGCCGAAATCTTATATTCATAGAACCGGTTAATGGTGTAGAATTCGGAACGAAAACAGGTTAGCGTAGAATGAAAAATGTGTTCGATTCGATGTGGGAAAATGACGGTGAGTTGTTCTGATCAAAAAGCGGTGCAACTTACTAAAACAACGCGGTTCCTTTGAAAACTTTGTAAAATTTCCCTTTCCGAAACGGTGTGGTTCCCCTGAATTTACGACGATAAAACGAAAAACCCCGGATACAGGAAAATGTGAAAATGTATCGTTCGTGTTTTTGTGGCTTGTGTTTTATGTTCATTGTGTTCTCGGCTATTGTTTGAAGACAATTCTCCAGTATGTGTCTAAGTGCGATGATGAGTCGTTTTCCTTATACAGGGTGGGTTTTTTAAAGTGTTACAATACGAAAACCGGCTATAATTTTTTTTACATTTGGGTGACGTGATTATTTCCCGGGGTAACACATATTTTTACGATCACATACATTTGGGTTTCCATAGTAATGGATGCAGGATAACTGTAATACAGGGATAATTTAATTAAACATTTTTGATCATAATTCATCAACCAGTAGAGCAATAAAAAAAAAACATCATTCCATTTGAAATTCGATAGTGACTCCCCCTCCCCTCTTAAGAGGGTGAAAAGACAAATGTCAAAGATATCGTAAAATGTGTCCCCAGTATTAGCAAGTCATCAAAAAGTGAAAAAAAATGAAGCCGTTTCTGATATGTTGCATTGTGACACTTTGAAAAACTCACCCCTTTAAATATTGAATACCTATGTCGAAATTCAAAAAAATATATTCATTATTTTTTTGAATGGAATATTATCGTATATTGGTGTCTGAAACTAGAGTTTTTTTGTCAGAAAACATAAAATAATCACGATTCATAATTATTCATGTAACTATAAACTTCCAAAATCAATTTATGACACCAAATTAGTTATATACAGCGAATAATGCCAAACAACTTTCGACCTACGTCATAATTGCCAGCAAGCACGTTGTTATGAAATTTGCTGGTGGCCAAATTTGGTCACCAGCAAATGACATAATAACTCGCCTGGTGGCAATTATGACGTGAGTCGAAAGTTGTTTGGCATTTGCTGTACCTGGGTATGCTCCATTTCAGTAGTAACTATTGTGAAATTAGTGCAGATCATATAATTTTTGGAAATAAAATATGTAGTTATTTTGAACAGTTTTCCTTGAATCCCCTGAACTTCCATATTTTTATGTTTGAATGTGAATCCTATTGATATAACCAAAAGCGATTTTAACAATAACTATTAGTAAATAATTAGTGTGGTCCAAACACTAATTATTGACAATCTTCTTTTTAGTTGATTCTTTAGGTATCAAATTTAAAAATATTGTTACGTAGAAACCTAAACGCAAGTGAACAGCTGATTCCATTAAACCCGCACCCCACCCACCTCTTCTGTTAACGAAATTGAAACACCAGTCAACGAGCAGCACTAGTAACTACTGTCAAGGCCGTATTCCATTGCAGTTAGCCTTCTACATTGAACTCCATACTATGGAGTTCAATGGCCTTCTATTACATTTTCTGTTCCTATGACAACTCTCAGGAAACAAACAAAAATTAGGTAAAGGCATGGAAGAAAAAAACAAGAAGCGTTTTCATGAAGTATGAGGTGTTTTCGATTTGAAAGCGGTTCTGGTCCAGGTTGACACATAAATGACATATTCTTTGACAGAGGTCTTGACTGGTCCTAAAATGATGACGTATTTTGTTTTTATAAAACGAAAACAATTTTCCCGATCTTAACCACACTTTCTGACCTTAATAAACAAAAAATAATTATCACTTATTCGTTTTCCCAAGATTAACTATTTGATATACCAATGTTGATGTCTGTTGTGTATAATATACCTAGATCATCCCAAACTTATCAATTGATTTTCCAGTAGATATCAATCTAGTGCTACTGGTGCAATAATCTGAAGTGTATTCGTAATCTGAAATAAATCATAAATGATATGATTTTTGAGCAAATATAGTGATAAAACCTTTGAAAGTCCAAATACTTTCTCTGCACTAGATTGTATGAACTCCAAACAATTCTTTTAGATTTAAAAACGTTCCTGTCAGTAATAATTCACAGGTTTTATCGACACGACCTTTAAAAAAGGGAATTGAAGAACATAAATCATACATGAAAAAGGGGAATTTCATAAATCAGGAATTTGTCAACATGCATTTGATAATAATCATAGAATAAATTGGGATAATTCAAAAATCTTAGTAAAGGAGCCATGTTCTAAAAAACGTAAACTTAAAGAAAGTGCATATATTATGTAAATTCTAATGAATGTGTAGCAACTTGCTCTGTAAATCTAACCCCCATATGCACCGTAGAAATCTAATCCGGATGAAGACTTCATCGCGATTATTTTCCATTAGGTGGTATGGAAGATAATCGCGATACAGACTTCATCCGGATTAGATTTCTACGGTGCATATGGGGGTAAGTAGTACATGGTTACCTTTATTAAGAAATGGAACATAGCCCAAAAAAGTTAATTATAAATGCTGAACATATGTAAAGTTGAACAATCAACTCCATACACTTCACTTCAATGTCAGTAAAAGTGACATTTTGTGCCATATACACAAAAAAACCAATTTTACTGAAAAATCACACAAAAACGAACTTGAATTTGAATTAATTATTCTTTTTTTTTCACTGACGACGGAAGCAGATTCGTTTCCGAAACGTTTGATATTGATAGGTTTTATTATTTACTAATAGAATGTTTCTTAGGTAATATAGAAGATCTGGTTTATAAACACTAGTTTGATTGTTATTTGATAAGGTGTGGCGAAATACCCAAAAAAATCTTGTAAAACTAAAATTCCAGTTATTACCAATAGTTGATTAAAAATAAAAACCCCTCAACTTTTGTATTTAACTTTTTCCAATAGCTCGTATAGTTTAACCATTAATCGACCGTTTCCAGACCTTCAACTCACCCTTTATAGTGAAACGATACATGATACTACAGTGGCTCGATAAACTACAGTGACGCCAATATGAGGCCATGTTAAGGCGAACGATAGGGCGCGTTCAGGACCGTCGCAATTTTTGAAAAATATTAATAAGAAAATAATATGATAAATGAGGACGTACCTTATGAACAAATAATCAAATCACAAAGGAACCTTTGTAGAGAATATTTTTGATCAGAAAATAATCAAATTTCACAAATCGCAACTTAATAACATTTCAAACTCTCAATGGTTGTCAAATGGTTGTCAATGGCAACACAACAATCAACATTGGTCGCGTTCATGAGACGGAACAGTCACCGCTACGCTCCGGAGGCGCTTTTCGGCATATGACAGTTGACTGTTGAGCCTTATGAAACTTCCGCTTCATTCATAAGAAGGAGCGGTAACAGTTCCACAACTGTTCCGTCTTATGAATGCGAGCAGTGTTTTGCCAGAATATGGCGGACGACCAATAGAAACGACGACATGCATTGGCGTCACTGTAGTTTATCGAGTCACTGTACATGATACTAAAACACTTGTTATAGTATCATGGAAACGATATATGAAAGATAAGCTGGACATTTCGGTGTTCGATTAAAAATACTATAACTGAATAAAATAGCAAAACCCTGAAATGAAAATCAGAAAATTCTGTTACTTTCCAACACTTTTACGACCCAAAGAATAATTGAATAATAATTGTGAATAACCTCCACACATTTCTGTGTCCATCAAAATGAAAAATTTCAGGCACTTGCAAGGACAGAGAAATCATGAGACATGACCCTCATAAGCTGGTTGAAGGTTGTCTCATTGCTGGAAAAGCCATGGGTGCCAAAGCTGCATATATCTACATCAGAGGTGAATTCTACAATGAAGCTTCCAATATGCAAGTGGCAATCGCTGAGGTATTTTTCAATTGTCCTCAATTGATCAATTACCGCATCACGATTAATTTTTCAAATAGGCGTACCAAGCTGGATTTTTGGGCAAAAACGCCTGTGGTTCAGGCTACGATTTTGACGTTTTCATGCACAGAGGTGCAGGAGCCTACATCTGTGGTGAGGAAACAGCTCTCATCGAATCTATTGAGGGAAAACAAGGAAAGCCACGTCTAAAGCCGCCATTCCCTGCTGATGTTGGTGTTTTTGGTTGCCCCACTACTGTAACTAATGTAGAAACTGTGGCTGTTTCACCTGTAAGTAACTTTCATTTAAAATCGAAAAACAAACTAATTTTATTTCTAGGCAATTTGTCGCAGGGGAGGTGCCTGGTTTGCGTCGTTTGGAAGAACAAGAAACTCTGGTACTAAACTTTTTAACATTTCTGGACATGTCAACAGGCCATGCACTGTTGAAGAAGAAATGTCAATTCCTTTGAAAGAGTTGATTGAAGTACACGCGGGTGGTGTTACAGGTGGATGGGACAATTTGTTGGCGATTATTCCTGGAGGATCATCAACTCCATTAATTCCTAAAAAGTAACTGCTGAATTACATTATTGATCCATCAATCTGTCATTTGTGTATTGTCATTTCCTAGGGTATGTGAGGACGCTATAATGGATTTCGATGGATTAGTAGCTGTCCAGACCAGTTTAGGAACTGCCGCTATAATTGTGATGAACAAACAAACTGATATCGTGAAGGCTATTGCTAGGCTTCTGATGTTCTACAAACATGAATCTTGTGGACAATGCACTCCTTGCAGAGAAGGTAATATGTTCTGCTTAACAGCTATTTGTATCGCCTTTTTTCAATTTATTTATTATTAATAATTTAAAAACATTTCTTCTTAGCGGCTTCAATATTTCAAGTATCTGCCGCGATTTGTCAAGTATAGATACTTCAAATGTAATTACCTCATGATACCAAGCATACAAGTTGTTATTAACTCTATGTTCACCATTCTTATCTTGGAACCGGTAGGAGTTGCAGCGAAGCTTAAACCATGGCAAAGTTTCGCATTTTACAACTCAATGAAGTGCCATTTAAAGTGACATTTACTTACTTCAAAAATTCGAATACCTACGACTAACCGGAAGAACCAAATGTTTGTAAAATGGTTTTTATGTTTTCAATTGATACCTTATTTTGAAAGTCCCATTCCTGTTTTTATTCATCTTTTAATTAGTATGCTATTACCTTCAAGCAAGAATGCATGAGGTGAAGTGCAAAACTTTATTTTTGCCAGATTTTAGGCACAGTACTCAAAGCGGCCTACAATAGCCACCGCATAATATCAGCTTTATGTCTGCGTACGCTTTTGTCATTTCTAGTTCTCGCTGCGCCGGTAGATAAATACAAAGGAAATTTATCAAGGAAAAATCTAATCTACACTGCCCCAAATAATCAACGCACCACCTATAATTTTTGAGAAAACTTTGATCCTGCATCAGTTATCAAGGAAGTGATGGTGCATTTATTTACTTAAATCAATTTGTCAGTTTATGTGTCCTGTCAATTTTTTGAAAAACTTGTTTAGTTCCCTTTTTTTCACGTTTAAAAAAAATTTTGTCTGTGTAATGTTTGATAAAAAATGATAGTTAGAAAAAAGCTAAAAAACAAGCTTTCGAACTTGAAAGTGAAAAACACGAGGAAAATAATATTCAATTTAAGAATAAAATGATAAACGAGAAAATGTATATCATTGTGGTGAAAGCGTGGGGTGCTTTGTAATATATTTATACACTAACTCTGCATTTTGAAATAGAAACTAGTAGGAAATTATAACAATCATTGATATCGAAGCATCCCACGCTTTTATCACAATCTCATACATTTTCAAGTTAATCTTCTTATTCTTGAATCAAATATTATTTTTCACTTTTTAGTTCGGAAGCGTGTGTTTTAGTTATTTTTTAACTAAAATTTTTTCAGCCCCTTGATAAAAAAAAAATACCTTGGCAACGTTGCATATCAGACGGCCCCGTTCGTCAACCAATCTTTCACCACCTCTTAACCAAGCCAAATGTCACCAATGTCAAAAAATTCAACAAAAACACAATTTTCTTCAATTACAAATGACTGTCTACTTTTTATTTCACTTTTAATTGAAATTATTGTATTGTCATCGGTTTTGATGATTGTTCAAATTATCGAATCAAGCTGGGCATTTGAAGTGGGTAAAAATCGACTTGCAAGATTCCGTTACAAACAAACTTACACACAAGTGAAGCTCATATAAAGCGTGTATAATGACTAGCACTATTCGAAAGAGGGGCAAAAGTTATGTACTTCACAGTTCACAATAGTTGAACAAAGGATAGTCAAGCTATAAAATCTTGGCAAAAATGTCCCATTTTCATGAATTCATCAAAAGTTAGAGATAGTTATATGATAATAGCACAGTTAAAAGATGCTATCCATGGTTTCTTTTTTTTATTTAATTTTTTGTGGAATTTTTGAAACTCAAAAAAATACGACGATTGGCTTTTTTTCGAAATGATTCAGGGATACTAACAAATAAATTCATGTTGTTAAGTCTTCGTTGAAACATTTTGTCCGCGATTCACTATCCTTTTATAACATGAGGTGTAATTACCGATATTGTTGCGGAAACGTGATAAAACCATTCTAAAGTATTGGGTTACTTATTTTCTGTTATATCGATTTGAAATATTTCTAGCCGAACCCCTCATACAATACCGATTCTTTCGCTTTCTAATCGCAATTTATAGACGCAAAAGTTTTATCGAAACCACCGTGTCAGTTTCAAAGCTAGAATATGGTCGAATCATTTTTCTGTCGATGACTTCACAACAAAAACTTGCGATTGCCCAAAAACAGAAGTGGGTGGAAACGGAAAGAAAATACTGTACCTTCATTCACTGGACCTGGCAACATTACTCTATACATTGAGCACACACACGTATTAAGAACACAAATGCACACGCACAAAATGCTGATGTTTTATGCACAAACGTCTCACTTCTTTAAGAGAATGAATGGGGTGTAAAAAAATCGAGTATACAGCATTGGTAACTCGTTAACCATGAGAAATACAATGGAGGGAAAGTTGCACAATTTGAATACCAAAAAAAATGCCGCTTCGAAGCTTGGAAAACTCCGAAGAGACTTCCGGAGATATCCGGCACTAACCGATTTTTTCGAAAACCTTCTTTACTGTGTCCTGAATTATTGATTTGAAGAGATAATTAAAAACGAATGACACATTTTCATGGCGACTTTTTCTGCACTTCAAGCATGGTCAAAATTGATATCTGACGTTTCGAATTCAAGCAACTATCAACAATTTTTTTTTCAAATACGGACCCAACTTTTTCAATTTATTTTTGGGTAACTCTTCGCTTCCTGAAAATGATGATGCATTATACTATAGTTTTTTTTATCATTTTTATAACTGTTTTAAAGCTTCTTTATTTGGGCTCAAAAAGTCAAAAGTTATAACTGCTACAATGACTACGATCCGCACAACGCGTTCTGGAATGCATATTTCAAAAAGGCAAGTGATACATCATGATTTTCAGGTTAGTTATATTCAAAAATGAATTGAAATAGTTGGGTTCGTATTTGAAAAAAAAGTGGATGATGGTCGCGAGAACTCTGAACGTCGGATGTCAATCTTGACCATGTTATCTTAAAGTGCAGAAAAAATGGCCATGAAAATATGTCATTCGTTTTCAATTATCTCTTCAAATAAATTCAGGACAAAATAAAGAAGGATGTCTCCGGAATTTTCGAAGCGGCATTTTTTTAAATTCAAACTGCACATCTTTGCCTGCATTCAACCGACGATATATCTCTTATGGTCAACGAGTTACCAATACCAATGCTATACAGGGTGATTCACTTAGGTGATCTGTTTCAATCATTACAAGGACAGCTTTTCCAAATCTTTTGATTTTTGGTATGACTTGATATGAAAGTATAATGCAACTTTTAAAAATATTTTGGTGATTGCAGCGTTGCCGGATCTACAAGTTTTTCCTAGTAACTTTCTTTGTAACTTTCAAATAGGACACCCTGTATATTATTTGATTTTCAAATGTTGATGGATTCTTGAATATTTGTCATTTTATTTAAAAAATTACAAAAATATATCATTGTTTTTTTTTAAATAAGATTTCTCAATAACGTGAAATGTTGTAGAACCTAACGCCATATATCGGTAGATTTTAGTCAATCTCTTGGATGGAATTTCCATCAATCAAGTGAAAGACCTCCAACATTTGGTCGTCATCGTTTCAAGATTTTCCTTCGTTTCTCAATAACATTAAGGAATTCAGGCGTGAAAATATGATAACAGTCTTTTCAAATATCAAAGTTCACATTTTTCCAAATATTCCAAAAATTCTACAGGGTACGCAAAAAAACGTTCAAATATTCGCAAATCGAATGGACCAAAAAAAAAAAAACAATTTTTTCAAATGGAACACCCCGTATTTTATGTTCGCAATGAACTTAGCATTTGATTTTAATAAAAAAATGTTGACATTGTCCTACACCTACACATCTTTGGTCGTTTTTGAGATACTGAGAATTTCGTATCAGACGTGCTTTTATGTAATGAAAATGTTTGATTTCGATCAATTGTGAGGCTAAGCGATGGTTCTGAAAAGAATCTCAACATTTGACTAACTGAAGACATTTGCTAGGTTTCTTTTATATAAAAGTGAGATCAATGGACGTTTGATTTGAAATTTGCAATATTTCGACCATTTAAAACAATTCAGTGATTTCCATTTTCGAAAATGTGATCGATTTTTTTGCACACCCTGTAAAGCTCAAAATATCTGGAATAGTCTATGTGTACTTTGATATTTGAAGAAACTGTTAAATTTTCTCGCCTTAGCTCCTCACCGTTTCTGAGAAATCTCATCTTAAAAAATAAGTGACATTTGTAATTTTATGAAATATTATGACAAATGTTCAAAATATTATCATCAATCGACATCTAACATGTTCCATAAAGTAATTTAGAATTTCATACAGAACTCAAAGATCAAGTAATATACAGTCTTATTTGAAATAAAAAAGTTACTATGAGAAACGAGTGTATCTGACAACGCTGCAATCATCAAGATATTTCAAAAGGATGCATTACTCTCGCATATCGACTCATGCCAAAATTCAAAACGTTTGGAAAAATGTTCTTGAAATACTTGTAACAGACCACCTACGTGGTCAAGTATACAGGGTGATTCTGTATACTTGAATTTGTTACACCCTGTATACAGACAGGTAGGTATTAGACAGTTTAGTCTATCACTACTATCAAAACAGCAAATGCTTACTTCAAAAAAATGGTAAAATACATTTCTTAGATTAGAATAAAAAAATTTCAAAAGGCTATAACAAGAACGTCAAACGATTACCTCAACAAAAAACAGGATCGGGAAAAGTCAAACGTCAAAAATCGAAGAATGATGTTCGCTGATTGGTTAGGAATTGGCAGAATTTGACGTATGTGTTCTGTTCAAAACTCGTTCTGCAAGTGATCATAATAATATCATGTTTGTTAAAGTATCGTGGTATAAATTCACATAAGACGTTTTCACGTGCGATGACCAACAGTGACTTGGTCTTGACCATTCGATATTGATTGGTGGTGTTTCGCCACCAATCAAAATTTCTATTTTATCTTCAAAACGGATGTATCGAAATTTTGGAATACTCGCATATTCTTGGTTCAAACCATGTTTAATACAATTTCGTCTGTAATTATTATTATTGTCAATCAAATTTGCAACACTTTGGTCCAAGTTGCATTTTATTAACTCGATATAAAGTTATGACAAAATACATTTTGGAAAAAGAAAACATCCAGTTCATTATTTCCATGTGACGTAGAAAACAGCTGATTGCTGAGGACAACACGTGTACAATACAATTAACCTAAAATTTTCATCTGTCGCTGTATTCATAAACAAACTTAATTCTTTATATTCTACTAAGGCCCGGTATCTTCATGTCGGGGTAAATAAGACATATCTAACAGATAACCATCTCATGGTTAATTTTATCCGATACCCGTATTTCCCAGATATTCCGTGATCGTATTTTCCCGACATTTTAACTGTCAGATAACTAAACGATAGGCAATCCTTTAGATACAGCCCAAATTGAATGTTGCCAACATCATAATACCAAAGAGTGAGATAGAGCAATATGCAGTCGTGTTATTCAAAGAAAGACGGGAGAAATCTGGTTTGCCAATATCCGTTTGTCTAACCCCCATATGCACCGTAGAAATCTAATCCGGATGAAGTCTTTATCGCGATTATCTTCCATACCACCTAATAGAAAATAATCGCGATAAAGTCTTCATCCGGATTAGATTTCTACGGTGCATATGGGGGTTAGCAGGTGACGTGGGTGACAGTTGACACCGCTAACGTTGACAATCCGATGTATGATTTATGTAAGGTTTACATTGAACTTCGAAGTGGAACTGTCAAATTTCCGCTTGGCACACGGAAATCATATGATACCATCCACATTGAATTTGTGCTCCAGATCAATCTTACGCCAATTCAATGAGGATGGTATCATTTGATTCCTATTTGGCAATCGGAAATTTCACAGTTCCACTTCGAAGTGAAATTCAATGTAAACCAGGATTATTATTATTTTTTATGAATTATGATCAGTAAATTGTTGATTCAGTTGGCTTTAATACTTCAAGCTTCAAGCCATCTTTAAGCTTCAAGTTCAAGTGTTATTCAGGATATTCTTTTATGGATTGATATTTATTTATTCAACAAAATCTATCAGCTCCGCATCTGGATCATTGAATACATCCAGTTCTCCCAACTCTTAATCATTCTCTACTTAAAATTACTACTTACATAATATACCTAATAATAAAATAATCATAGCAATATTGATGATAATAATTGAAGACACGAGTGTATGAAGGTGTCATTTAACATTTAACATTTTTTTGAAAATTCGTTTTTACGTTCAATATACTTTAAATAAGCTATATTTTCATGTGATAAGTCAAATACACCTGAATATCGCTTAGTTTTTCTGATATGAAGATGATAGAGGATAGAGGTGTTATAAGTAGTCAATAATTTGTTACCAATTAAAATGGATAAAGGTGTTATGTAACATTTTAACAGATTTTCCCCAGTTGATAAAAGCATCATGTTTTGAATGTAAAAGATTTTCAGTTTTTCTAGATACTTCAATCACCCAAGTATCAATAGAATTATCCAGATATAGTTCACTCATTCACATTAACAAAAAAGTTCCAATCGAAAACCTTAGAATCAGTTTTAGTTTTACTCAAAATAATAAAAATGCTACATGACACCTGCATGGACTTGTGTCTTCACTCATTACTCTATTGAAGTAAACTTGTCAAGTGAGATCTTGGCGTCAAGTTCTATTGAGACACAAATAATTGTAAATACATAAGCTATCTACCTATATGCAAGATGTAATACTGCATACATTCCCTCCAATATGTGTTTATTCAAAAAGAATGTGGTGATAACAGTGGCAAAATAAAAATTCGCTTGTAAATTCTGATCAAAAACATAAAAAATAACACTATACACAGGGTGAGATCATAAATTACGATGAACTCCATTCATTTGCTCATGATCCCCAAACTTATTCCTTATTCCGCAGATAAAAACGTTATTCCTGGGTCTGTGTGACAAATAAGCAATCCGAAAGGTAGAGACTATTTATCTAATAGATAACTGTATTGTAGTTTATCTTCAGGTGAAGATACCGGGCCTAAACTATTATTTTCTATGAACCAAATTTAGTGGAGAATTCTTGTTCTATTCTGAAAGCATACATATCCTCGTTAATATGTTTTAATTTTTTATTTGTTTCAATATCGTTGGTGTTATAGGACAGTTATAGTTTACTGATTATTGATGAGTTTTGTTCACATGAATCAGCTGTTCAGCCTTCAAAAATATTGAATTTTGAACAAGCCGACAACAGTGTTCCAAGGGAGCTACAGGCTATGATTGGTTAAAATGACTATCAGCTGTGATTGGTTGATCTCAAATAGGCAATTGTGTCGTTTCATAGTCACTAGTGATCTAAAAATGTACATATTAGGTGAGTTTGTTATGCTCCACTAATGCACACTTTTCTACACTACAACACTCAGTGTGGCTTTGATTGTGAAATGTTTGTCAGTTTTTCAGGATAGAACATCTTTACTAGTTTAGTGAAGCTATTCTATCCTAAAAAACAGACAAACATTGCACAAACAAAGCCACACTGAGTGTTGTAGTGTAGAAAAGTGTGCACTAGTGGATTATAACAAACACACCTATTATATAATTGGTAACTACCGGAGATGCACTCATAGAGTATAGAGTATTTTTAATTAGAATAAAAATACCTTGAATATATATATTAAATTTGCAGTTTGGCAAACTCGCAAGTATTTTCGTAAGAATTATTCCTCTCTCCCCTCAATGTATAAACATGTGACACACAAAGAGACGTCGGGCTATATCTAGTGGTTGGAAAATCATTGATCTGTACCATAACCTCAAAAAATTTCCAAAAGGATATATTGTCGTCCTCAAATGAAACATTAATACTAGATAGCTTCAAAACATGCTTCAAAGCCATTTTTCTTGAAATAATCTGAAGAAAAGTCGTTAAAATTGGGAAGAATGAGCAGGATAAGCTCAAAATGTTTCCAAGCATTAAATATACTAAAATCTAGTAACCTTGTCAAAAACTTATATGATTCCATCAAATATCATTCTCGTCTAACCAAATATCACTGCTAGAGGTCTTATTTGCTTGTAACAAATTCAAAAAGACTCAAGAAAATTTTTCTTATGGGATTTCACCATGGAATACGAAAAAAGTGGAAAGATTATAAGCTCCACCCACTCTTGTGACGTCACGACCTAGGCAGTATATAGGTGTGTTTGTTATGCTCCACTAGTGCACACTTTTCTACACTATAACAGTCAGTGTGGCTTTGTTTGTGAAATGTTTGCCTGTTTTTTAGGAAAGAACCTCTTCACTAAACTAGTAAAGATATTTTATCCTAAAAAACAGACAAACATCTCATAAAAAAGTTCCACTGAGTGTTGTAGTGTAGAAAAGTGTGCAGTAGTGGAGCATAACAAACACACCTTATTTAGAGTGGATACCTACTTGGCGTTATGAAATGCGAAGTGGACATCGAGAGTCGCGATCATTCTTTTCCACTGTCGTCAAGTCGATATGATTGAAAGTCATTGGAAACAATCCAGTCCTGATTTTTGGAAGTCAGTTATCAAACTTAATCTTGGATCTTGGTACTAGCGCTACCAACCTAATAAGTGATAGCCAATTAAAACCGTAATGAAAATATCCTACAACAACTGTTGTTTTTCTGTAGTGGTATCACTGTGCCTATTAAACTTGCGTCATCGGAGTCAATTTTGTATCAGCTTTATTCGACATGACATGAATAGTTTTAGAGACATAATTAGTCAACCCACTCTCAATCCTCTTTTCCAGGTGTAAACTGGATGACCAAGATGATGTACCGTTTCGTTGACGGTAATGCTCGTCCCGAAGAAATCGACATGTTGTGGGAAATCAGCAAGCAAATTGAGGGACACTCTATTTGCGCGTTGGCCGATGGTGCCGCTTGGCCCGTCCAGGGTCTGATCAGACATTTCAGGCCAGAGTTAGAAGGACGTATGCAAAAGTTTAAGGAGCAACGTGCTGCTTGCTAAACGATTTCTGTTAATTAAGGTATACAAAATGTAAATACGTTGAAAGCTAATAGATAATCTGGATGATTGCCAGCCAGATTTTAAATTTTAATTATACACATTTTTGTTAATTGGATTAGAGTGTGATTTTAATTTCCAGTCTCCCGCAAATAATCATCATCAGTGGCTTTACTTTCGACGATAAATTGGTAGATTACGGCTCTTTTTTTTTGCATTAAAGTTAAGAAAATGTTTTGATGATTAAAGATGAAATATAGGTGAAAATATGAATGACTTTATCTTAACAATACAGAGTATCACCATTGATATATTGGAAACGGTAGGAGATACGGCGATGCTAAAAATATGGCAAAGTTGGGCATTTTAGTTCTTTATAAAATGTCGTTTTGTAACCCCGAATACTTCCGTGGGTAACCGAAAAAGACGTTAAATCTTGATAAAACAGATTGAAGCGTAGGTTTTCTCTTTTGAGTCAGAGTAGCCTCTACTCTAGCAGAAGTAGCAAGCAATTTTGATCAAACAATATCGAAATCCATAAAATGTAGAATTCAGACAGTTATTGACAACAATAAAGAATTTCAGGAAGCAGACATTAATTTTTATTCATAGGTTATTATTGAATGAATGCTCACATCTGTTGATTGCGGTTTTCATGAATCTGTTGGACCGGGTTTTTACAAAAAGTGATAATTGTATGAGAAAGTTGTTTTTTCGTGTGAATCATTCCTTGCCAAATATAAAAGGACCTATTGAAGCACTTAAAATATCTTCAATATTTGCAGTTCTCACTTACAAATACATACTAAATTTGACAGACGTTGACATTATGTTTTTCGTGAAATATAGGTAGTTTGACCTGATCCGTACAATGAACTCAACTGCTAATAAATAAATTTGCGGTTATAATGAATATTGACAGGAAGTGCCAAGAGGGTAAATGGGTTTAAATTAAAAAAGGAAATTTGTTTATTCAGGTATCTACAAGGTGAGCCAATGAAACGATTTAAAAAAATCGGACAACATTCAAAAAATCATGTGGTATAATTTATTGGTGAAGTCATAATCTATACGTATTGAATCATTGTGTGTCTTCCATTTTCTCTTTGGGGTACCCCTTTCAAAGTAACACACCCTGGACTATTCTGGCATACAAAGAAAATAGTGATTTTCCCTTTCATTTCCAACATGCGCACAAACGACAAATCCACTTTTCTGCTATTTCATCAGCTTTTCACAAAAACGTCCATCAAGAAAGCTATAGCTTTTAACAACAAAAGCCATCTTTTATACCAAGATTCATCTGATCTTTGGCAAAAAATGTTCTAGTCGACAGCATCCGTTGGCCGACAAGCGCAATAATTTTATTATTCATTGTATAAAAAATTCTGTTTGCGATAACGATGTTCAAATATTATGAAGTAAGCCAAACATTAGATTTCATTTTATCATGCAAAAGGTCATGGAGAGGTGATATTTGGACGTCTAATGAAAATATGATTATCATTGAAATAATATCTTGATCAAAACAATATGCTGCATAGCTATTTTAGTTCAAAATTATCAAAAGAAATTGATTGACTCTTATTTCCTCGTCAGCGAAAACATCTACTTCAGAATCCCAGAATATTGGCATAACTAAGATCTCGGAAGAAATGTTTTCTCTGAAAAGCTTTTTATATGATCATTCAGCAGCATATAAACAACCTTTTTAGTAGTTGCGATGCTGCGAACAGTGTGTTCAAAATTAATTATGTCGCAAGCTCTCCATACTCCATAGATAGATATAAAGAACGCTATAGTAAATAAACTGAACATCGAACGTAGGGAGTAGTAAAAAAGAGACGGTAGGACTCACAGCCAACAAATTGATGTGCTATAGCCAGTGGCGTTCAGGCATCTAATTAATTTAAGTAACCGCATCCATTTTTGGAGTTGTACGCACGCCACACAGCTTCAGGACGCTAATTCTTGAATTTCAGGAGAATGAAGTTCTCTTGACAGAAGTGATGATTGCGTTGTATAGAAATGCAGTTTTTGATCGATCTGTGATCGTTCACTCGAATTGTCACTCGTTCCCCGTTCAAGAATTAGGCTCCAGATATAAATATACTGAAAGACCATCACGTCCGGCACTGTAAACTGTCGAAAATAGTCTAACAGGAACGAGGGGCGTGACGGTCAGTTGATTTATTACTACGTACCATCGGTGTACAGAGTTCAGCTTGAACATTTCGCCAATGCAGTCGTCTCGTGGTTGATTATTTTGGAAATAGGCTTTTTTCAAGGTGTATCTATTTCCAATTTTCGACAGTAACTAAAGGGGAAGTTAAGTGAAGGAAAATCTGATTTCAATTCCCGGCAGTTACTTAAGGGTATAATTGTTTCTAATTTTTGTCAGATACTTAGGAGAAAATTTCTTTTCGATTCCCGGTAGTTACTTGAACAGAAATTTGTTTCCAATTTCCGGCAGTTGCTTGAGGGAAATTACTGAATGAGAAATTGGTTTTCAATACCCGGTAGTTTCTTAAGGAAAAATGTGTTCCCAATTCACGGCAGTCACGTAAGAGGATTTTTTTTCAATTCCCGCCAGTTAATCAAGGTAAAATTGAGGACCTTGCTGCAAGAAGCATGCAGCTTCATTTTTGAGTCATTTTGAGTTAAAATATAGCTCCAGAGAAATACAGCGATTCGACTGGTGCGAAAACCACGCAGTTTCGTCTCTAAATAATGAAACTATATCCATATTTGGATCCTTATCGTCATTTGTTTTGTCCCTTTTGCAGTAAACATCGTGTATTCTCGTTGTGGTTTCGGATTGTCTCGCCCCGGTACAGCTTATTTGATCGGTTGTGATAAATCTTAAAGTCGTTACCGTGCATGCCACGTGGCTTCAAATAAGTTGTTTTCCGCGTTTTTGTTGTTTGTTGGGTTGTAGCGTCATCTTTATGCGGTTCTGTTATCCGTTCGTGCTTTTTATTTGATGTTTTATAACCCATCTTTGTTTCATATTCATTACCTAAAAAGGGTTTTTACTGGGAATTTTTGTCAAAATTTGTGATATGGACACATTTGTTCATGTGTTTGCTGCAAAACGGATGCAGATCCATCTCTTGTTGCATTTTTTTACTTATTCATTAACAAAATATGTACAGGGTGATTCATTTTCAGCGACAGGGTGCCAGTTCTCATAATTTATTCATCAATCATCCTAGAGACTCAGGGAAAAAATCTGTATAGTAATGTGCCCAAGAGAAAATACTGGAAATATATTTCAAGCTTCTAGGATCGCCGCAAGGGGGCCTAAGGGTACTGTGAAAACAGAAAATCGACACATTTTCGATTTTTTTTCCAGGTGAACTACCAAATAAGAATATGTAAACAGATTATGGACGATATTTTCTCCAAAATTGCTCCCCAACACTTCTCTCTAAGTTGTCAAATAAGACAGCTACAAGCTGTCAAACTTGATGTCACTAAATTGTCTATAACTTCGAAATTCCTGGACCGATTTGACTGTTTCTTAGCTCCTTTTAAAGAAGAAAATCTGCTCTTTCTGGTGCATGTAGTCGAGGTCGATTTTATCTGCTTAAGCCGACCACACAACATTAATTGTAAAAGTCAAACCTGTATTAGCGTTTTTTTCGAAATTTTCAAATATGAACTCACTAAATAGATGCCTTCATCGTGATATTTTGGATGATTTCCTATAGCTTTTATACAGATCATTTTTCTATATTTTTTGAAATAGAAGAGTTACGGAAGCTTCATCAGGAATCACGCGAGAAACACTTTTGATCAGCCCCTATAAATTTGAATGAGTCAAACAGATACACATAAAATTGGTTTTGATTCGCGTTTAACATTTTCTTCAGTTGATGTTGAAAAACAGCCTATAAATGAGAATGCCAACTATTTTTCGTTTTTTTTTTCTACGAGCAGCTGACAAGTAGAATGCAGTGCACCACTTGCCAAAAATAATACTGTGGACCTGCGAATACCTCATTCCAAAAATATCGGAAAAAAAATAAAATTAGCTAAAAAAACACAGAAAAACTAGTGCCAATGCTCAATATCCCCAACGTTGGCAAGGCACTCCTATCTCTTTGACACATTCAAATCTACATGGGCTTTTTCAAAAGTATTCCTTGACGGATTCCTGATGAAATCTCCGTAAATCTTCGATTTCAAAAGATATAGAAAAATTCCTTTTTTGAAAGTGGTAGGAAGTTATCCAAATAACATGATGGAGGCATCTATTTAGTGGGTTTGCATTTGAAAATTTCGAAAAAACCTCGAATTCATGTTTGACTTTCACAATTCATGTTGTATGGTCGGCTAAAGAGAATAAAATCGACCCCAAGTAAATGCACCTGAAAAAGCAGTATTTCCTCTTCGAAATGAGCTTAAGAACAGTCAAATCGGGAGGAAGTTATTTCGAAGTTATAGGCAAATTAGTGACATTAAGATTGACGCCTTGTAGCTGTCTTATTTGACAACTTACAGAGAAGTGTCGGGGGGGGGCAATTTTGGAGAAAATATCGTCCAAAATCTGTTTCCATATTCTTAATTGGTAGTTTACCGGGAAAAAAATCGAAAATGTGTCGATTTTCTGTTTTCACAGTACCGTTACGCCCCCTTGCGGCGATCCTAGAAGCTTGAAATATATTTCCAGCATTTTCTCTTGAGTACATTACTATACAGTTTTTTTTTTCCTGGATCTCTATGATGAATAATAGTTGACGAGAAGTGGCATCCTGTCGCTGAAAATGAATCACCCTGTACTTCGAAACAGCCTCAGGTATTGACTAAACCTCCTTTTGATCGACTAAAAGTTTACTCGTATGTTTAAAATATAATAATGAAAAATTTAACAGTTTTTTCAATTTCCAACAATTACAAAAAATGGAGCTGCAGGAGTATGCAGCAAGGTCCTCAATTTGTTTTCAATTCTCGCCAGTTACTTGAGGATAAACTAATTTTCAAATTCTGGTATTCACTTGAGGGATTTTTTTTCTCATTTACCGTCAGTTATTTAAGGGGACTTTTTCTACAATTCCCGGCAGTTACTTATGGAGAAATTGTCTTCGATTTCCCTAACCCAACTTGACACAAACTAACATAACTGTACACAAACTCACGCAACTTTAATTATTTTTACTATCGATTATCGACATCGACCCTGTCGATCAAGACCAGCGCCGCCAAGCTAATCTCACAAAACAAAAGCTATCGTTAAAGCCGATACGTTTTACCAAAACGCCGATAGATCAACGGCTAGAATCGATGACGCCAATATGTATCAAATTTTAACTGCGGCTGATGAATCAAGACGCGGTTCAATTTTCCAATTAGTTCAGGCGTTCGGCTTCGCTCGCCGTTTATTTTTCGGTTATTTTCGCCAAGCTTTATCGTCATAAGGACAACTTCGTCCAGCAGCTCAAGCGTATTTTTGAAATCTGACTATGTCTGAGCGTTTAATTACGGTCAAAATAATATAAGGTGTATTTTGAAATTATTTTATCGATTGCTTACGAGTAAAATGATTAAAGAAGGTAAAACAATCTATCAATATAAAGGTAATCGATTAAAAAATATGTGGGCGTCTAAAACAAACATATGCCTGAAATCAATCGAATTCTTACATTCAAATTCACCCACATAATTATTTAATCAACAATAAGGTCACGGTATGATTTGTGACAATACATATACCAACATAGCGTTAATCTAACTGTATCAATGACGGTAGATCCATTTTCCAAAGATTGTGACGTCAAAAGTTGTTATTGTGCGAGTATCCCACGCTTGAGTATCAAAGCAATGACTTCTGGTCTTTTTTATTTCGTTTTAATAGTGTCATTCAATGAAGATTTGTGTCTATTGGAGGTTCTCCGAACGCGTTGACCAACTTCATATTATGGTGTACCATCAAGGACCTAATAGTCGCTAATAATGATAAAACTAAATTGTGAAGATATCTCCGGTGTCCTATTGAGTAAATGTGAGGTCATGTTTCTTCATGATGTTTTGGAATGTGACATGCTTTTGTTGCTGTTGTTCTCATCATATAAAAATTTTGATATTTGACTTGCAAATTTTTGTTTCAGTTGTTCACATTGCTTCCTTGCTTAATGCTTGCTTTGTTTCCCATCAGTAAGATCAACTACATTCGATTATTTCTGTCAAGATGCTACTCATCTAACTCCTAGCCCAAACAAATTATGTACATAATAATATATGAGATAATAGCATTGAAATTGCATGAATATTTTATATTGGGCTGCTCCGCAAAACCATTTCTTGACAAGAAAGATCACTCAGGCTGATCTCCAGCAACTGATTACTCAGCAAATGTAAGGTCGTTGTACCTTTACCTTGCAGTAAGAAAGGCTTATGAGTAGGTATGTCTTTCTAAATTGTCCTCTTAAGATGTAATCAGTTTGCAATATTGAAACCGGTATTTATTTTTAGTACTTCCGAGAGAAGGTAAAATGATTTATTCAAACTCTTGTCTTGTGCAATTGTTTTTTTTGCAGAAGAGTAAATTATGGTTGTGAATTTATCTGGAATTTAAATTAGTTAAAACTCCTGAGAAAAGATTTGAGTATTGGAACAGTATCCCAATAACAACGTTCTTATAAGAAAGATCAACTCAGCTCCATGACGGTGGTAGTACAAGGCAGTAGCTCTTTGTGATCAGGTACTCTAGATGTCAGAGAAACCTTAACTATTCTATTGAAAGGTTGAATTGCTTACAATTGAGTTGCTCAATGGATGCGATAGATTTAGAGAAAATGAAATGACCGGTCAACATCATTGTATAATCAGATCAACTGATCATAAGCTTTTTGATTATGATAGTTTGATGTTCTTGTTGTTATGGCTGCGAAAATGAAGGTGTTCCAGAGCTTCGAACTAAATCATGTCATTAACAGCTTTTGGTCTGTTTCATCTTTTTCATAACGTACCAATAACTACATAGCCTATTTAAACTAATTAAAAACTGTTCTAATATGTCTTTTTTGTGTTTAATTACTAATTGTGCACAATTAACCACCGTGCTCTAGAAGTTCAACCGATAATGCCAATGAGCTAATAGCCCAGGTACCAATCAACAAAATATTCAGTTATAAAACGGTCAAAAATGATAACTATCTTTTTATATAACCTAAAAACATCTAATACGCCTAGCTCCAATATAACCGAATCGGTAAGGTTCATTGCCATGTGTGGTGTTTGCATTTATTTCTAGCAATACACTTTTTCTTGGCCATCGCGCTGCAGTTCAGGTGAGTGGAACAACGAACGCGAGTAACCTAGCGGTGAATTTATCATACACGTATAACCTTATTTATTTCGAACGAAGGTAAACGCAGAAAACGACTGTTTTCCGAGATTTACAGTTAGCCGGCAGAACGCCTGCTACTTGCATGTCACATTCGCACACACCACACACACGACAGTTCGCGAACGAGTTTTACGAAATTGAATCGGAATTCCATTGGCATGGACGATGGGTTATATTGAAAATTAAAAGTGGATTCTCGATTTATGCAGTTTATTGAACTCCAGTTGAACTATGCTTTGAGGTACTTCTTTTAGAATAGTACCGCGGTTTTTCTATTGAATAGCATCCGCAGAGACCCATATTCAGTTAGCCCAGACAACTTTATTTCCCTTTCATCTGTAATTAATTCGATAGTAACACTTTTGATACTGTATATTTGAAGTCAAACCTACATTCACAATATTTGAAACTGTTCGTTCATAATATGACTCATGTGCAATCATATTCACATTGGACCAATGTCAATGAAAGAGTGAAGGAGTCAACTTACTCGAAGAGAGGTATCTGTATCTGTGTAGGTGTATGCTACCATCTACATTGAATTTGTTTTCAAAGTCACGCTTACGCAAAATTGAACGTGGGTGGTGGCATCTGATTCCCGTTTGGCAACCGGAAATTTATCACTTCCACTCCGAAATGAAATTGAATGTAACTCTGGCATAAGGCTGCTGACGGGGCTCTTCCACCCAAGGGTACCTACATAATATGCGAAGACAGGTTGCCTACGGTCTCAAAATCTGCAGACTATTTGGTGAAGATGGACTGCCTCAAACATCATCATCTCCGGCTCCCAGAAGATACGACATTTTCGGTGCAACAGGCTTGCTTATTCATATCCAACGTAGCGTATAGCAAGTAGTCGGATTGAGCCGAAACCCATTTTATGAACCACGTCGTTAATCGCAAGTAACATGGCGATATCGTACGTGAAATATGAATAGGAATTATTCCTAATAATATCATACCACCGCAAATAAATTGTTTGATTCTCATAATTGGTTGATGTTACATAAAATGAGCTACTTCCCAAATCTTCATCACTTTAACTTGGCGGTTGTGATGGAAGATATTCTATCCCTTCTATAAATAACCGGAGAAAAAACAACAGTTTTTTTATTATTTTTGAAAATTGAAAATAAAATTCACGGTACTTATGTGGATCAATTAGGCTTGATAAGTCTTGAGTTGGGGATAGATTGGGTCAGTTCTTGTTAGGTTGGGTTAATTTTTGTCAGGTAAAAATTACATAAATTCAAATCAATCTTCATGTTTTGATAAATGCGCTAAATTGGCATCAAAGGTAAATAACGGACATTTTGTCATCAGTTTTTTTTTTTAGTTCAAATAGGTTACGGTTTTTTGGTCTCTCTATATAAATATAATAACAAACTGTTTCTATACATATACGCAAAATTGCTTATAATACCATGATGATAGGAAGACAACGTTTTGTAAATTGTAACCTTTATTCATACCATTCATACAAACTATGAGAGACTAAGCGAAAATCTAAAGCTCACCATAATTTCACTTTGGGTCGCAATTTCATTCTAACCAGCTCGTTGTTAATTTGCAAGAAATCCGCACCTACTCACTTTTTGAACAAAATTTATTTTATAAATAAACAATGCGTGCATACAAACAACAAACAACTGATGAGGAAAAAGTATATTTTGAAATTCATAAACCTGCGTTCGATATCGCAGTCATCATGCGATCTCGCGCGTGATCTTCAAGTCCACGTTGAGCAATACGCTACGTTAAGCGCGGACTACACTTGCTATACAGGGTGTCAATTTCAAAACTTTCCACACTGAATAAAGGGCCCCCAAAAAAATAAAATGAAAAACGCTCGGACCCGTCAATTTTTATTTTGAAGGGGAAACATTCTCCGTCTATTTTCAACTTCGCAACTTCATCCCCAAAATGTCAAATGAAAAAAGGGGTCGAGTGATACATCTTTCTGATGGCTCTTTGACCCTGATAACAACTGCCGAGCTTCAAGCCTCTGCAGTCATTCTTGTCGAAGATGAAAGCTGGAAAAAAGTTCTGTGTGAGACTTATTTACACAAACCCTAATTGTGAGGCCCGCCCTGGGCCGGGCGGGGCTAAAAAATAAATTGTAACGCAATATTTCATTTTTGTATCTCCCTGTATTGTACGGCTAAAGATGAAAAGACGTCGTCTAAAATATCAAAATTGATGTGTCTCAGCGTTTTTCCCTAAATATACGAGGAGAGACTCGATTATGGGTGCAACCTTTTCGTTGGGTTACCTTTTATAATTTCCATGAAAAACTTGTTGGTAGCATACTGGACCTAATCAAAGTAACGGGATGGATGACACTGGCAAGAAAGGGACAGCACAATAAGCCACAGGGCTTAAGTGCAATTAATGAGGAATGAAGTATCCTGGCCGCGTATTTATAAACAGCAGACGCGTCCTACACCAGTCCCGAGCTGAAGTGGACTGGTATATAACAGACGAGGGATGCAAAACCGCTTGGTAAACAGCAGACGCGCGTAATTCTTGCAACGCGCGTTTCATGTGGCAGCAAAAAGAGAAAATCAGGAAGATAACCATCCAATAAAAAAAAATATACAACTTTACTGATAAAAATGTTGACGTGAGCGTGGGAGCTAACAGAAAGTAAATGTATTCTTGCAATATCATGTAAAAGATAAATAATAATTTCACAGGATTGCCCAGAAGATTTGAGACTTGTTCCTCAATAATCAAAATGTCCTTTTAACTGTTATAATGCGCTATGAGTGTGCTTTTTTTTCAATGTTTGTTTCATATCTTTTGTTTCATACTAAAAATCCCATTCTATTAACTTGTATACTTCAACAAAAACAATATATTATACTTACGTGCAACATATAGACCTTGCAGTTTTTGAACAGTACTTTCCCAGTACTTTATGTTCAGAAAACGCATATTTTTCCCAGTATGTATAATTACCAATAACCTTGAGTATAGGTATGACGAAAGTTAAACTAAGAACTCACAAAAGTAGATCAAATCTCGGTTCAAATACCAATTACGACTTGAAGTAATTGATTCTTCATGAAATTACCGTATGCCAAGTACTGGTTTTAATTCGATTACTTTTATAAGTAATTGAATTATATTTTGTCAAGCGAATTACTTTTTTAATAGTTGAGTTACCTTGAAAGTAATTGAGTTACCTCTTGAGTGAACTATATTTGGGTAGTTTAATAAATATGAAGCAAAAAATAAATAATGATAATTACTCTGTGGATGTGTTCCTTGTGTTATTTATCAAAAAATGAATATGAACAACAGTAAAACATACATCGTATCCATCTGAACAATTACTCCTTTGAAAAAGTAATTCATTTAAAGTAGTTCAATTACCAAAAACTAATTGAATTATTGTGTTTAATAATTTTAATTCAATGACCAACAGCTCTGATCGACAGATGCTTCAACAGTAATGAATCCCACAGGCAGGCTACATACAGGTTTTACTTCCATGATAGTAATTCACGTTACTAAGGCGGTAAATGACTTTTTAAATTACGAGTCGGGATGTTTATGGACGAGGTGACGAAGGAGCCAAGTCTGGAATTTCTAGACGAGTAGTTTGATGACATTTTTAACGGGTGTGTAACGTACATTGTTTTAATTCATACGGTGATATTTTTTTAATCGGTTTAAAGTGCTTTCTTGTCAAACCATACACTAAGATTGGAAGTCCGCCTCACATTCTTACCAAGAGATAGCGCCAGCCAAACCATGTCACGACTTGGGTAATAGACAGGTTAATTATATGTTACCAACATCATTTGTCAAGTTATAAATTGAAATCATGAGATGACGCTAGCCAAACCATGCAACCAATGCAATTTCACTGTCTTTGATAATGCAAAATGTCATCTTTGGAGTAGTCAAGCAATTTTTTTTTACAGTCTCTGATGATGTAACGTGTCATTCACCGGACTGGTTTTGAGTCCGGTAAATGATACTTTACGGTACAGTATGAAATAAATAATATTTTTGCAACATACGTCTGCTGTTTACCAAGCGGTTTTGCATCACTCGTCTCGTAGATACCAGTCCACTTCGGCTCGGGTCTGGTGCAGGACGCGTCTGCTGTTTACAAATATCCAGCCTGGTCCCGTCATAAACAACAATAACAACATACATTGTTCAAGCATTTGAAATGAAAGTCTATCTAGAGGTAACCCAATTATGGAACCAATTGCCCAAACCCGGTGCCAGACATTCGGTAGTTGGCGAACAGTTACCCGAACAGCGCTCAGTGTAGATGGGATGATTGTAGTTTGATAAAGGGCTTAGTTTGAGTTGGTTGTTTTGATGTTGTGCGTCTCGAAAATTGATGATCTCTTGTTTTGTCACGACGATCCACCAACCAACGCATGTGTGGACTCGGCCTAAGCTTTGGCAGACTATTGGTAGAATATGAACTACACTACAATTTTACCCAATTAACAGCCCCTTGAAGAAAGTCTCCCTGGATGTTTATATGATGTTACACACAAAAGCAAGACGATTTCATTAGCATAATCGTTTGATCGATATTAATGAATACTGACCCATTCATTCAGTCAATAATTATTTCTGATAATCAAGCAGCAATCTCTTCAGTCCTGAGGACCAATATGTTTCAGGTCATTTGGGTTCCCGGTAACGCAGGAATAGGACATTGAAGCAGACGAGCTGACTACAGCCAGTGCAGCAATACTCATCAGGTGACCTGGGGTCTCTATCTGGGTACTGTTTTCTTGATTTTTACGGAGTAGAAATTGTGAGCGGAAGGTGTCAAAACGACGTTTATTTTTTTTCTCTTACAATTTCTACGCCCTAAAGAATACGGTAGCGGATCCAAGTTCGTAATACTCCATGTTAAATGGACGCCTGATTCCCTTACACAAGTTCAGAAAGCTCTAACGTCATTATTGCCCTTTACAGAACTTACATAGTTGCATTATAATGCCCGTTGTCATGGTAGATATGCCCAGCGATTAATATAAGTCACACCGTTTCGTAGATAATCCTGTACATTTATAATGCGTATATTAAAATATAAATGGTCAATATTTATTTTTATCTTGAAAAAATATTTGTGCAAAATGGTAAGTAGAGAGAATACTTTCGGAGATTTCGGGTGATGCAAAACTTTTAAATCTATGTGTATTCGAGGCCTTGGTTCTCATTAATAAATTTCGAGTGGCTCAGTTGAATCAAGATACTTGATTAGAAAAGAGTTCTATAGCTGTACAGGTTATGCACATAGATATAAGAAAAAATACTCAAACATAGATTTTAGGTCCACAACATTGACCTTAACCCTTAACTACAGATATTCTGGTATAGGTTTTGGTATACTTGTTCCTTAAGATCCACATTCTTTTGTATCAGCTGATGTGTTCAGTCGACCGACTGATAGGACATTATGTATGGCATTGTAGAATGTTTTTGTAGTTTCCGGTCGATAAAGTGATTATAATGTTAACCGTATAGACCACTCGGCCTTGATAACGTTTAAATTTGAAAATGTAAGTCAATTTCCTCATTGAAACGGTTAATTTCAGTTTATTTTTGGAATTGTCCCACATACTCTCAAATAGTATCACTTATTGGTATTGCATAGAAGCGAGGGGAGCTTAAAGTTTCATTGTTTCAGGAAAACAGATGCTAATGACATTGGCGACAATAATCATAAGTATATATGCATCTAGGAACCATATTGTGCCATTGGCATGAGAAAAAAAGCATTCCACAGAATGCACAAATCTAATAAGTGGGTCTATGACCAGAACATCAGTCGATGACGTCCCTACTGTGTCAAACGCGCACATCTTCTAACAGGGTTAGAAAAGTCATTAAACTTGACGAGTCAATTAGCTCGTCTATGCTTCTACTTCTATAACAATATCAATTGTAGCACAAACTCAAAGTGAACCAACGACCGTTCTCAAGACAGCCCAAAAGGCGAACAACAACCGCTGAAGATTTCTTCGGTCCGTTCGGCTTCTACTGAGTACTACCTAGGTCATTGGTATACATTCGCCAATTCGAGCTTGCTCGAAGTCGTCTATAGGAGATAGATTTACAGCGGTCTCGTTTATCTGACAAAGACAAAAATAAGGTTGACGAACTCTTAGTCTGTCTAACTGTAATATGTTGCATAAGAGATCTTCCCGTTAGTAAAGAGCGATACAACTTTCATTCAAGGCCCGCATAGTACTTGACTTGTTTGCAATTTGGACTCGGTTTCAAAGACAAATTAAGTGGTGGAAGCTGGCGAATTTCGGAGGTTCTTCACCTATGGATAGCGGTTTAAAAAGATATTGTCATTTTTAGCGGTTTCTTTTTGTTTGTCCAATTGAAAAGCAAAAGGCTTTTATAACCATTCATTTCATATCAGTATTTTCACAGTTTTTTTGTATAGAATCATGTCATAACGGAAGATATCATTTATTGTTAGCCTGTACGATATGGGCTTAGTGAGATTTTCTAGCAAATGGGTCGGAAGAGAGGTGCAAGCAGACAGATCACCAGATTTAATGCCCTTTGATTTTTTCAAGGAGTATTAAAATGAGATCCGTTGGAATGGTACATATCTTGTCAATAAAGGCGTCAGTGAATTTTACAGAACTTCGTTTATTTTAATCTATTTTTAAACTTGGGTACACTGATAACCATAACCAAATATTGAATGTCATTGTCATCGACGACACCTCACTAGCTGACAAATTTTCTTTGTTGGTCTTTTTTGTTGTGCAGCACAGACTGGAAGAAAAATTCCAGAGAATGCGTGGGGAAGATTTGAGCAAACAGAACTATTTCATGACTTTACAAAGAACGGTAATGCGAGAGAGAACATAAGTGAAAATATTATCAACAAAGATTCAGGAACCAATCTGGAAAAATGTCCTGCCATTTCAAAATAAAGAGCACGACTTGTTCCCTCTTGCCACGTCATACAGTGAGAAGTAAACACGCTTATGCGCTTGCGCAAAGGGTCATGTCCAATGTCACGCCGCTGTTCACGTCTTTCGAGTGCTGGGTTCATTGTCTATTTATTTGATTGGAGGGAAGTATATTTCAAGGGAAAACAATGGGCCATTTGGCCGCCGAGTGAAAACATTGCGAAGGAGGAAACTGCGGGGCAGGGCATACCCTTCGTAACCTAACCTAACCTAAGTACATTTTTTGAATGTCAGTGCAACAGTCCACTGAACTTGTGGAAACTTGAAATCAGATTCCGTTAATCCAGCGGCAGGTTATAGAGAGATGATAATCAATTTTTAGTTATCAGATTCAGACGATTCTAGTGCTAAAATGAGAAATTTCGAAAAGAAATTGTGAGTGTTAATATTTACTAGTATGTAGATGGATTGAAATGATCTACGCAAACATGTGTGATGCCACAATGTACGTTTGATGCCGGAGCCCATAGTTTTTGTGCCTCCTTAATTGGCGAGTACCTACTCTCAGAAATATTACATTGATGTCGTTACTTTTGGAGTAAACACAACCATTTGAGAAGATATGCCACTAGCGTAAGTTCATATACTCCAGAGAGAATATAAGTGTTATATTCTCTCTGAAATACTCCCGAAATTCAGATTTAATATTTTCCATTGCTTTTTCAAGCAATCGATAATGCGATAATGCAGACACGTGCGACATCCCCATAGTAGTGAATCAGATATGCATTCTATTGTACCAGACTTCTATAAAAAAATTCTACGACTGTCAAGGAATGTCAATATTGTGCAATCGATATCGATTAGGAAACGTAGCACATTGTGCAACCGTAGGAAATGAAAGCATTCCCTACTCGTTGCCTAGCAGCCCGTGGGAAATGGTTTCTTTTCCTACGGTGTGCTACGTTTACACCCAATATCGATTTATCGATTACACGATAGTGATATTAATTCACAATCTTAAAAAAAGTATAGTGTAAAACTCGCATGGAATGATCAAATGGGTATCATTCCATGCTTGTTGTACAATATACTATTTTGTTGTAGTTGTTGGCAGATGAATAAGGAGAACCGGAACCATATTGGTGGTTGTAATGATTTTGAAGACTAGTTTATTGCTGATAACTGTACTAGCCTTTTTTTGAATTTAAAAATGAACAGTCCTATGATTCAACATATACATTGGGCGTAAGTTGAAAAATTGATTAGGTGCCATCACATAAATGAATTGTCGAATTTGAAAATTTGCTTCAAATATGTTTCTACTGACCTCGGGCATTTCCTCAAATTTCTCATACTCCTACGAAACATTTCCCAATGCCATTCATTTTTCTCGCGTAAACATTTCGTTTCCAAATTTATTTTACGACTTCTGAATTGTTTTAGCAATTTATCGGTTGTCCGGGTAGCATGCGTCTCAAATTATGAAGAATAGAGGAATGAACATTAATAAAATTCAAGTTTGAGTACCTACCCTAGTCTAAAAAGTTCCGACCTTTGCATGAAGATTTCGGCACTCGTCAATAAAAGCGCATCTTCTGAGAGGTACGCACCAAATTTCAGCCATTCTGGATGCGCAGTGGTTTGGAAATCAGTCAAGTGCGTCATGATGTTCATTTCAATCATTAGTATCTCCCCAATCTTGGCAACGACCATCTTTCTGAAGCTGGTTCACCGCAATTTGTTGTTTTTTATTTCTGTCGGTGCTGTACCGGCTGTACCGGCCCCATAATCAATCAATCTGGTCTCGACTGTGCGTCTTTCTTCATTAATTCTGGACCTTTCAGAAACTGTTGACCTTCTCTAAGGCTTGCTGGATCGACTCTTTTAAATTTTCTGGTGACTTGGCATACCTCACTTCCATGATTACAATTGTCTAATTTGGGAAGTCACGTGTTTATTAGTCTTCCACAGCCTCATCGAGAGTATCTCCTCTGCACCGTCTTCCAATCTCCGAATTCGCGCAAAGATTCTACTAAAACAATCAAGTTGTCGCCCCCAATGTGTGTCCTCGGGCCTATGCGTCCCATAGTTTTTCAGGTCAAGCCAATAATGCCTCGTCAACATCTATTCCCTCAAATGAATACCTACAGATCTGGGAAATTGGATAAATTGTGCAAGCGCAACAGCTCATTGGCTATACTAGTCTTGGTCTTGGTCGCTTATATTACCATTTATCATTCAAATGCCCTAATCATTCTCTGTTTTCAACTTTTTCCAGATAATCAATCATTACGTTATGATCTGTGAATCACAAAATCATTATGCAAGGGTCCATACAAATAGAAAAGGAAAAGATAATGGGAAAAACATCATCTTTCTCAGCAACAGTAAACAAGTTTTTCAATCCTTGAATAAAAATGAAGTAACATCCAAACTGATTCTATAAAAGGTCACCAGACTCTGCAGGCCGTCTCCAACCAAATCCTGGATAGAGAGTCATTGTGGAATCAAGGGAAACGGAGAGTTTCGCACGAAAAGAAGCAAAAGGAAAACCATGTGAACTACAACCTTCGAACGACTGTCCTCAAAAACCATTAATCTCAGAATAAATGATCAATCAGTAGAGGTTCCGCTCTTCCCCGATGCTAGGTACCTCTTCCTCAGACAAATGAGCACCGAAGGAGTTCACAATGGGCACACCTGAATGGCCCAGGTACATATTTTTACCTATCAATAACAAAAACATTGATCATCACTACTTTGTTCTGAGTAGGTATGAACTCAATTTTTGTTTCCTTTATCTTCACCGCTGCTGGACCACTAAAAAGATGGTCCGTCCATCTTTAAAAAAATCTCATAAGTATAACCATCATCAGCATTCTTAAGAACCAAAACAACAAACCAAGGTGAACTGTAGGCTACACAAAAATTCCAAATGAATAATCATCAGTAGCAGGTGGAACCCTCCCGCTGCTATCCAAGAGATAATCAATAACACACTGGTTAGTGAAGACTTTTTTTTATCATAATTCTCTAGGTTCCTTATCACTTAATTTGCATTTAACTTCTATGGACCTCCATAGGAAGCAATTCCTCCAAATAATTCAATCAGCACAGCGATAATAAAGAAAATATCAAAAATATATGCTAGATCAACAGACATTCGCAATATTTGAACTACCGAATCGAGTGAATTGATAAATAGCAGACACATGACAAATACTACGAATCATGTTATCTTTCGTCTGATAAGCAATCTTTATGTCTACATGATATTTCTCCCAGAACTGTAGTAGAAGAAAATATACTGAAAAAGTGTTATTTTCAGAAGACTTTGACCATAAGGTATACTTCAGTTACCTTACTCTGCTGTTCCCAACTGAAAACAGCTATCCGCTCTTCAAGCAAAGTTATTGCAAGAACTCCTGGTTGCTACTACACCATTGTCTTGCACTTGTCCATAAGACAAGCAGGCTCTGGATGTTCTGTGTTGTAGTAGATCAAGATCTCCAGAATAATGCATTAACGTTATATGGGTTTAATCATTGAAACAAAAATCGGAAACTGATCAAACTCATTCTTATGCTATACATTTCTATGATTAGCAAAACTCGCAAATGATAAAGAACCACACAATGTTTTCATCTCATACATACAAATTAAAATGGATTAACGAAACAAAAATCATCGCGGTAAGTGAAGGTGAGACTACTGCGCGGTTCAACGACGTTTGCTGAAAAAGTGTTCAGATTTCGTTTTCGATTATTGTCAATTATTCCGGTATTCCGTTACTTATCTGCGTTCCTTTTGGTTATTGACCGGTCATCATCGTCAAAATTTGGCTGGAAGTACAACGAACTTGCCTCTTAATGATGAGCTTTCAAGCTAGGCAATTTTTTTTAAAAGCATTTTGACATTGAACCACTCGAGTTCAATTTGCTGCTGGTTGTGTCTTTTTTGATCGTATAATAGAACACCTACTGTGGACCGTAAATGATGAGTTCATTGTTCTGCGGAACTGAACATCATAGGCATGAGATCATAATAATGAGCAATGGATGCTTGGAATCTATAATTTATTTGTAAAATACAAGTGGGAAGGGTTCTTCCAAAAGATACTTTTGGTTGGATGATGTTAGCATTGACCTGTTGCTAGAGTTCATTGTTTTTGAACAATTATATTGATTGTTCGCCTTCAGGTATCAGTAAAAAAAGATAATGAAAGGCAATGTTTATTCACATATCCTCAATTGGCATCACAAGTTAAAACAATATAACTTTGATGTCTTAGCCCTGGGGAAAAATATTTCAAAGCAAGTTATAAAATCATTATGTTTTTATGTAGAGAAGGCAGTTGAGATTGACTTCATAAAAGCTTCCTGGATATCTTGATGAAAATTTAATCAATTACACATTTCCTTCAGGTCCCTTCTTGAATAATACAGTGAACAGACGGTCTGATAGGAGCTGCAAAAAATAAATGCTGACAAGCTGATTTTTTTCTGGGTTGATGCTACGTCCACTGAGTATAAAACCGGAGAGATCACACTCGGCACCATTGTGGGTTTTTAGCAACCCCCCTATCGTTTTTGTTTTAATTTTTCAATTGACCTGATTTTTGCAGGATTGTTCAAAAACTGTCCTCTGCATTTCCCGACACAACATTACACCAGTCACTTTTGTGGCTACAAGGGTGGTTTTCTATTTATTCATGATCTTTTGAATTCTCTAACGAGAATTTATCATCATGTTTTGATGAGCTGACAAGTGAAAATTTTGAAATCAAAAATACTTTTTTGGTTTAAATGGCCGTTTTCTTCATCTGTGCAAGTGATTTTGTGCTTTCTATAAACACTAAAAAGTGTTATGAGGGCAAAATTGCTTATTAGTATAATAAGTTTTGTAAACTGTCATTAAAGAAACCACTCTCATTGCAAAAAACCCAGAAGGCTGACGAGTAAGATCTCTTCGGTTTTATAATCAATGGACCTCCCCTCATTAACACTGAGATCAGCTTGTCGGCATTTTTTTTTGGATAATGACAAAAATACTGGACTAATATCAAGGTATAATAATTCAAGTAGTTTGCATTTTTCTCCGGGTAGTATGGTGTCCCTTGATACTACTCATTTTCAAAATTCAAATATTCTTTTGTGATTAAAGTGCAAATCATCTTGTATAGGTGATGTTAAATAAAATATGAGGAACCGAAAACTTCTCTTATAAAAGCAGTTTATGAATTAATTGACTGACTTTAACAAAGTTCAGAAGCCTGATTATGTTTTGAGATTTATTTTTTAATCAAAAGTTTCACTGACAGGTAGACGTTAATTCTACTTTATACACAATGCTTTAGACTCTTGAAAATCTTCCACACGTATTTTTTTTTGTTGAATCCTCTTTCGTCAACTTTGAAGACTTACTAACGGATTTTGACGAGCTTTCCATAAAGCAATAATTCGAAACAGATTATGTCAAAAAATCTGATGCCGATTATTTCTATATTGAAATTATTGAAAATTCATGAATCGCATTTTGAAAAAGTAGTTGAAACCGAAATCCCCAAATTAAGTATCCGACAATTTAATTGTGTTTTGAAATTGAAAAAATAATATTTGATTTTCTTAAATAAGATCCAGAAAAAAAATTAAATTTTTGAACACAATTTGTTAAGTGGGGGTTTTATGGGATGAAGAAATCATGAATCAGATTGTTTCACGAATAAATCTTATTGTTACCCTTTTCTGAGTAGAGAAGGTATACATTCTCAACAACGCTAGAGGCACCGTTTTCGAGAAACTTACAAATCTCTGCATCGTTGCAGGTTAGAACTCCATAAGATGATAAACAGGAAAAAAAAAACAACACACATAGAATCATGTGGATAGGAAAAAACAAACTTGCTCTCTTGTGTAGAATAACCCCTATCATGGTTTGAGGGTTGCTCGTGCACACCCTGTATACCTTAGGTCAAAAGTTGATAGCATAGAAGATTGTATTGCAAAAACATCCGGAATGGGGAACTTGCATGAAAAATCGATTAATCGATTTTTGCCTTATCGCAAACTGAAGAAAATCGCAAAAAAATCATCTGGTATTTTTTAATTTCGTGAAAATATGATTTTTCCAAGTTATTCAAGTTTAAAGTTTTGTATATATAGATATACTGAGCATGGTGTTACAATGTTATGACGTCATAACATTGCAATTTTAGCTCACTCCAAAGCGTTTTATCTCCGTCAATTTTCGACTAACATCATAAATGGAAAATAAGGGTTTCCTTATTTTCCATGGAGTTTCGAATTCAGCAATTTAAAAAATTGAGGCAAGATCCCCATTCCGGGTGTTAGACACCGAACGGACCAGGTTGCTCTCTGCCTCCTGGAACTGTCTAACCCTGGTCTGTCCTGGATAGGATGGAAGAGCCCCGGGGCCTACGGCTGATCGTTGGCGTTGATCGTGATCTCGATCAGACTGCTCACGGGACTGGGCAACCGTCCATTCTATGGCTTGGAGAGGGCTCTCTTCTCCACCGGCACTGCATCCAAAGCCAAATTAAAGTCAAAAGACCAGGTGGCACCGGCGGAACAGGTTGTCAAGGAAGGGGAGGAGGAGCAACCACCCTGACCCTAGAGGATAAAGAGGAGAGCGACAGTTCGTGACTGTCCCCGACGACGCCCAACGAGGTTACACCATCTTCCTCAGGTGAGTCTCATGTCATTCTTAAACTAACCTCCGTAGTTGCTGAGAACTTAAGACTAACCTACAATAGTGTAAATTGTCGTTTCAATGGCTTTCAAAGTTATACAGATCAACCTGCAACATGGGAAAGCCTCAACAGCTGTCTTATGTAACACGATAAGCAAACTAGGTACACACTACACATATAGCCCTTATTCAAGAACCCTGGCTCAACCAGAGAAAGATTAGGAGCCTAGGACTGGCAGGAGGCTAACTGTTTCATAGCCCCTCCAGCAAAAACCCAAGGTCGTGCATTGTAACAAGAGAAGTCCAGTTTTTTATTGTCAAGACTCTCGACTAGAGATCTGACTGTCATCATGATAATCACCACGGACAATGAGATCCTCATTGTTCCATCGGCCTACCTCCCATATGAGGGGGAAAGCCCTACAACCGAGGTGATCGCTCTTGTGAATCTCTGCAAAGAAAGGAATCTTCCTCTCCTTATTGGATGTGACTCAAACACTCATCACATTATATGGGGTAGTAGAGATATTAACCCACGAGGTAGAGAGCTAGCCGAATACCGTCAGCTCAACGGACCTCCATATCGTAAACAGGGGAGCTGTTCCTACATTCTTCAATGTTGGGAGTGAGTCCATCATAGATTCAACGATATGCCCAATAGCAAGGTAAAAGAGTGGAGGGTGAAGTTCACATTGTCTGACCACCGTCACATCATGTTCACACTTCAACAAGAGTGCTTAGCGGCACAGCCCAAAGTAAGAAATAAGAAACCCATCAACTGGGATCTCTTTATAGAGGAAATGGAAAAAGGTGTCGATAACATTCTTACCAAAATAAGAATAGAAGAGGACATTGAGCTGGCTCCAAGAATGCCTCACTAATTCATTTGCGACAGCATGCCTCTTGAGGGAAAAGCCAAACGTAGACTCACCGTCGCAAAGTTCGCAGGCTTCTCAGAAGAGCTAAAGAATTGCGTACTACGGAAAGCTGGCATGTCTATAAGACAGCCCAGGGAAACTACAAGAAGGTATCATCATCACATCAGCGCAGAGACATAGCTGGCAAAGCTTTTGCGAAGATCTTGGCAAAGGACCCTGGCGCCAAAATAGGATGCCTAGTTGAAGCGGATGGGAAATTAACCATGTCCGAGGAGGAGACGCTTGACAGGCTACTGGAAGTACCCTTTCCTGGATCGGGCAAGTCACCGTACTCCCACACCAGATAAGAGCCCGCACAGCTCCCGACTTTGAAACTGCAAAGAGGATAGTTAACTTTGAAAAGGTAGAATGAGCTCTTGAGTCCTTCTCTCATCCGTACAGAGCTTCAGGGACGGATGGGGTTTGGGACCTTGCTACAAAAGGCTGGAAATCGTTTAACCGCATTCCTGGTGAAGCTCTTTCATTCATGCTAGAGGGAAGTGAATGTGATATTTGTCCCGAAACCAGGGAAATCAGGCTACACCAACCCCAAGTCCTTCCGACCGATTAGTCTATCAAGCTTTCTACTCAAGACACTAGAAAGACTTGATGATATATACATGGAGGAAACGCATCTGTTATCCATGCCACTGCAAAATAAGGTGGAAGGAGCGCTGGACGGAAATAGATCAGCATTGAGTGCTTCTGTAGACATCGAAGGCGCATTTGACAACACCTCTTTTCAAACAATCTGTCGAGCATTAGAGGCAAGAGGCTCAGAAAGAACACTGACCCAGTGGATAGCAAATATGTCAGAACTATGGCCGCCAGAAGCTGTCCCCAGGGGGGAGTCTCATCTCCTCTCCTTTGTGGTGGAAAACCTGCTGTAGCAGCTGAACGATTCGGGATTGTATACACAGACCTATGCTGATGATCTGGTGGTCCTAACGACGGGCCGTCACATTCAGGAGCTCAGGGCCCACACAATGCGAGCCCTCAGAATTATAGAAGAGTGGTGCTCCCTTGAAGGACTTAGGATCAACCCCGAAAAGATCGAAATCCTGTTAATAACATGATGGGTTGTCGGAACAACTTACACATGAACATTTTTTTTGTCCAATGGATTAATGCACACGACTGTACACCCAAAAAATGAATAGATAATTAAAAATGATAAATAATAATAAATAGTAGTATCTTGAAACTTTGGGGATATCATCTTAATAAAAATACCTATCAAATGACGTATCACTCGACATCGGGGTAGTAGGTGGTGAAAATACCAAAACAAATTGACGAGTCTAAGCGATTTTTGATTAATCACCTTACACCTGAGAAAATCTGAGTTGGAAGTTTTTCGTACCCAATTATGTATAATGATCTCGACAAATTTGGTGCCAAGGGCAATAATTTTATACTATGCTAGAAGACGCTGCCTGTCTTCTATTATCAAATATTGCAAGATGGTCAGAAGCTCAGACTGAATGGAACAATAATTGCAGGTTTGTGGTGAATTCTCAATGGGCATCAATCAGATGGAAGAGTCTGACAGATTAGGTGATAATAATGAGTAGGAAGAAGCGGTTTATCGTTGACGTCCGGAACCTCTATATTATGACGATCGATTCATCCTATTGACGAATTCCTGAAGGAAACTTCGGATTCGTATTGAATGATCATTCGACTTCCTTCAAACCAGTAGGTAGTTACCGTCAAACGGGGCTTAGTGAACCACAGTGGGTGAAATGAACTACCCGATTATAACAAGATATCTTAGAAAAACTCATTTTTTTATCCACTTTGTCCCGTTTGACTGTACGTCAAGGTGTCTGCTAATTCTGAGCCTAAATGTAATGATAATCCAAATGAAAAAAAGATTATGTTGGAACACATGTGAAGTTGACTAATTTTTTTTTTTTTAAGAATTTTCATGATTCTATTATGGGGAGTTGAGGTCAGTTATTGAATATTAGTTGTCTTGAAAAATCTGAATATGTCAAAATCTGCATAATAAAATAAGTTTCATGCCATAAAAAAGACGACTCTTTAATTCATTAAGTAGGTTTACCAAACAATCAATGAACGTATTAATATTTTGCGCTGTACCTAAACATCTTTCCTTGGTCGATGATAATTAACATTCGTTGGATAATTAAATATCGATCATCACCATTTGAAAATTGATTTTTCAGGGATTATTTCAAATTATTTGAAGAATGCTGAAATCAACAATATTCCATTTCTCAATTAAAGGGGTACTATCGAATATTTTTGGTAGTTCATATTTTTTCTTCACCCTGCACGTTGAGTACTTCATTTTAGAACCAATTTGGGAAAAGTAGTATTGTTATTATTATATTTATCATTTCGTGTGGGGTTGCTAGTCTCCCATCGGGCGCGTCCCCAGGTGAAGGATAGGGGAATGCCTCCCAGATATGGGTGGTACCGAGAAAATGAAACACTCGGCGCGGACCAAAACTAGCAAAGCAGCGTCTGAACTCATAGTGAGCGGCTGCAAACAGCGTCTGTCCAGATTGGGCGGCTGAACAGAAACTCACCAACCCGTTATGCCAGCGTGGTGTTTTAAGGCTAACTATCCTTCCAAATGGCGAATACTAAAACGAACGGAACAGATCTCCAGGTGGGTAGAACATGCAATGCCGAATCCCACACCCAGAAAAGGGTCAGCCTCATGGAATCTTGGGGAGGCAAGAATTCGCTTATTATACAGAAATTGCACATCGGAACAAATAACATCCAAACGATGAGAACAAACGTGGATTTAGAAGAGTCACAAGAAGAACTAAAAGCCATAAAATGGGACATAATAGGTTTATGCGAAACTAGACGCAAAGGCGAAGAATCAACCATTCTCAAATCAGGACACATTTTGTACCAATATAATTCAGGAAATAACCAAGCTATGGGAGGCGTAGGCTTCATAATAAATAAGAGAATTGGAAACATGATAACAAAATTTCAAGCGATCTCTAATAGAGTCATCTATCTGATACTAAAACTAGATCGGAGATACACAATCCAACTTATTCACTGTTATGCACCAACTTCTGCTGCAGATGATGAAGATATAGAACAACTTTATGAAGATATAACACGTGCCAAAAATCTAGAAAATACATACTACACAATAATTACCGGAGACTTCAATGCCAAAATAGGGAAAAATTAGAACAACAACGACAACGAATATATTGGCAACTTTGGACTAGGAAACAGGAATCACAGGGGAGATATGCTTGCAAACTTCCTAAGCAAAGAAAAACTATTTTGTTTAAACACTTTCTATGAGAAAAGGAAACAGAGAAAATGGACGTGGCGAAACCCAGATGGCAAAACGAAATACGAAATTGATTTCATACTTTCGAATTTCAAAGACATAGTAAAAGACGTTACGGTATTAAACTCCTTCAACACCGGTAGTGACCATCGACTGGTCAGAGCGAGAAGAGAAATAAATACAAAACTAAATAGAAGAAAATTATTAACACAGATTAAAATACCAAACCTAGAAGCACTCGAACGTAACCAGGAAGAGTATCAAGCAGAACTCCAACACACTATAGGACCTCTACCAATACTTAACATGAAGAGTATAAATGAGGTAACGCAAAAAATAACAAACGACATAACATCAGCTGCAAAAAAGATCTGTGAGCGAAATAGAAACCGAAGGAAAACCAAACTGAAACAAGAGACTTTGAACTTGATGGAAGAAAGGAGAAAAACATCGAAAGAATCACCAGAATACAAAGCTATCAATAGAAGAGTGAAAAAGAGCATACGGTCAGATCTGCGAGCTTACAAAACGAAACAAATATTAGAAACCATCGAAAGCAATAAAAGCATGTGAGTACTGAAATCGAATTTAGCAAAAGGAAAACAACAGATATCAAAAATTAAAGATCAGCAGGGACAGATAGTGACAGAAAAATCGCAGATAACCAAGGAAATACAAATATTCTATACAAACCTTTACAAATTCGCCATACAAAACCCCAAAACAACCCATAGAACCATTTTGAACGTCGGTTCGGGAACACCTCCAGAAATATCTCTTTCGGAAATTAAACATGCCTTACGACAGATGAAAAACAGAAAATCTCCCGGTGAGGACTGCATAACGGCCGAAATGTTAAAAATGGGCGGCAGTACTGTTGTGGATGCTCTGAAGGTCTTGCTGAATAAGTGCCCAATAGAAAAACAAATACCTGACCTGTGGAAAAACGCCGAAGTAATACTCTTGCACAAAAAAGGTGTCACCACCAATATAGAAAACTACAGACCTATAAGCTTATTGTCCCACTTATATAAATTACTTACAAGAATAATAACTAATCGTATTACCCAAAAACTAGATCTGTATCAACCGGTTGAGCAAGCGGGATTTCGGAAAGGTTTTAGTACTACTGCATGACCATCTGCAAAGTATAAGAACACTGATAGAAAAAACCACAGAATATAAAACTCCTTCACATATGGCATTTGTTGACTTCCACAAAGCTTTCGATAGCATTGAAACTTGGTCCTTTTTAGCAGCCCTAAAGGATGCTAGAGTAGATTCAAGATACGTTACACTCATCAAAAACATTTACGAACAAGCTACATTCCACGTCAAAGTAAATGAAGATTCAAAAACCGAACAAATAGTCCTTGGTAAAGGTATAAGACAAGGGGATACTATCTCGCCTAAGCTTTTCACCTTAGCATTAGAAAATGTATTTAAACAACTGGACTGGAATAAAAAAGGTTTAAACATTGATGGTGTACGGTTGAACCACTTGAGGTTTTCGGATGACATTGTATTGTTCAGTACAGACATCAAAGAACTAGAACAAATGTTAACGGAACTAAATGAACAATCCAATAAAATAGGTCTCAAAATGAACCTCCAAAAAACCAAAATAATGAGCAATCTACAACCAAATCTCATTATTGGTAGCACCCGTCCTGAAAATGTAGATCAGTATATATATCTTGGCCATACCATAAAAATAGGTAAAGAAAACCAAACTGCAGAAATAAAAAGACGCTTACAATTATCTTGGGCAGCCTTCGGCAAGTTAAGCTACAATCTGAAAGACAAGGAGATACCAATGTGTCTAAAACGTCAAGTATATGATAAATGTATACTGCCGGTTACCACATATGGACTTGAGACCATGGCCTTCACGAAAAAATCATTACAGCAGCTCAGTACAACTCAAAGAGCAATGGAGAGGACTATGCTCGGAATAAGTTTGAGAGATAAGGTTCGCAACAACGACATCCGAGACAGAACAAAGGTTACTGATGTGATGGAACGTTGAGCGAGGCTCAAGTGGCAATGGATAGGGCATGTTGCACGAGATGATCCCGAAAAATGGACGTATAGACTTGTAAACTGGAGACCAAGAAAGAGCAAAAGAGGAGTGGGCAGACCACAAAAGAGGTGGATTGGCGATATCAAACCTGTTGCAGGCAAACATTGGATAAGACTTGCGAAGGATAGAAGGAAATGGAAAGAGATGGAAGAGGCCTATGTCCAGCAGTGGATGAATACAGGCTGCAGAAGAAGAAGAAGAAGAAGTATTATCATAGGTACTCAGCTTTTTTTCTTATAAGAGAAAAACATGAAAAGTTTTGTCAAGGTACAAGAAGGGAGTTTTTTAAATGAACTTCAGGGGGTGGAAGGGAGGGGTGGGGGAACTCTTAATAAACTAGACTAAAGGACTCTGTGAAAGCCAACAAAGTTTGCCGCATAAATCAATCTGCAATTGATTATAGTTGAAAAAAATATATTTTTAGTTGGGATCCAATTGTACGATAAATATTGGATATCTGTGAGGAGCAAAGTAGTATATCAAAAAGACTTAAAATTCCATGAATAATAAAAATAAAACAAGATCATAATTTATCATTGGTACCATCGAATAACATGGACATGTGTCCTTCACATTTTCTAGCCACTATCCCAGACATACAAAAAACGTGTTACTGGCATTGTATCAAAGATAACAGAGGCATGACTAAGCTCTTTAACCACTACACAAGATGAGGCCACACCATAGCTAATCGTTAAGGTACCGCATAAAAACTAGATCTAGGTAGGAACAGTGAAGGGTCAATATTTTGAAGGCTCTGAAATGAAGAAAGTAGTCTGAGTGGTGTAACGGAAGTTAGGTATGGGTCTTTGTGTGCTCTTGAGACCCTTGCAACAAAAAGAGGGTTTTCGATAATTTTTTTGTGAAGGGTTTCAGATTGTGGGTGTAGAATATTCCGTTATGATGATTTCCGCTAGACTGTCATATGTCATGACTATAATTATCGGTGTGAATATGCAGGTAGCTGTGCTAGATACTCAGATGGCCAACTGAAGTGAAGCTTTCTTTGGAAGTATGTGTCGGTGAAATTATAGCTTAACTGTCCCTTGCTCAGCTGAATCACGAAATAAGTGAGTTATCACATAATAAAATGATGAAAATAACAAAAACACCACAGGTATTGAAAGGGTCTTGCGGTTACAACAGATTAATTTCGGTTGAATGTTGAATGTGATTGAAGATTTCATTCCAGTAGTCAGCGTAGGTCAAAATATTCCTTATCATCTTGATACACTCAAGTGCAGAAGAATTAAACTTATTTGTTCAAGTCATGGTGATCGAAAGTTAATCACTAATAGTGAAACAACGTTCACATAAAGTCAACATTATTTACCGCCAACATGTCTTGATCTTCTGCCCCAACCAAAGCAGCAAATGTTCTTTTCACGTGAGATTTGATAATAATATTTATTTTTTAATGATCCAAGACACATTTAAATTGAAAAATGAAATGATTGTCTCAAGTTATGTAAATCATGAATGAGAAATATTGTGAAAACTCGTGGATTCTCTCTAATCCTCCTAATAGATAATCTTGATTTTTGATACTGGAACGAAATTGACAATTAAAGCCTGTCATATTACTTGGTAAATAAACGGAAACTGGAAACTTCTGTTCAGTGGTTATTTTCCATAACACCAGCCTCGTTCCTCACGACGTAACGATAAGAAAGTGTATTCCATAACCTCTCAAATCATGAAAACGCATCAGGAGATCCTATAAAATCCGAAAGTCAATGAATAAAGAAAAAATTACCCATCATTCCCATCAAATTGTAAAAACTCAGCTGTGATAGGAAGAGTCTCAACATTTTTCTTATTTTGAAATTGTTAAACATGGAGGCACTCATAATTCCAGTAATATATTTTTAAGGTTAATCTTCGTGGCTGCTTCAACCCTTTTGAGTAAACGAAGAATACTAAGACACTCAACGACTGTTCTCATGCATCTCCACTTGTAGTGAGTACTTTTTTGGCAAAAATGTTCCCTCATTTTCTCCTTCCGGGAAGAAGAAGTTACTCTTCTCTCTCCCTCAGTTGAGGGTTGAAAATTACATTTTCTAGTGAGGTAGTAGAAAAAATGATATATTTTGCGGTTAACCGTATTTTTGATTTTGAGACCACACACATCAAGGTAAAACTCCAATTTTGAGTTCCTTATCTTTCCTGGGTAGTTTTTCATATACCATTTCATATTATATTTTATGAAACTCAACCCTTCCGAAAAAATATTATTGCTGATGACTTTGAGACATTGAGTAAGTTCCTGAATCATCTTCTTTTATAACTGATGCACGAGTAAAGTTTTATCGAATTTTAGGCTGTCTATATACCTACTTATGCCCATTATTGTAGTTATGTGCGCTTTTGATAGATCAATTTTAAGATATTTTGGTTTGAGACACGCATGTTGTTCAAGCAAGGTTCTAAAGCCAGTAATGTTCAAAAAGTAATTAGCAATTCATTGAAATTGCGCAAAAAATGCTTATCGGCACATAATATCCATACTGACTTGCTGACGTTAGATGGTTTTTTGTTTAACTTTGTCTGGCGTAACATGACTGGGATGAGGAAGATAGAGAAAGAAGGTTTTTAATTATGTAGCGAAGTCTGCCTCGCGCGATCAAAACAGTCAATTATTGAATATATTTTGCATTTTGGAAACATTTAGTGCTTTCAAATATTGAGTGAAACAGCCATATAAAGTTTACAGTCATTTGAAAATTGATGCGAACTTTACCATTTCCGTACCATTTTTTTTTTCAAGATAATCTTGGACGGTGTCCGTACAATGGCCGATGCCCAAGTGTAAACTATGTACATTGAGGGTATAATATAATCAATCCTGAAAAGTTTTTCATGAACTATTTCATGATTGAATTATGTTCTGAAAGTATGGTCTTCATCTAAGATTTCATTGGGTAATAGGACCTACATTTTATCTCGAGAAAATAAAAGACGGTACTGCAATTTTGAGTCTACAACCTCCTCCAATGTTAACATTGTTCTACACCTATCTCCATCAACCATTTTTGAAATATAGCGAATCTCAAATCAACCGTGCATAATCTCACTTTTTTAAAAATGAGAGACCATTTAGGTGAACTACCCTGTACATTACGAATAAAAATAGAACAAGATGCTTCATATTTTTCGCCTTCTACACAACCATCTTCATCAACCATCTCACCTCACGTCAAAGCATCAACAAGGCCAGAAATTGTCCAAATCATTCAAATTCCTGATCAAACAGATTTTTCATGCATGAACTCAGATGCAAAATTAAAACTGCGGAAAGCACGTCAAAGTCAACAGCATTTGTCGAGAACACGACATATCAAAAAACTCATTATTATCCAATTATTAATATTGTGTAATGCGGGACTTACGTCCCACACGCGCCATATTGTTGGATGTTTTGTACAAATACCGAAATATTTTATTAGTCTATCGGAATTCTGTCATGTTTTCTGGTTTCTCGTTTGGTAATTTCATGCCGTTCATTGTTCTTCGACCTCTTTCATTTTTTACTGGTTTGGCCGTCTACATAAATGTATACACTAGATGGAAAATGTTCTACTATCGTCAATTCAAGGTTCATTTTTTTCTCACATGATCCAAAATGGCCACTAGGTGCTGTTGGAAATTTTCAGTAAAGGTAAATGCAAATTTATAAGCCTTCCAAAATCTACAAAATAGGAAAAGCTATCTGAAGAAGATTTTCACAATTGGCCCATGCAAAGATCAATGGCAAATACTGTGAGGTATATCATAGTACAATAAAGTTATTTAATTGGAAACATCTTATTGCAAAACTCATCCATTATCTAAAGACCGTATAAATGAATCAATGAAGAAAACACAAGTTTCGGACTCCGTTGATACTTTTACTTGTGACCTGGGTTTCGCCTGTTGAAGCATCATCAAACTAACAATCTCGCGAACAACCAATTACATTTGATGAACATAAAACTCATACCTCATCATTTGAAACTATGAAAAAAAGTGTAAAAGCGGTTCGAACAATAAAAATCAACAACTTGATAAGTAGGTGACCGGGCTCATCATCAGTATCCTTTTGGATAATAATTGTATTAAAAAAATCCTCATTGCCAGATCTTATTTATAAACAATTAATGATCAGTGTTAGCAGTAGGTACTACATAGAACTTAGGTAGACTCACATTATATTTGATAACCATGGATGATACATAGACTATAATTATTATTAGTTATGCATGGTGATAATAAAATTGTTCTTGAAATATGTGGTCTATTAATCTTCCAGAAAAAAAAAAGGTTCATTGGCCATCCCCGATGCGAAAATAGGTGTGATTTAAAAAAATGTCGTCGCTTCTCCATATAGTCGTCCACCGTGCCTAGTGAATAAAAATTCTTAAATCTCAATTTTCAATCAAAATTTTCGTTAGTATTCAAGTAGTTATCAATTAATCATAGATATAGATATATCATAGAGGGTCTGGAGTAAAGTACCTTTGTTTGAAGAGATATCGAAAAAAAATGTGTGTCAAAATTGGTATTCGTCTATCTCTTTTTATTCTAAACAACTTTCTTCCATAACTTTTTCTCTCTCTTTAAACAAAGGTTCTCAACTATTAGTCATTTTTTATGAAATCGCCACAAAACCACCCTGTGTATTGATTGATTTGACTACTTTTTTCCACATCTTAATTTCGGACCATGCAGGAGCGATTTCCAAAAAATCGTTAGCCAACTAGAAATCTTATTGTTATTCACACCTTACCGGAACTCAATCCGTGAACACACTGTATATTTATTTCTAGATTCGTTCATAGAATGTCAGAAGAAACGACCGACCGGAGTAACGATTTGGTTATGGAGATTCTTAGTTTATATAGGAGGGTATCCTGTTAATTGGGATCCAAAAGATGTCAAGTATAAAAACAGAAATGATGTTGCTGATGCCATGACATTAAAATCCAATTTAGCATTGACATAGAAGTTGAAACTTTGAAGAAAAGTAAAGAATCACTGACCTAAAGGATTTTGAGGAAGAAAGTTACGTACGTGTTTCATGAAAACCGGTTCAGGAAGGGAAGATATATTTTATAAGCCCACGCATGTTTTGTCTATAATATCATGTACGAGTCAGGAATTCAATTTCATTTTACGTTTATCATTTCTTGACATTGATAGTTCTACAGAAGAAAAAAGTACACAAGCACTTGCCTCCAAAGTATCGTATTCTTGGGTGTTCATTTTCTTTCTTCCCAATGTTGGAATATTTCGCAACACATTGGCTATACCTACTCATTTTTATTTTGACAATACCAACCTTGTGAACAATAAAGACTAACCTTGTGGATACCTTTTATAATTATGCCAATGCTCACACATGCTCAACGTTGGATAAACTTTGATCTTGATCATTGTTAACACCAATATTGGCTGACGTTGGCCATGTCGTCTGGATGCGGCTTAAGACATTCCAGCAAGTTTACCCCAATAGGTATACTTCAGGACAACTAATGGCCAACGTTTCGTGCTCCAAAGTGACGGTTGTTCTCATGTTCCAGTTGAAAATGATTTATTTGTGCTCGAGAAAAGGATTCAGTGTGGCAATTATACCAAAAAACTGCTGTGTTTGTGGAGATTCTTCATGGTTGGAGTGTAGTGATCTTATCACAAATGTGTCAAAATAACATTACATAAATATAAACAAAAACAGAATGTTATCGACTCAAACACATCGTCTACGTTCGATTTGACTATGCTTGTTCTAGTGTTTCAATCATCGAAGGGTATAATTGAGATATTGAATTTTTTTGAAATATAAAACCTCTATTGCAATGCGTATAACTTCTCACTATATCGGTAGGTTGCGGTAAATCATAATATTTTGGGTTCCCCCACATGCCCCTGCTCTGTGTACGTTGTTATGCCGAACACCCTGCGTATGCCAGGAAGGTCTCGTTTGAATTGGAGAAGATCATGAAACGATGTGTTCGAATTTATTTCATCATAAACCAAAATATCATAGTTAGAAATTTCTTGTAGTTGGTAAGAGAACGTAATTTTCTGTGTATCTTTGAGACCAAAATGCTTTCACGTTGGTTGATATCGCAACCTCTACGTGTTTCGACTTACAGTTGCTCTTAGATTGTCGACCGTGATCACTTTGATACAATTATGACCATCGGTTTTATCGAACAGGTGAAACTGTCTTTGCAAATAAGAACGATGTTCTAGATATTTATACAACCACAGCAACCAGATATCCATAAATTATCATGATGTAGGTATGTTGTATGTACTTTAACCAGCTTGAACATCCCTATCAAGGACTCCAGACATTCAAATGACAGAGTTCAACTCAAAATAACTAACAAGAAGTAGATTTTTTATAAAATAATTTATCTCGGTTAATAAACTGTTATGTGATTCAAGCCATATCTGTTCACTCAGATTACAAGTTTATATGTAATTGATGTTTGAATTCAAATTTGAGAATGCTTCATTGTCACAAAATTGGAACAGTCCATGGACTAAATAATTAAAAAAAATATGCACATAAGGTCACCACGAACGAGAATGAAAATGTATATAGTGCAAAAAAGATATAAATGAAGATAATAACAAACAAAAACACAATTATAATAATAATAATAATAATAATGATAATAATAATCTTTATTTCCAATCATGAAAATTACATTTTAAACATATGAAAGGTTTGTACATAAAGGGGACAGCGTCAAAAAAAACAAAAGCAATCAAGATAGATAATCCTGGAAAAAATATGGTTCCAAATCAATTAAGAGTTCTTTCACTTCATGTTTAAAAGTTTTGAGGGAAGAACAGTTCTTCAGTAGGTTAGGTAGCTTATTGAAAAACTTCAAGCACATGTATCCCGGATTTCTTTCTGTTAAGCTCAGTCTATGAATTGAATAGGGTGAGTATTTTGTTGCACCTGAAGGCTCCTCTACAGCTCTGTCTAAATTCCTTTCCTTGAATGATTCTTACCAAGCGTTTCTGACCTCTGAAAACTTTTTCGGCAAGGCTGTTTCTTTCCCAAAAGATGATTCCATCATCAGTGATTCGAAATTGGCATGGTAGAGTATTTTGAGACTTTAGCCATTGAGAAAGCTCTGGACAGCTCTGATTCCATAGCAAACCGGATTCAATTTTTCTAACAGTGCTGTTATGTGACTCGACCAGTCGGGAAACTCATCCAAATGTACTCCTAAGAACTGAATGGTGAAAGATACAGCTATGTTGGTCTCTTCTTACTTGATTTCCTCAACTTTGTCACACTCTGATTGTTTTGTTTTGAAAACTACGGCATTTGTTTTCGTTCTGTTGAGAAGAAGTTTATTATTTTTGAACCATGTTGCTGTTCTACTGAAAAGATCTTCACTCTTTTCAAGTGCTCCGTTGACTGTCTTGTGTCCAGTAACTAGATTGGTGTCGTCTGCGTAGCAAGTTATCCTCCTCCTTCTTTTCTATCCAATACTTTTTGTTAGGTCGATGACAAAGATCACAAACAGTATCTACCGGTCCCGAAATGCTACCCTGTGCCACTCCTGTGCTAGTACAGCTCGGTTTCGAACTATAGTTCTGTCCATTGCTTGAGATTCTGACAATTTGCTGCCTCTCGTGAAGATAAGAAATGGCAGCAATCTACAATAAGTGTCATTGAAAAACTTCATGATGCTGTAATATCCATGGTTTCCCTTACCGCATTTTCTTCAATGATCTTCGAAATTATTTTCAACAGATATATCTGTTATTGCTAGTAGATGGTTGAATACTTCCTAGGTAATGATCGACCCTTTTGTGTTGGTATTGTAATAATCCTTGATCCTGATCCTCAATGTCGTGTACCTCAGATTCTAGAACGTCGCTTCGATATAGAGAGTCTGTTTTTGGAAACTAGACAGAGACACTCCATGGAATAACGTTTGCTTCACAAAGTGCTTTTTACACGATTCTTTCCAGTGTAGCAGGCCAAGCCTAAAGCAGAGAGCCTTCTTCAGGAGGACAAACAGGATGTTCAATGAAGTCGGTCTGCTGCTACCTCAGAAATCCATACCACAGCAAAGATGCGCCTCAAACAAGGAGAAATATACTGGGCGTGATAAATTGAGTAATGTTCAGACCTCATTGTTTTAGTTGCAAGTCAGGTAGAAGACGCTCAATCCCAAGATGTGATCGTCGAATTTCAGTCCATGATCTAGAGTTATTCCAAGAAATCAAATGACATTAGCTCTGCATAGCGTTTCTGTCACATTTCATAATATACCTATAGTTATTTTTTATGTCACTGCAAAAATGGCATTCAATCACAGACAAACATACATTATCCGCATTACACATGGAAAGTGTCATTGTTTCAGTCTTCGATAAAATCTTATTTTTCTGGTAGCGAAAAATATCTGAATGATATGGACATCAAAATTGTTCACACATTTCACATTGTCACATCAGTATGGGCAGAAAGTGAATTTTTCATTGGACAGTCACCGAATTCAACAATAACTGGGGGCCTGTTTAAGAATGTTGAATACTATACTGGTTCGAAAGATATACTTGAAGAAAAGTGATCATTCACAAACTGGTAAGCCTTAACATAATAAAGAGATATATGGGTAGCATAAATTGCAAGTTGACGACAGATTCATGGTTGATCCATCAACTTCAAATCTTACATAACAAATCACGATCCGATCCACCTACAAGAATCTACCAGAACGGTACCGCTCATTTTCAAGCAATAAACTCCAACCGTACCTCTAATAGTTACAAAAGAAATATAACGGCTATTCAACTCTTGGTTACTTAACAATGGTACGACCGCCGAAATTTTGGTTTCGATAATGTTACTTCATAAAATAAAATACACTTCCTGAGACCCAAGACCACTGTACCGATAGGTTTTTGAAGGTCTTCGACCTCTTCACGTTCCGTTATGTGAGCTTCGTTCTTGTACCTCGGATGGCGCTGGCTCGAGGTACGGCCACGGTCAAGTTTACAGTCAATGATGGTACCCATAGCTGAAGACATAGAGGATCGAAACACGGCGCTCCTCGATGCGTGATAATTTCTGAAGAATTTTTCGATAAACGCGATTGTACGCTTAGTCAAAGACTTAACTAGGATTACAACCACAGTGATTCACTACATTTCATTGATTTATTGAAGACTGTGCTTCCGGGAGACTTGGATTAGTGCAAATTTAGTGATAAGTACCTTAACTTGTGGAGTATACAAATACTATTTTGGATATTCTGGAAGCAAAACAGACAGCTATTACATTCATCAACGGTAAGTGCCATAGTAAATACTAGGATCAAATGCAATTTTTTCTTTTTTTTTTTTCGTTTGTTTATTTTGATAGGATTTTATACTCAAAATTAATCCAATGACAATTAATAATTATCAACATCTTCCACATACTATACAGAAAACCTCAATTATTCCTGCAGAATATATTATTATAATATTCTAAATATTTTGTCGAGCAGTATACTTGCCCATGCAAGAATGAAATCTTGCATACCTTTCTTATCTTGAAACTTAATGATTTTCATATTAGTCAAGAATCAGAAAAAAGTTTGTTTAAGTGAATTGAATTGTAGATATTACGACGTGATTTTCAATAGACGATTTTTGAGATATCAGGAAATGTGCCATAAGCATACTTAAGCTGGGTCTGGGTGCCTCGCAAAAATAAGCAAAAATGTCCTTATTTATATTTTTATAAAACTCCATAACTATAACCTAACCTAATCTAACCTTGTGATGTCACGTCAGGTCACTGCACTCTTTTAAGGTCAACTGTAAGTGTAACGCGAATTTTCTGCGTTGGTACCCGTACTACTCATTGGTATACGTATTGCTTTTATTGTTCAAAAAGCTTGTTTATGATTTTTTATATATATATAAAAATTCCAACGAGTGACTAAATACGTGACATATTAGAAGTGATTTTTTTTTTTTTGAGATCATTTATCTGTGAAAGAAAACAGCAACTTTGTTAATCGATATTTTTATTTATTCTTAGAGTTCGTTAAATTTTGAACACCAAAAACTATTGTAAACAATACGCAAATTGAAGCGCCATCTGATGAGTATGAGGTCTAAGCCCCCACCACTTTCTCAAAGTCGTTTTGCGCACGTATATTAACTAGGTTAATAGAGAATTCTCGAAACGTCACACACTGGGTTATCTAGGATACTTTTTAATGTGACGTGTTATTGTCTTGGTCTATTTTTCGAAATTTTTTATGGAAAGTTAAAATGTTGTTAGTCATATATGTATAAGCATTGTTTACACAAAAATGTATACCTACTGAGTTGAGGATCTGAGATCAAAAGGAAATGAGCACATTATGGCAACGTCGATATTTTTGCAAAGTATTTAAACTGTGCTCCATACAATCTTTTTATTAAATCAACAAGTTTTTTATCTAGATAACTAAGCCTTGAGTAGTTTCAGGAAAATATACAGTTAGACTAAATCGAAAAAACACTTGCACTGTTGCCGTTCTTCAGGAAAATGAGAGTTCTCGAACATGAATGATTATTAGCACAAGATGGCAACGTCACCATTCATATCATCGGTCACTGAACTGTGACCCAATTTTGATTCGCAATTATGACCTAATAACAATGAAGCACACATATGTACTAAAAAACAAAATAAACAATAGATTCGCAATTGAACAAGATAAACTGTGTACTTTAAAAAAAAACACTTATTATGTGTCTCGATCTTTTTTTTACATTAATAACTTGACAAGAAAGATGGATCGATTTTGAAATTGCGATACATGCTATAGAGGTGATAAACATGGTGTAAATAAATAAGTGCGAGAAAAATCAGGGGGTGACTCTTGGATTAAATTTCCGAGAAAAACTTTATATGTCCTTAAAGTCCTAACTTATGAGATATAGCGTGGTAAAGAATTTTAAAAAAATCATATGTCATATATACGTCAGAAAAGACCTTTTGATGCATAGAAAATGCATAACAAATTTCACTAAAATATTCACAGGGGTTTCATAGATAGGTATTATAAAAAACATACTTTTTTTTAAAATCTTTTCTACCCTGTATCTCAAGAGTTAGGACATTTAGAACAGACGTTCATATAAAGTTTTCTTCTTAAATTTAACCCAAGAATCTCCCCCTGAATTTTTTCGCGCTTATCTATTTACACCCTGTGGATGAACCAGTATATTATTGTGCTATTCGATGTCCTATTTGATAGTGAGAAACTTTTTGGACCGTTTTGAATATGATTCATCTGTATCTTGACCCTGTGGTGGATACAACCACTGCAATATTTTGAATTGTTTGGAGATGTTCAAAAGAGGTTTAAACTGGGTAATATTCAAAAATATAATTATTGGCGATATCTTCAAGGACAAAAAAATTATCATTTTATTGATGAAACTTTAAACCTAGTAAATTGAACTATTAAAATTTAAAGAATGTTAAAAATGTAATGGTCAAGATTTGCGGAATGAACTCTTTTGACAATTTTCAATTAAACTGAAGCCCCATGGTTGGAAAATACCCGTTAAATTATAAACTCATTATCCAATTATTATTAAATTGAATCTCCCATCCACCACCAACAATAATTTATCTAAAATCTAGGCCAGGTAGGGTTTAACCATCTGCTTACATAATTAAACACCAGTCACGAAATATTAGAAAAAAAATCGTCCTAATTGCTAACGGCAATGCTTTCAATTCTGACCCAAAATACAGTTAAAATCCAACCCTTTTTCAAATAAGCGTTTTAAACCCCATCTGCAATTCTCTAACCCTTAATTCTTTTCCCGACACGAAAAATCACTCCACCTTAGCTGAACGCAGGTAAACGAAGGTACCACGAGAAGGTGCCGTTCCCAGTGTAGGGAACCAGATTAACTGTAAAGACGAGCAGTTATTCAGTGGGAGACAGGTGGTTCCAATTTAATTTCAGTCAAATAAAATACCTTTTTAAGTATATGGAGTGGGTTTTAAGTTACCAAGGGAACGTTGATCATCTGCCTTGTGCGGAAGATTTTTTATTGAATAGCGGTTCCTTAGTGATTTAGGTCTGGACCAAACGGTACTCTGATTTTTTTCCTACAAGTTGAACCAGCTCGCAGGATAATGAAAAAATGAGAATAAATCAAAGTCTACTACTATTATTCTTTACACGTCGATCGTTTATGCAAATGTGCATCGTACCGCCGCGACTAATTTGTGAAGATTTCCTTAATGATAGTGATTGTGAATAGACCTATTGACCAGGCGGTAGTATTTACTGTTTTATACAGTAGTTATGAAGCTTCTGCATTATGCTAGCAAAAGCTAACCAACTCCATTGAATGACAACAGCCGAGGTTAAATACTCTTCCCTTTGTATAGTACCTGTCATAAATTCAAATCTCATAGACTCATAAACTGAAAGCAAGCTGTAACCAGAACGATCATAATCGCTGACCATTATTAATAGTCTCATAACAATATAAATTCCACTATCAAAAGTACTACTTTTAATGCTACAATTTGTATTAAAATCGAAAAGCTGGAATCGAATCTGACGACGCGGCGCGTCAAGTCGTACCGCTGCCAATCGAGGTAACTCAACTAATTTATTGGCAAATGTAATACTTCTCGTTCTTTCCGGCCGATGTACGATTCGCGAGCCTTTCTTCTTTCGCTTAGTAGGACAGTGGGGCAAGTTCACTGAACTCGCAAGTTCAATGTCTTCTAAATGTTACTTGTACTATCGCACACGATTAATCGCAACGCATATTATCTTCATTTTGTGAACTATATCAGTTATCAAAATTATGCAAACATTGATCAAGTGGAGAGATTTCTTCGTCGCTTGGCCTGGATACGTTCCAGCATCTTAAGATAGACTATGTTCTTAGTTATTGGGATGCTCAATCTTGAAGGCATCTTTTGTTATCACTGAATCTACTCAACTCAATCGGAAATGCCGAAAACAATTCATCGCCAATGAGAAAGCTACCCAATGTAGTCGAAATCAAAAGTGAGTCACACACAATTCAACCTGCTGTAGGTCGCTTTACGTCATAAAAAGAAGAATGCATAAACAATTTGGCACGACGATCGTTGACTTGACATACAGTAGTCGTTTGTCGTTCTATATAGCCCATTGGCTAGTACGTAGACCAATGACTGCAGGTCACAGGAGATCAACAGAATAACGGTTTTTAGACTTCTGGAATTTCCAGCTGATGTTTACTTGTTGAACTTTGTCAGAAACAACAAGACCTAGTTTTCCAGCAGCCCACCGATTTTCAACGAATGAAATGATTTCTCGGGATCAACAGAAGATGTTGAGCAACCGTTAATATAGTTGTCACTTTTACAGATCTTTCAATTTTGTTTTCTTCTAAGAAGCACATGATCTCGTTGCAGTTCGTTCACCTTGGTACTGTTATTTTTGGTAAACAAATCGCTTATAGTTCTATAATGGCAATATAATCTGGTCAACTTTTTTCTGTTTCTATTAGCGGTGTTGCCGTACTGGTCTTGTCTAGGTCTAGGTGAGCCTCGTGTTCTTCATATTGGCGGTCAACAACCTCATGACACCAATATTACGTTACACTAACATTGGTGCGAAACTCTAAAGTAACACTTGATGTGTTACTTTGTAGACATTTTGCGAAGATGGTCGTCAAGGCTTATTGTGTCAAGAATGATTTGATAAAAATGACTTCACGTAGGATCAATAAACTTAATTTGATTTAGATTTTCTGATTCACATTGGTAATAAGGAATGTTGATTATTAGGTAGGGGCTTGCAGAACAGCAGGCTCATTTTTCCATCGAAGGTACCTACCTATTTTGAACACATCTTCAATTGTTAGAACATAATATACAGGATTGCCCATCGAAAACATGTAAAATTTGTTTTTGAGGGGACAGTCACTAGGCGTATGAGCAGACCCTCATCTGCAATCCTTTGAGCAGGCTGATACTCACCCCTAAAATCTTGAATGGAGAGGGGCGTCGAGTGATAACTTATTTTCAAGACCATTCGACCCTGATTACAACTGCCGAATTTCAAGTCTCTGCTGGTATTCCTGTTGATATGACAGCTTGTCAGAATTTTATATTTTTTTTTAATTTAATAAATAGCTACGCACAAGAGGTTATTTCTCCAAACTTAGATGAGGGACAGATCTTGAAAATTAGTTACTTCTTAATACTTTTGAGAAGGATTTATTTCACCCCATTTATGTTTTTGGTAAAATAAATCCCCGTCGAAAGGATTAGGTAATAGTAAAAGATAATCTGTCTCTCATCATATACTCTTAGTATGGAGAAGTCATCTCTTGCTAGTGATTATTTATTAAATAAAAAAAATGAAAAAATAAAATATTGACGAGCTGTCATATCAACAGGAATGACAGCAGAAGCTTGAAACTCGACAGTTGTAGCCAGGGTCGTACGGCGTTCAAAATAAGGTATCACCCTTCTTTCCATCCATTCAAGATTTTAGGGGTGACTTTCAGTTTCACCCTGCCCAAAGGATTGCAGTTGAGGGTTTGCTTGTATGCCCAGTAAGTGTCTTATTAGGTTGACGTGTCTGAGAGTTTTATTTTTATATGACAATAAATGCCCAAAATAAACCGGGTCGTTTTCGATGGGCCACCCTGTAGACTTGAACACTATAAAATACAGCCTTGCGAGACATTACAAAGATTATTCTCGCCTCCACAGATGATGCATTTTCCAACATAAAGCTGATAACATATTCATGATAATAAAAGAAAATTGAAGTTAAATATTGTATTGAGCCAGCAGCCAAACGAACCGATTACATATTATAGTTTTTCTTATCTTCTTTTTTTTTTCATTTAAAAAGAATAATTATCGATCAATAAACCGAAATATTACAAATTATGGATTCTAGTTCGTCAAAAGTACAATATTTTATTCAAACAATACCGGACTAATATGCTATGCCATTACTTTTTACAAGTTCTTTTTGTGCGTATCGGTTCGGAATTCTTTTGACGGTGCTCGCATTAGCTTTTTTGTCGTTTTTTTTTAATGTAATCAAAATGAATTAGAGGTGGCGACTATAATACATTATTCTTTGGTAGTCATAAGTGTTTTCAATACAGTAGTTTAATATTCACATTCAGGGTTTTTCTCAACCTCTCTGACAAAAGAAAGGGGGAAAATCCTCACTAAATTTGAAGACGTAAATGTGGTATGAAATTTAAACAAAAATATGCTACTCATCACCCAGATTTCCGCCAATAAACGAATTAAAAAGTTTAAAATGTACGGAAAGTAAATTACACAAACCCCTTATTATGTGTAGGTACCAAATATCACTGGAAAATTGTTTGACATCAATTGATAATACAAAGTAAACGCATCAAATTTGATTTTCTCTACACCCTCTATTCAAGAAAAATGTATACCTACCTACCACATTTTAGTCTTGAAATTTGGCGAGAATTCTTCCCCTTTCTTTTGTCATAGAGGTTGGGAAAACACCCTATATACGTTTATTGAGAACCATCCAAGTTACCATACACTTTATCACAGTGCCCTTGAAAAGTGTTCCCAATTCAATACTCTTTTATTCCAGGCCATTCCTCCAACCTCTTAATACACTGATCTCAATTTTATTTACCCCAAAACGAACTTTCGAATAGAATATTTTGTTTTTGCACTTTGGTCGTGTTTACTTCTCCTTGATGAATTCTCGGAAATCACTTGACCTCCTCAACAAAGAAGGAGGTTACTTTTATACACTATCAAGCTATTGCCAAACTTCTACAATCTACAAAATTCGAATTTCTGGTCATTCTAGCTCTTGGTACCTCAATCCCTCCAAGACCACCTCCTCCAAACAGATACTGTCACCTTCTTCTGCTATCGGACAATAACCTCTTGCCCTTACCTTGACGATACTGTTAGAAACGAAAGAACAGTGTGTAGGTCATTACCATTACTACGTTTGTAGGTCAAAAGGCCAACAGGCGTAATCATTGCATATACTAGCGCGAAAGCTCGTCGTTGTTTGATTGGTCGGGCGCTCGACGTTGTCCTGATTTAAGTCGGTTTGCTTACTTGGACCTACGGAATGACCGAACATTGATTATTGATCATTGGGAGTTCAACAATCTCTTCGGGAGAAAGGGTGCGCAGTTATGTCTTTTACTGTTATACTTATTACATGATTGACTTTTGCCCACGACTGTTCGTGGCGTGGAAATGACCCTTTAATGGATTGAAATGATGTTTATAAGATATTTACTTTACTTCGAGATGCTTGGAAATTATGGTTCAGGATGCTGGATGATCATGACATTTAATTTCCTCATTATTTTTTTGTGCATTGCTATTATTCCGATGATTCTTTTCTTTTCTTGGAAGATTTTGAGTCACTTGGGGATGAGTCGACGATTCCGTTGATATCACCTAAAAATCTGCTGAACTGTACTCTACCAATTCTGGTACCAGGCAGTACTTTAACAGTTGTTTGGCTTCCAGACAAAATTTGTCAACTGCAACACCTCATTTTTGGTTTTATTTATCTTGAAGTTGTTTTTCAATTTTCAGAAAAGGTCGGGTATATAGCGATATTCACTTCTTTTCATAATACGTCAGAGCCCCCAACTCGCTAAAATTGATGCAGATGACAAAACACATAATAATACATTTGTTATGGATGGAGAGGCCAGCAACGCATGTGAAAATCATCGATACCAACAACTACTTACCCATCAAGATAGAGAAAGTAATTTCCCTAATTGTATGATTGAGTGACTCAGTTCTCTCTTAATAAGAAAATTAATCATCTCAAAAGTCAAAAATTATTTGTCAACCTATTTGCAGGGCAAGGAATCATCATCAATATCCTATTGAGCTCCATAATTTGAACAAAAAAAACTGTTGAACCCATCTAGTCGGAAGGGCGGCAAGCAAAACCGAACAGCACAAATCATGATTTTTATTTCACTCAACTCATGAATGAGGATGACTTGAGTTTCAATGTACTAAATTGCAAAAAACTTGAGAAAATACGATGTGTAACACTTTTGGTCTCATTCCTTATGTAGGTCCTTCCATTCAACTTCAACCTTTCAAGAGAAAGAATCTACATAATCCATATTTTTGCTTACCCAGTGAAACTCAATTTTGAAACTATGATAAGCGAAGAAAAATGTTTATATGTGTGTTCATTTTTGTCATTGTTAGTTATGATTCTGGTGATACAAAATGAAACATTTTTATTTGAACACGTACAGTAAACAATTAACCATAGTTTGAAAAAATCTACTGACTTGAATGTTTTTACTCTGAGTGACTGGTAATTTTTTTAAAGGCATGCTTTTCCGTAGCTTTTATTCCAGTATAATTTCAACTTATTCTTGTTTATAAATATGCCAAAGATGTGGACTTGAAAGAACTTCATCAGTGAGACAGACACACAGACTGCGGACGGCTTTGAGTAGGTACTTATATTTTTTATTTCATACTGTACTGTGAAGTGTCATTTACCGGACTCAAAACCAGTCCGGTAAATGACACTTTGCATCATCAGAGACTGTGAAATAGGATTAGAAGAATACATAATTTCACTAACTTTGAAAGTGGTATATTACCGAAGTGATGACATGGTTTGGCTGGCGCCATCTCATGGTAAGAATGTGAGACAGACTGCCCTCTCAATGTGTGCTGTGACAATAAGAAAGCACTTTTTCTCTTAAGTCGATTGAAAAAAATTGTCACAGTATGAAATAAAACATTGTACGATACACAGCCATTAGAAGTCACTGAACTACTGTCTAAAAATTCCAAACTCGGCTTCTTCGTCGCCTCGTACATAAACTATTAGATTTTAACAACATTCCGCTTTACTGTTGGAAAAAAATATCCAGACTTGAAACATTCTTCGATCAAATTTTCAACTCCAATACCAACTCATTCTTTTTGAAATAGAGTTGCGCTCAAAAACAGGAAAAGAATCTTATTCTCGTAAATTCAATATCCAACATGTTGAAGAAAACAGCTTTCACGACAAAACTGAGATCTAAAACCTTTCAATATAAACTCAATATTACCCAAAAAATAATGACTTCCTTAAATTCTTCCACAATAATGGAAATCGATTTAGAATGCTCTAAAATTGCATGCCGGTTACCATGGAAAGTGTTAGGCAGGTCGTGTAGGGTCAGAGCTCCAGAGCTCGCGGGTTCGTTCACCTCCTAAAAATTTGATGATTTGTTTTGGATTGGTTGACTGTGGCCTATTAAACTAATAGATTGTTTTTTCCAAATTATGGAAGAAGTTTGAGTAGGAGAAATATAATATCAGTTGGTATTCAAAATTACGAAAATACAAAAAATATTTATGCAACAGTGATCCAATTATAAAAAACAAATGGCCAGGAACCCAGAAAATATTTTTTTTGTGGAAAGCTGGAGAATTTCCTCTCTACGTAAACAAACAAAAGTGAATCTGGGGAAAATCGATGCAGGTTCGACGACCCCAGATGCAATTTTCCGAAGTTGCAACAGAGAATTTCGGAGTGGAATTTGGAAAAGAGGGATGTAATGGATGGTTTAGTGAGGAGACGATATGAATTATTTATGTTCAAATTAGCTAAAGACGATGTCTCAAAAAGAAACCAAAATGATATGATTTTGGGCTAAACAAATTACTTCATCTTATAGAATTTGAAGCCAATGGATAATTTGAATGCAGCAACGATATGCAAAAATGTTTCTTTATCGAATAAAGAACTACTGATGATCGGTTTGGATGGGTACTTAAACAAGATTTGATTTGATGTAGAAAAAATTGCTCGACTTTCACATTTTCTGACATACTTTTTCAAGTGTCAAGTTTCAGGAAGTCTTGGCTGGGAATTAAAAAAAAATAAAAAAATATTGACCTAATTATTAAAAAATACACAAACGCAATACATTTATAGTTTTCAGAAGAAAAACTCGAGAGTTGTTTCGTAAAACTCTGGAAATTTTCTTCTGGCATCTCAGGAGCTTGATACATCTATGATTGGAAAACAAAAAGGGGTCCATTGTTCAATATCTTTCAGCACTTTTCCAAATTGTTCAGCATCATTCAGTTCTGAAAAAGTTCAATTTATTCAAAATCAATCAAAATTCTTTTTCATTGAGGAATTCAACCTAAATATAGGAGTATTGAAGGTCTTCATTGAAACCATTTTGAACATAACAAGTTTTGTTATCATCATTTTTCTCCAGATCACGGCTAAGCAACACAAAAAAAATTATTAAGGTAGATCTGACTGAATTCTGTAGAAAAATTAATAAAAGTGAAACTGGGGGAAATCAATATGGAGTTCAGCGAACTCCGTTGCTCCGTAATGGTCAGGATTTTCTAGCTACAGATCTATGATGCGACTACATTATTTACTTAGAGAAAACTTTGACAATGTTTCAATACTACTATTTTCATCAACTTTGTTTTAGATATATAATTGCTAAACGCATATTATATTATAATCGTATCATAATTTTTTATCAGGGATTGTTATATTGAAGGATTTGGTCATGTGTATATACCTATAGTGAAAAAATACTACTAGTACGTATGTCGAGTCAGACAGACAGTAATAATTATTATATTGCTGCAAATTACAATTATTTATTCTGATAACTGCACTCAAAGTAAGCAAATCTAATCATGTTTCTCAGGTGTATTAAATACTGATGTTGCCAACAAAATTTTTGGACGTGGCAAATTCCCCATTGCATAAAGATCTTTATCAATTCAACCTTGATCGAAATGCACGAAAACAAATTCATTCAGATAACGACTGTGGTTTATATAATTAGCAGTGGATGGGTCATTGAAGTGAACCTTTGATACGGATTTGGCATCAGGAAAAGTGTAGATGCACCAATTTTGTTGACCATAAAATTGGCACACTCCTCGTAACCTTCATTTTGTCGGCATCACATTGGTTCAACTATACTTTGAACAATCATATTTTCGCAAAAACATAGTAAAAATAGTCAAATGTTTATTATGTGCGCAATAATCAGCTATCATAGGTCTATGCCAAGGCAGACCGACGGCACCCGAATGCATTTTCCCGATGCACACGCCTGTCCAAAGGCAGAGCGTGTTGAGTTAGGTCGGTGTTTGGACACGGGCTCCGAAAACCGGCTCTATTTTTCCGGAAAATTCGTGAATTTCACGCAAACATTGGAATTCGGCACGCGCCAACTCGCTTACGCACTCACGCCGCGACGCGTGTGCCTTTTGTGCGCCGATTGATGCGTAAGATTATGAAAAGAAGGTGCGTATTGTGCGTTTTCGCACGCGGGAAATAGACACCTGTAGACGTTGCTTGGATTTCATTCATTAAGCTAGCAGAAATTGTTCACGCTTTCTGAACTATACATAATTAATTATCATAAAAATAAATAAGTACATATTGTGACTAGTACAATCAATGACATGCACGAATCAGGAGGTCATAAAATTGAAACATCAATATTTAACCCACATCCTACACAAATTCCAAACTTAGACGCAATTTTTCCCATTCTACCCCCAAGTTGATCTTCTGGCCGTTCGATACCATGGAAAGTGAAAATTCAAAATGGCGTCGGAAAGTTTCAGTGATTGACACAGTAAAACTTTTGCCATTTTAGAACAATGTTTTCACCTAAAAATTGAGTGAGACGTCGCGTTACCAAGCTCCGATTTTCCAAAAAGTCCAAAGTTGGTGTTGAACGGTCAGCAAGACTACCAAACCTGTGCCCTCTTGAACTTTGACCTTTCTTGCAAAAAAGCTGCACCAAAAGCTCTATATCATCCAATTGGTCTTCTCTTGCTGCTTAAATGATTATATAACAGTCGGTGGCCATGTATGTTGTCTACATTTCCGAAAACTTCCTCGAAGGTAATGTTTTTGCGAGTCAAAATTAAGGTTACTAAAAGCGAAACTCAAGTTCAAGGCAAGGTGAACGAGTGCATCACAACTAGTTATGTTTATTATTAGCACAAACTATTAATTGAAAAAGTGCATGCCGCGGATAACGCATTGCTGGGAGCTTTTGCTAATTTTCGGTTTATGTCACGACTGCAACTTTTTCGCCGACATGTTGATGACCTATAGGATAAGAAGGTGAACTGGTTCCACCCTTTATAATTTTACCAACCAAGTTCAACTTTGCATCCAAATTTACACCAGAAATTTTCTGGAAATTTTGCTACAATGTGACCTTAAAGAAATCCCATTTTTACTGCTCCGATAAAGTCAAATCAGTGATGAATTAGTAAAGCTGATTGTTTCACTAGATCAATATAAACTGGATGACGTTAAATATTTATGCATCGTAACCTTGCACCGAAATTAGTAACATACACAACTAAACGCATTAAATTGAATATACAGCTTGAAGTATCTGCTTTATCGATCATGTCAGCTTAGCTTGTGAACATTCAATTTTTTTCCAATTTTGACATGTATATGCCACCAGTTTTTGATTTTTTTCAATGGCTGAAACGCTTTCATGTATTGAACATTTTTTGAAATGTTCACACCTTCCTTTCTTGAGTCATTCAATCGAATTTGAATGAGGAAGCAAGGAAATGATATAATAAGACCCTATTATACCATAAATTACCCGCATGTCGAGTAAATATAATCACAATCACAGACACCTACTTTGCTTTGCTTTGACCTACATCAATTTTAGCTATTTCGTACTATAGGCGGAAGGTGAAGTATACTGCTCGACAAACACTCTACGTCACCCACTAAATTGTATTCCTTGCCAATTAGCACTACCGAAATCATTCACTCACACTCACAAACAAAAGTTCAACGACATCTAAAGTACGAATTCTGGGTTCACCTAACGGTACCATAATATTATAACCAACGGCCATAGTTAACAGCGTTACAAACTAAATCTTTAAATTTTGCAGGTCTTAAATGTCGTGACGCACTGTCTAATACTTCTTGGCCAGAGATGATCGGGGTTAGTATGCAATTATGTAAATAAAATTCAAGACATTTAACACATTCTACTGATAGGATGCAATGGATAATTCAGTCGCCGCTAGTGGCAACACTCTAGACCCTACGTCTATTAGTGAGGAAGAGTTTGAGCTACACACAACCTATATCGTACCTGATCTACCAGTCGATCGGAATGTACCTAACAGGGCTGAAGCAACCCTACCTCGTAACCTAGTGTTGAAGCCATCGAATGCCCTCTCAGACGTATGTTCACTTTTTAGGAGATAGAAGGAGATTTTAAAGGGTTTGTTTCACAGGCTCAAGGTGTTTGGAGCACCGGTTATATCCCACGAGGGACAAGGTTTGGCCCCCTCGTGGGAGAAATATATGCCAAAGATGCTGTACCCCAGTCAGCTAATAGAAAATACTTCTGGAGGGTGAGTTGAAACTTATAGTCATGAATTCAAATCTACCAAGAAACTTTCTTTTCCTTGACCTCAGGTACAGCTAAGAGATGGATTTTGTAGACATTCATCAAGAGATTCTAAGGTACCTTGATAGATTCGTGTGCTTTAGTATTTGTGGTATCCCATGGAATGTAGTAAATTATTTTTTATAATGATTCATCCCGTTAGTAATTCTTGTAACCATCGATTTTTAAACTAGTTGTCTTATTTACTCGATGTTTCATGTTACAGATATACAAAGACAATGAGCTCTTCTACTACATAGATGGATTCGACATTTCGAAAGCCAACTGGATGCGCTACGTCAATCCCGCTTATTCAAGTGAATCACAAAACTTGATTGCTTGTCAGTACAAGATGAACATCTACTTCTACACTATCAAACCTATACTTCCCAATCAAGAATTACTGGTATGGTACTGCAAGGAGTTTGCGGAAAGGCTCAACTATCCTTTAACTGGGGAGCAAATGCTTCAGAGGATAAGTAAGATTATTATTTAAGCCAGTGAACATGTTATAACAACGTCTCTTCAGGGCAACAAGTCCAGCAATCTCCAGAAATAATCTCGGTAGCCGCCGCTGAACCATCAACAAAAGATGTTCACTACGAGCATCAGATAACTCCTGCTGAAGGAAGTGTTCGCTCAGACGAGGGGTACCATAGTAATGGGTACCATGATGAAGGGTTTCAGCCTCCTGAGGACACCAGTGACACTGATAGTGAATGTAACTATGTACTGGACTTTAGCAAAAAAGCCGAAAGCAAGGAAGTTGATGTGATTGAACCGGTCAGTCCTGAGTTTTTGAAGAATGAATATAGGAAGGTTAAGATCAAAATTTCCAAGACTTATAAATCTCATAAAGGTTATATATTCTCATTTCATGATATGTATAAATCTGACTATATGACTGTTACAGGTGAAAGTGACAATGAAACGGAAAAAGATTCACCGATCCCCGAAACTTCAGTACCTGAAATCACAACTCTAGCTCCTAGGCTCATATCGCCTCCTGTATTGATGGTGAATAACGACTCCCCAGTCACGGAAGTTCCTAAAGTAGCGTTTTACGACTCTGAATATAAACCAACTAACGGCTATCACATAAGATACACACCTCCATCTTCTAGTATTCTAGAAAATATTCTATTGGGCAACAGAACTGATTCGAATAACAATGACAGTCAGAGACAGTCAAGCTCTGTAACTCCTCCCCCTCACTCACCCACGGAGATGGCATACTTTTTCAAAAAGAGTCATAGGTACGGCAATACAAAACCTTGCAGTCCTGACTCCAGCTCCAATAACAACATGCATTTGGAGAACGTCGTATTCAATACGCACACTTCGTCAACAAGTGCAAAGAATCTGGATATAGATCATGATGGTAAGCTGTATAATACGAGTCCCGAACATCTACCAACAATACAACAAAACTACTACTCTTCATATAACCCAGACATCCAGCAGAATAACAATTCGAATGGGTTCACCCCTGACAGCAGCAGGCAAACAACCAATGTTATAGTCCCCACCAATTGTGTAATCAACTCGCACCATCTGCTTACTCCATTACCCCATCAGTTTGAAAATATGGGAGGAAGATCGCCCAGCAGCTCAAGAAGCCCAGACTTGCGATATGACATTACAGTTATCTCTAACAACCCGCTAAGCCCCAACAGCCAATCCAGAGGCTACCGAAGCCTTCCTTACCCATTGAAAAAGAAAGACGGCAAGATGCATTATGAATGTAATGTTTGCTGCAAAACCTTTGGACAGTTATCCAATTTGAAAGTGCATCTACGGACGCACAGCGGAGAAAGACCTTTCAAATGCAACGTGTGCACCAAATCCTTCACCCAACTGGCTCACCTTCAAAAGCATCACCTCGTTCATACAGGTGAACGACCACATGAGTGTGGCATCTGCAAAAAGAGGTTCTCTTCTACCTCTAACTTGAAGACCCACTTAAGGCTACACAGCGGACAGAAGCCATACGCATGTGACTTTTGTCCTGCAAAGTTCACGCAATTTGTTCATTTGAAGTTGCACAAGCGGCTGCACACCAATGAGAGACCCTATATTTGCCAGGAATGTGGCAAGAATTATATTAGTGCTTCGGGATTGAGGACGCATTGGAAAACTACAAGTTGTAAACCTAACAACATTGAGGAGGAGCTGAATGAAGCTTCTCCACCTAACGGGTTTTATGACTATGGAACTGATGGAAACTTGGGTATGTGTTGGATTCTGAATAGTGTAATAGGTTATAACTAAATTTTTTCCAGGGCTAATTGAAACTCAAGAGGAGCCTTTCCTGCACCATTCAACAATTGAGCATCTTCATTCTCAGCAGACAATGAATATGAATAGGCCCATGAGTAATTTGATTCAAAGTACTTCTTTAGCGCGCCAGCCTCAACTGAACTCGAATCTGCAAACTGGCAAAGAGACACGACCGAGTGTAATTGAATCGTCACAACCTCATATTATTGAATGCACTTAAACTGAAAATCCTTGAGTACAGCCCCAATGAGTTACCTTGGTGTTGTCATAGACTGTACTCGGATTGTTACGTTAATAATTAGATTTGTTTATTTAAAAGTGGTGGTTTGTATATGTAAAGACTATAGATTTTGTACAAAATATATCTTTAAGGATTCAAAATAATAAGTTTCACACAAACTAATCTATATTCTAGAAACAGCATTGCTCAAATTTATTTGTCTTGTACTAACCTACCCACAGTTTCAGAATACCTCCTCAAAGATATATTTTGTCGCAACAAACTTGAACATTCTGATGAAGAAACCGTTCTAATCGTGATATCTATGTGTTAAGTTTTCCTTGTAATGATACTCAAAAGCTTTGTATTTGAATAATTTAACTGTTAAGTCTTGGTAATCTCGGAGATCTTGAAGGCAACTGGTATGATGGATTTTTTTCTTGTTCTGAATGTGAGTGCGTCTGTCTGTATAGTGTTTTGTTAGTATGTATTAAGTTATTGGTACGATTTTCCAAATGTGTTTTCAGTCTATGGGAACGTGTCTATCATACGTTCTCAAGTTATGTAGGCATATTGTGAAATGGTATCTGTTGATTTGATAGCCAATGTTTTGAATTATAGACTGATTATAAAAATGAAGCAATATTACAAAGTATAACTTATCATCTGTATGAATATGGTTTAATTTGTAGTGTTGGAAATTGATCATTTTTGATTTTGTAATGATTAGTTTTTTAAGTATATTAATGATGAAAAGACAAGTATGTAAGATAAGTCTTGTATAAAACACACAACAGTGATTCAAAAATACTTCTCCATTTTCTCACTTCTATTTTCTTTTTGCATCCTATCACAGGAATATATTTTTAAAATGAAGCTTATGGTAAATCTGAAGAGCTTTTCGAAAACATTGCTTGTTTTTTTATGAAGGAACATCAGTATTAATATTTAGGTGAATTTTTATTTCGTCCTTATCTGTATATGGTTTGATTGTGAATATTCTATTCGTCTGTTTTCCACCCATACCATCAACTCCCAGCAAGCGCATATGGAAAGATATATTAAGTAGTTTTTGTACATTTTTGTATATTTGATTTCATGAAAGAAACTTGCCTGTTGTGTATAAAATTATTTATTTTGGATGTTTTCAGTGACAGCTCTGTACTTCTATTTTTTATGTTACTTTAAAAAGAAAATATGTTGGAATAATGTACAGTTTCATTTCACCTGGATCAAAATAATATGTTATACATACCGATAGCCCCACAACTACCCTACTTTTATGGTATACAGTACCAAATAATATAGCTTGAGTTTCAAGTTTGAACACGTATTGTTTAGTATTTGTTTGACATCCATCGATAGTGAAGGCTCACAATACATTGGTAATGGTAATGGTAATGGTAAGGTAGGGGGACAAAAGCCCGGCGAGTAGGCCTAGTGGCCCTTTTCGCCAACCCCGTGCTTCCAACCCTCTTCACTCCAGTCGTCTTGTCTTCATTATGAAGCGGAGCAGGTCATCCCGGCTCAGGTCCCCCAACTCCACCCGAGGAATGGTTGCCGCTCCTAAGACCCTCCTCCTCAGGCGACCCCATCTATCACAGACTCCCAGTAGATGGTAGGAAGTTTCCTCCGCCCTTCTGCAGTAGGGACATCGGGGTGATTCGCCTATTCCTAATAGATGCAAGTGTCGGTTGAGCTTGCAGTGTCCTGTCAACGTTTGATATTGTTAGGTTTTATATTAACACTAGTTTGATTGTTTTTTGATAGGGTGTGGCGAAATACCCAAAAAATCAGGTAAATCTTTTCTAATGCTTTCATCTGGAAACATGTCAAACTGATTGGCCTGTGGGATTTTAGTAGTCCGTAGTTACCAACCTTCGGGATGAATACCACTTTAGCGGTTTTCCGTCGATCTGGGACATGTCCCAAGGCGATGCTGGCTCGGAAGATGAATTTGAGTTTTGGTTTTAGCCGAGGCTCGGTTCTCTGCATCATCGCCGCGAAAATCCCATCAGGTCCTGCTGCCTTGCATGGACTAAACTCACTTAGTGCCCACTCAATGCCAATGCCCCGCCGTAGGGGGGGCGCTAGTGAGGTATCTGTACTTTCTCCCGGAAAGTGAGTTTGGAGGAGTCTCAAGCGGATTAGCCTATGCTCTGACATTGTTATGTCGTTCCAGTTTTTCACCTTACACAAATAATTTTGCGACACGACCGTTACATCTATCACCTCTTGCCTGACGCGATTGACAAAGGTCGGCTGCGCATTTTTATTGGCAACTTCAAGGTTTTCCGCTGAGAGGTACTCTAGAAGAGCAATACCTCTCGTGTTGGTGTCGGTGCTGCCCCAGATAGTGCAGTGTGCGTTAGCGTCGCAGCCGATAATAGAGGGAAAAACTGACTTTTTCGTGTACTCAACGATTTTAATAAGTTCTTCCGTAGGGGGTAAACGCACAGTATCTTACTGAAGGTAAAGGCTTATCAATAAACAACTTACGTATCGTTCCCTGGAGTTTGTATTCTTGAAGGATCACGATGGCATCCCTGGTGCCCAGCTGGGGTAGGTGGGTTACCTGCAGCTCCTTGGAAGCCTTGATACAGGTCCGTGGTCGATCTAGTTCTCTGTTACCGGCGTAGGTATTTATGCCGGTCACCTGGAGACCTCTGATGTTATCCCTGAAATAATGAGGCTCCTGCATTAGTACAATTTCCTCCCTTTTACCCACCATGACGCTCGCAAGTTCTGCGGAGGCATCTTGGCTATGTTGGAGGTTGATTTGACTTACCCTTATAGTGTCCATTGCGAGGCATACGATGGACGGGGCCCACGCTTTACTGGCAGGGCGGGCCTCCGTTGGGTGCTAACCCTGAAGACCCTGAGTGAGACCAGTTCGAAAAACATGGTCCACCCTGCCGCGTCCAGCCTTTTGACCGTTTCCCGATTAACTCGGAAAACGAGTCGCCACCCCCGGGCTCACCCTCAGTTTCTAGGTGTCGCCAGTTTGCGACACCTAGGGACCTGTTTTGGAGATCCAGCATCTCCATGATGGGGCCAACTTCTGACTTGTCCTTCCTCCTTATGGTGAAGGTAACCTTCACCGGGCGAGGAGCGTCAGCGGCACTGTATGCCCTGAAGGTTCGACCTTCCCTGATTAGTGGCGGACATTCCGTCACCAGCCAGTCTCGTGAGGCCTCATCTTCGGCCGTGATCAGGAACCAGCCATTTTCCTGTAACCCAGAGTTGCGAAGGCGGAGTTCGCGACCTCGGAAGTTTTGCGGAAGTCCTCGGAGAACCCGCCATGGTCAACCTCATCTTCTCGATGAGGTGACTCCTAATTGCTTCCGCTTCCTCTGGGTGCACTATGAAGTCGTCCCCCTCGGGAAGGATGACCACCTCATTAGCCCTCCCGACTGCCGAGCGTTAAGAGCCAGCCGAGGGGCCCTCAGCAGACGCCGGCGTCGACCCCGGGCAATTCCTCAGAAGAGGTGACCTAACCCGGCTGATCGCCGCGGCTAACCGCCGAAGAAGTCTGGGTCTGGGTTTTTCCGGTCTTATGTCAGGCGTGGACTTATCACTCCTGATCCTCTTCTTCCCATCTGCCGGGACCCTGAGTGGGGTGAGCTCTGGGTCTTTCCTGGTGGATGCTGGGCCCTCTGGGAGCTCGATGGGCATAAGCTGTTTAGCTGCCCTTCTAGCATCCCTTGATGTCGGGTCTGTGAGCCATTCTGATGACAGATCTCTCAGCCCTCGCGGGCACAAAAGAATTCTGGCCATCCGCCGTTGGAACGTTGGTAGCAAGGGAGGCGGTCTGCTGGCTGGTGGTGCCAACCTGCAGTTCCTCTCTCCTTCGTCTACGCTCCTCTCGGCGCTTTTTAGTGCGCTTGCGGTTTTTCCGCAGCTTCCTTTTGAGCTTAAGCTGTTGCAGTTGTTCTGGCGTGAGAGCCGGACGAGCATCTGGAGCGTGAGCCCCTGAAGTGCCGGACGCTGTTTCTGCCTGAAGCGTGGGCCCCTGGTAGTTCTACTTGCTCCGTCTTGGGGTCACTTGCCGAGACGACTGAGGGCGCCTCTTCCATGGGTGGGGTCACATCTATTTCAGTGGCGTTTGGACTCTTGGGGTCAGGTTTGCCCCCTTAACTGTTGATTGGCGATTTTTTATCTGAAAAAGAGTTTTTTCCGATTTCCATAATAAAGGTGGAGGGGGTTGTTCGTAAGTATGTCGGTCTCCATTGAGGTAATGTCAGTTAATGGTAGGTGAGGTCTGGTTTTGATGCCATGTTAGAGATCGCCTTCCTCACCGTTCCAACCTTGGCTTCGTGGAAGAATGTGTTTGCCCCAGCGACGAAGTCCGGCAGCCGCGGTTGTATCAACCCCAACTCGAGCAGCAGGTTTCTGACCAGGCGTTACCTGGCACTACTACCCGAGTTGAGATTCCACAACGGTTGATGGGACAGCCCTCTACATCGGCTAGATAAGAGTGGGCCCCTGTACTAACAACAGCGGCCTAGGGAAATTGCCGTAAACCCTAGTTGTTACCCCGCTACTTACCGGATCGGCTTCACTGGGATTCCGCCTCATCGGCGAAGGAAGGGCGCGGCTTTGGTACCCGTGCTCCCACATGACATTCCTGTCACCCTCCTTCTTTCCTGGGCTTGGGGCCAGCTAGGTGACGGCTTCAAGGCCGCGTGATGTTTGGTGAAGACACCTAGCAACACAAACACCACGCGGCGATACACCCTCACCTAGACGAAGTTAGTTAGTTGTCACAATACATTACTTTCAGTTGAAAAGTCTTTATGAGACAAAAACTAAAGCTGAGCTAGATACATTGGCATAAATTGCTTTTTCATTCAGAACAGTAAGTTGTGGATGGCAGTGGCCGCTTTTAGTGCAAGAAAAATAGCTTAAAAATATTCAAATTATGACATAACGAAGGCACTTGTCGAGAATAAAGTGTTGTTTTATGAAAATAATTCCCCAGGTCAATCATTTTTTGTTGCGCTTTCCGGTGGCCAAAGCCAATGAGTTGAAATTCCCCTTCCATACTCACGCATTATTAGTCCCCTTAGAGTATTTTCGCTTTCCAAACTTGAAAAAGTGGCTCGGTTGTGAATTCTAACAATGAAAAGGTAGAGTCAACAGTTGATGCATAGCAAAAACGAGCAAAAAGGAGACAAAGATGCGATATAGAAATATCTGTTTACATTTTCTTTGGTTTCTCTGTTAGGTCGGGTGCTCCTGGAACGGATACCGTAAGCAACGTTTGTATTACAATCATTCACTTTTCCAGATATTATGCCTTATTACCCGTATCGTTTTTTGGAATTCCAAAACGACAATCAGGTGCGTATACTATTAAATAGAACGAGAGTCATAGATTGTCACGAAGCTTTTTCATTTATTTATTTTTTTCACCCTTCCCATTTGGAATTGTTGGTATGATAAAGGAAGAGAGAAAAAAATAATTGGAATCATCTTATGTATGGGGTGGAGAGTGGAAACAGAGAAAGTCACAGAAATATCGGTCGTTAGGAATGTTATAGTAATTGTGAATCCTAAAATAGTGTTATCGCGTATCGCGTCAGAACTAATATAAACAAGGATTTTGATCAATAGCGAGAAAAAGGTTTTTTTTTACGGGGTAAAATCATGACAAGAAAGGAATAATAAAAGCTGTCGAAAAGAGTGTGGATAAGTGTTGTGAAATGTTTCAAAATCAAACGTACATGTTTTGGGTATCTAAACTATAAAATGGCCATGGACGGATCTAGATAGCGATTTCAAGGTAGTCACCATTTTGATTTGTTTTGTGTTATTTTGACAAGCGGAGCAGACAAAATATTCTTGGGCGCGCCTTCAAGATTTAATCACAATGATAATTTGATAAGAGAAACTACAAAAGCGTCCCGAAAAAATTTTATTATGTGGAAGTCGTATTTAATTTTCCCGGCTTATTTTTGTTTGATTACACAGTGTACAACACATCAACATAGTTGATTGTTTTTGATTATTACTATTTCTTGTGTTTATCAAAATAAAATCAAAAAAGTCTCGCTGTTATACAAGAACAGTCTACAAGTTTATGCATTTGTCCACTTATCCATACAAGAGAGTTTTGAATTACAATACATGAATCAATGATACAGTGTTTCTTAAGTCACCGTTGTCTTGTAAGCCAAATGACTACATTTGGTTAAATAATCTAGTGGATAGAGGATTCGTAACCGGTGAACGTGGTTGTCAAAAGTAAACCTTATTCACACGTGAACCAAATTATTTCTCCAACCTTTAAAGGCATTTACTCAAGAAGTAGTGGTTCTTGGAGGAAATAATTGTACATTTTTCCACTTGGGACTGATGAAGTCGTCATCAGGGTTTCCACAGTCTACAGTAATCTAAGTAAATAGTTGTTGGTGTTGAGGTCCGACCATTGAACTCGATACCACCGTACCTGGAAGGGACCCATCCGTGCTGTTTACATCGAGTTGACTGAAGACAAATTTTCGACTAGAAAGAGATAGAGACAGAAAGGGGTCTCTATCTTTGTCATATCTGTTGACATAATATATTAGCTGTGTGCTGTGTTTGTTATGCACCACTAGTGCACACTTTTTCACACTGCAACACTCAGTGTGGCTTTGTTTGTGAAATGTTTGTCTGTTTTTTAGGATATTCTATCCTAAAAACCAGACAAATATTTCACAAAGAAAGCCACACTGAGTGTCGCAGCTAATATTATGTTCAATCAATATGTAGCTTTCTATAGTTTGGGTGCCAAACAAAATGGTTAATTTCTGCAGTGCATTTGGGTGTGGTATAAAATACACTTCAGAAAAGCAGATTTCATTTTTTGGCTAAGTGATATAACTCCAATTATTAAGGACAAGGGCACCTTAAGTATACCTACACGAAATTGTCCTAGTTAAGGGCCCTACTCACACTCCTGCAGCAGGGGCAATCTAGGCCTGCCGCAGGAGAAACTTCCTTGTAAAGTACGTTTTGTTTTGAAAATGTGACAATTTCACATCCTGTCGAGTTCGTTGGTACTACTAACATCATTTCCAAAGTTTGTTTTCTCATATCTTGCTTGAAATAATGCTAGAAAGGTATGAAGGGGCCCTTACCGCCCTGCTTAGAAGGTGATCTAGGAAATTGCCCCAATCGCCCTGCCTCCTAGATTGCCCCTGCTGCAGGCGTGTGAGTAGGGCCCTTTAGGAATTGACGATGGTGAACACTACAAGAAATGCAAAAGTTCTATTCGGACATTCCTCAAGCCCCCTATCAAAAAACACCATATTTATTAGTTTTAATGTGACCTCAAAAATAAAAGTATTCTCATTTCTATTTTAAGCTATTATAGTTTTCCAAGTTTATACCCTAATACCTTTACTTTACTTAATACACAGGTTAAACATATAAATCACCCTGCACCTACTACGTACCCTGTATTTTCTCAACTATTTAATCGGATCACTGATCATCTAAGTATGGGTACTTCATTATTTACTAATTGGTTTCATATTTTGCATTTTTCCAGATAGTTATTTGAAATATATAGATCCATCATATCATGATAATTAAGACTACTAAGTATGCACAGAATTGTAGTCATTTTTTCCAAGCAAATCAACCGCTTTTTAAATTTATCTTCAAACTATTTGAAAACCTCCGACTTCGCATAGGGGCAATGAGTGTGACAAAGATAGCATCCCCTTTTTAGTCCAATCAAAATATACCTATGCGCCAAAAAAATACGACTAAAATTGCCTCAGCTGTCGACACGACAGGGGCCCTTGCCCCCTTGCCCTTCCAGTTACGTAGTATCGAGTTCAATGGGTCCGACGTGGTTTTTTCTCTAAAAAGGTCAGCTTCGTCGGAAAACAATACCATGAGAAGATTGAGACATCTAATAAAGTCTTGTTTCAATAGAGCATGGATCCTCACGCTTTATTTTCATTCCACATCTTGATACCTTTTTGAAAATTGAGATCACTTTATTGAATGACATCTATGGCCATCCTTGATCGTTTTGGAGATAAAAAAAAAATAGGAACATCCAAAATTTCATTGTTCTACGCTTGAGATACAAAGCGTCAAAGAACACCCGTTAACTGTAACTTTTTTTCTTAAAACGCAAGTATATCCAAAGTGGTCAAATCAAAGATGGCCAGAGATTCTATTGGATAAACTGATCTCAATTCTCAAAAAGAAATCTAAATATGGACAGAATATGTATTGAAAAATGGGGGTTGTCATTTGAAACTGAGAGTTATTGGTTGGTACCTATCTACTTCCGGCATAACTGGAAGTGGTTGAGAACCGCCACCATTTAAAAAAGTATTTATGATAGAGATGTGTTCAAGACTTTATGGGCGTTTCACTTTTACTTTCCTTTATAAGGCTAATTGTCCTTTTAAAAGAAAGACCCTGTATAGGCTATCATAATATTATTTTTCCCCGAGAGTTGACAAAAGTTTCAACTAAAAATTTGTGAAGAACCTTGAGAATACTATAATACGAAATTCTGAACCGATTGCGTAGTCGAAAATTGTTATAAAGAGAAAGCAATAGTGTCTAATCACTTTTTAATATTCGAACTTATCTAGTGTCTAAATAATATGTTCATGCAGGGCAATCTATCACAAGTTATAAATACGCCTTGTTCTTGAGAATTATATAAGTAGGCTGAAAAATGATTTATTACAAGATACATGATGTATTGTCATGTATCAAATAAACATTAAGAAAAAAATAACTTTTTTACGGAATTTTCGATTTTTTTATCTTCTGAAGAAAAAGCTAAATTTCGGTTATGATGTATCACTATGCTGACTCACTAGTTGGGATACGTTCCACATTTAAACTGTGAGAAATACCTACTAAAAAAAATTATCACTGAGTAACATTCAGTTTCACTTCCCTATGGTACATTTTCATTTATCTAAAAAAAAGAAAAAGTCAGATTCACCAAGCAACGGCCGGCGTACGTGGGTTTGGGGGAAAATGGAGGCCATTTGCCTCTCACCTTGATTCTGAAGATATTGCACAAAATATTAAACTGAGACTTCTAACGCACTGTCACACGTGAGCGGCAGACGTGATCAGAGCAATAATCCTATCATTTTCATGGCCCCACACACGGAGTGACGTAGTCGACCGAAGGGGTCGCTTGACCAGATCAACCATACCATATCCACCGACTGGGTCTGTGAAAGATCTGATTGGTCGTGTCCACACAGGAACATACTTGGTCCGCGATTTATCAAAGATCGGTTCCTTCTTGACTGTATAGCGATATGGTTTTTACCGACGATGATTGTATTCCACCGACCGGGTCAATCAATCAAATCAATCAATTGCTTTATTTGCTTAGATAACATGAACAGTTTTAGCATCGTCAAAAATTACAAAATATATGGTAAAAACTAGAAACTAAGTCATAAACTAGAAACTAACATCGAAAAGTTAAAAAAAACCATACACGGAAACAATTCAACAGTTTTACACTAAATTCAAAATATCACAGTTCAAAAATTATTCCAGATTGTATGGACAGATTTTAATTAATACTGATTAAACGCGTTCACTACCAGCCGTCTCATATAAGAGCCACAGCGATTCTTGTTACAGACCAGCGTCTCATATATGAGCCAGATGCATGATCCAACATCCAACTCAATGGAGGTGTAAATCGTTTGGGCTACAGATAGCGGCTTGAAATTTTGACACGGTCTGTGGTTATGTTGGACTCAGATAAAAACGATGGATGTAGTTTTGGTGGCGATGTTTAGGTGACGAGAGGTGCGTTGTTCTGGTTCCATGATTTTTCATCCTGTTAGTGGTTGTGAATATATGATTTTTGACATCCTTTGTTTTTCACCAAAGAATTGGACTGTTTCTGTGGTTTTTTGATAAAAATATTTTTTGTACTTTGAATAGTGTACTCTTTTGCGATGTCTCATATATAAGACACTTGGTCTATTCTTCGCTCGGCCACAAGCTAGGTCGTGCAATAGACCGACGCGACGTCTCATATATGAGCCAGATCAGAAATGCTCAGACATTTCTCAGGAAGAGAGAATCACTAAAATATACATATAACTTGTTTTATATGACAACATCGCAAAGTAAAAAGTCGGCTTGTGGCAATGGAGACAATTTTGATCCGTGGTAGCGAACGTGTCAATTATTTTCTTAAGCTTCAACGTTGGAAGTTCCTGAATGCTAGAAGGCAGTTTATTGAAACATTGGATGGACATATTGACAAAGCTTTTATTGGTTAGCGTTAACCTGTGTCTTGGAGCGATCAGTTGTTGCCTATAAGTCCGTGTGGCGCACAAGCGATTCCAGCCTTTCTTTAGCCGACAAAATACAATTATAAATAAATAGGGCTGGCACTGTCATTATCCCTAAGTTTTGGAAAAGGGATTTGCATGTTTCAGGCGCCATAAATTTGACCATAGTTCTAATTGCATATTTTTGAATTACGAAGATTCTCTCCGAGTCAGTAGAGTTACCCCAAAATAATACATTGTAGTTTAGATGACTGTGGAATAGTTCAAAGTAGGCGGTAAGGGTTACTGTGATAGGTACAGTGTTGGAGAGATGTCGCTGTAAAAATACCGTCCTAGTCAGTTTTATTGCTAGGTCCTCTATTTGTGGTTTCCAGCTTAGCCTGTCATCCAATGTCACCCCCAAAAACTTAATACTATTATTAGGCGCCTCTTTCAAAGAGAAGTGTAGGTGTTTGGTTTTGTCTCGGTTCAAGCAGAGATGATTTGCAGAGAACCATGCATCTAAGGCTTCTTTCTATCTGTGGAAGATTAGCAGTTTCAGCCTCTTGTACGGATCTGTGTTTGGCCGACAGGGTGCTGTCATCAGCAAACTGAACGGTCAAGGCTCCCTCCATATTAAGTGGTAAGTCGTTATAAATAATGAACATCAGAGGGCCTGGGATAGAGCCTAGGAGGATGCCAATATCCACACTAGCTGCAGACGACCTCACACCTGCAACCTCTGTATATTGTTTTCTGTCTGTCAAATAAGAACTGCAAGACTCAAGAGCCTTTCCCCTTACTCCAGCTTTTTTGATAGTATTGAGTGATCTAGACAGTCAAATGCCTTGGAGAAGACGCTAAATGTACTCGATGAGATCTGACCACCCTCAAAAGCTTCGACTATACATTCCATCAATTTAACTATGGCATGCTTCGTAGATAGTTTTTTCTTGTAGGCAAATTGGGTTGATGAGAGCATATTATTGTTTTTCAAATAGGTAAGTAGTCTGTTATTGAAAGCTTTGTAACATGTGTTTTAAAGCTATCTTATGATAAACTGATTGTCCTTTAAGTCTACTTATTCTTAAACCATACATTTAATGCACTCCTCATATCAAAAGAAAAAACTATTTACTCTTAGTGTACTATGGATCTTGAACTGATTTTAAAATACTCTAGTCACTGATTATTTTGAAACTTATTTGCCTTCAAAGAGTATTAAATAGCAAAATGGTTTTGAAATGAAGTAGGCTTAAGCAAATAGTTTTGATATGGGTATATGGAGTTCTCTTGATGTATCCATTAAACATCATCAAGAAAACTTTTTCATCTTGAGGCTAAATGTTCAATCAAATTCTATATCAAATCACAAAATGTAATTGTTGCGTTTTTATGATTACATTAAGAATATTATTAAAACCAAAGGATTTAAATTGGTTTTGGTTAATGCTCCTGGTATTTCTGAAAATTGTTTTGAGATAAATTATGTCAACAACTCTTCGTTTGGAAAGATCGCCATATTTGTTATAATTAAGCTATCTTCTGTACCATCAGTATAGTGCGCGTATAGATTTTTATTTTATACTATTATTAATGGTTATTATTATCAACTTGGTCATATGAATCATATCACCCGGCTTGAATAGTAGACTGATCATGCACTGAGCCAGATATTTCCGGGTATTGTGTCTCCCCGCCAAACTCTTTAAAACCTGTTGGAACTTAATGAGTCAAAAAAGTTTTAAAATGAAGAGTTGATGGATCACTTCTAGAAAAACTGTCCTGAAGGTGGTAAATAAAAAGATATTATGAGTCTAGTAGAGCTTTAAGGATTCTTAAAAATCTCAAACAGTTTTAATTAAGAACGCGCCATGTTTTCTTGTTCTCTAGAAGATTATGGGCTCCGCCATGTTGGACACTTTGTAACAGAGATAGAAAAAAAAACATATTATTGAAGTATATACTTTTTATAAAAGTGAGATACAGTGTGCGCAAAAATGGATTTCTTTTAGGAAACGCATTTGAAATGTTTAGATGTAAAATAAAATCTTGGAGATTCTTAGAATATTCAAAACAGCAGCGAATCGATGGCGCTCGAGTTATCTAGAAGTATTTCACTCTATTTGTGAAAAAAGTGCCATCCGTTGGTAAAATATATGCCAGAAAACATAGCATTTTACTAATCAAAGTTATTCCATGAATGTCTCAATCTTACCGCCATTATACTTGGGTGTATGGTATTGGAGGACGACGCACATAGAGTTGTCCAACTGATAAATAAAATAAAACCCCTTCAAGAGTTATCACACTAATTCTAAGATAATTTATTCTGCTGCAAGTGTTTTAAATGTAAAATGTCCCGATAGGGTTTTAATATATGAATTCAATGTTATCTTGAGGAAATCAACGTCTTCGTTATACTGGGTGGTCCATTTAGATTCAGACAGCCCGATATCTAGAAAACGATAGTTATTTGAAAAGTTAAAGTAAAAGCTCTGGGGTTCTGTGACATTGAAAAAATGATTAGGATTCTGGATTTTGAAATGATAAAAAAAACCTAGTCAAGACTTTTCAAACTACGAAACTGATGACCTAACAGTAACAGTCGTGAAACGTACAAAAAAAAAGCATGTGTTGTGCGTACGAAGAGAGTCATAATACGACTGCATCACCAAAAACACCAAGCTTGATGTTCAGCTACAGTTCATTCACAACCAAAAGTCACCAAAAGTTGTACACTTTCGTGATTTCTGGTTGTGAATCAACTGTAGTCGGTGTCAGTCCCTTCATGATAATATTATGTAAGTAGTTACTTATGAGTACTGTTTTGTCAACTTTTCTTTAAAATGTATTTTACAACACATACTACGTTTAATGTCTTTTGTGTGATGAGTTCCATAGCCTAAAACGTCTTTACTTTGTTGTTTTAATCATTTCAAAATTCAAAATCATAATAATTTTTTCAATATCACTGGACCCAATAACTTTTACTTTAACTTTTCACATAACTTTCGTTTTTCAAAAATCGGGCTGTCTCAACTTGAATGAACCACCCAGTATAACAAAGACGGAACTCAAATGAATATATGTATAATGTTTTGTTAGATGCATATAACAATAAATAATTTGGTACAATTATTGGCACATTAAAAGAAGCCAGAACGAAAATACTTGCAGGGTCAATTTTTCACTCAAGAACTCGATGATGTGGCAAGTGCACCAGAAATAAAATGTTGCAATGACTGTATTTTTATGTTAGGATAAAAAACGATCAGTTTTTCTACCCTATCGGTACAGTGGTTCTAATGTTATCGTCTGTTCTCACAAAAAAAAATACGTACGCGATGATGGTGTTTCGTAGCTACAATTCAAATTTGATCGTCGTAAAGTCGTTGTGACAGCTGCCTTGATTTGTTTATCATGCCTAGAGTGAGAAGACAAAAACATTTTCAACAGCTTAGCGAGTTTGATAGGAGGCGAACCCTAGGCTTACGCGAGGCTGGTTTGTCCTTTAGAGAAATAGCGACGAGAATGCACAGAAGTGTAAATACGGTGGTGGTTTGTTGTCGGGATTGGAATCAGGAAGGCCGAACACGAACGTGTTACTGAGTGTATAAGACATCTTGGAGGTCCAATTCGTTAAAAACTTTTCACTTTTTTCCAATGGTTGGATTTTTGACGAATTTTGATCCATGACTTAGCTAACCCTACCACACATGTATACAAAAAAATGTTGTGATAGATTCATAATTACTGGGTGTTCTGTTTTATGCGTCACTTAGCCATTGCAGCACCTCATTTGCAATTTTGTTCTACTCTTCTGTACCACCTGAAAACTACAAGACTGATCATTTCCAAAAAAATCAAAACAGAGCAATGCGTGTTATTCTGAAATGTGATCGATATACTCCAAAAAAAGTAATGTTAGAAATTTTAAATATGTTGTCCGTGAAACAAAGAATTATGTTTGGTGTTTGTATATTCATTTTTAGGATTAAGAAAGGTCTGTTACCATCATGTAAATGTACTAGAGTTTAATATTTCAGTGATATTCATAACTACAACACCAGGCAACGAAATGACGTTATTTTGAGTATTAGATGTAACACGAATCAAATGTTGAATTCTGTATTGTATAAGGGCTTACATGAGTTCAACAGTTTAATTGTCTAAACAAGTTCAAAAAAGACTGAGGAGCTTTATAATTTCCAAATTTTAATTTGTGTACTATTGTTTGTTAATTTTATTTGGATACCTACTATATGTATTATACACCATTATGTTTTATCTTATATTTTTTTTATCTCGGAATTTACATACATACGTAGATTTTATCTTCATTGTATTGTATTTTTTTTGTACCTGATGCTAAATAAACGATATTATTATATTATAGTATATTATAACGGAAAGGAAGGAAAGAAAAATCTTGAAACTGTTTCCTCAGTCTGACCGTGACCAATCCATATACGTTTCTAGGACTCATCAGTATGGCTATGGGTCTAAGTCAGACTGAAGAGAAAAGAGAACAGTTCCAAGTGGGTTAGTGTCGAGCTGACAAGTAAATGAAATGTTAACTGTTGTAGTACATAGCGCCATCTATCGGCAGGATTTGTCAATCTTAGGATGGAAATTCCCATCAATCTAGTGAAAGACTACTGCCATTGGTCGCCATATCGTGTTAAGATTGACAAATCCTGCCGATAAATGGCACTATGTACTACAACAGTTAACATTTAACGTATATTATAACGTAGTATGAGAGCTCGCAAACATTTTTGAGTAGGTATTTGAGGCACTATACAAAAAGTGCCAAACAAATAAGGTTCAAATTATCCTCGACTTTGGAGGTCGGGTATATATTATCAGGTCAATATAGCGGAATTCACAGAAACACACACCCAAGCAGCCATTTATAAACTTGATAATATTTTCCAGGTTTTTTTCTTGGCTGTATCAGAATAAAAAATTTTTTTGCCACACTCTACGATTGATAGATTCCCAGATACAGTAGGTACCTCGCATTCTTAGTGTGCCACCCTGCACATCTTCCAGAAATTGGCATATCAGGGATAAAGGCACCTTCACACCAAAGCGAAAAACCGCAATACTGCGAAATATTTAACAGTAAACCACTCTGACCTTGGCTGCGCATATTAAATTATTGCCAAGGTTTTCAGTATATTAGTATACGCATAATTGTATCTTCATTCAAAATCTTTATCTATTATATGTATCAAAATGTATATTAGGTATATTCACAAAAATCATCACATGATTATTCAACTAAAGAAATATTCCACAGGAATTCAAGTCCTCATTCAACCTTGATGGTTCCACTTGGTTTGGCTACCCAGAAAGTGCCACCATCTTCAGCAACAGTGGCGCTGAAAGAGAAAAGGTCAAATTAAATATTATGAACCGGAAAATGAACCTTTAACAGTTTCAATTTGCAATTTCTGCTACTTACTATACAGTGTATTTTCCAGCAGTTGAAGGTGCTTTCCAGGTGAGAGTCAAGTCTTTTTTATCTACAGCGTTCTTATGGGTGGCAGCGCTCTGAAAATGTTCATAGACATGATTTAATATTTAAAATAGAGTTTTTTTCTGCAAATTACTTGTTTATTTCCGTGGCAGTTGACAGTTTTGGAAAGCTTATCATTAGCTGGTATTTGGAAGGATCCTACTGCTTTGTCTCCATCCCTCACTTGCAGGAAATAGCCTGAGCAGACATTGATTGAAGACAACTTTATTTGATTTCCAAACTACGTACCTTTGAATGCCTTTCCAAGTACAGTAATCTGGATTTCTCCACCAGCTTTGACAGAATCTTTATCCAGGATTACCTTATATGGGAATTTGGATTTTTGAGCATCTACAGGATGTTTTGGGGTCATATCATCACATACACCTTCAGGGGCTCCCGCGGAGTATCCCCAAGCACAGGCGCAAAAGGAGAGTACGGTAAAAATGACTAGTTTTGACATATCTACAAAGAAAAGCTGATTGAATAACTGTAGTTTTTCATGGGTATTGAACGAGATAATGAATATGCTTTGTCTTCACGTCTTTAAGCAACAGGAACAAGTAAGTAGTAATTATCATTACAAGGTTATGACAATTTGAAAGACATGGCAAAATACAGTCGATTGAAAATATTCAAAACAATATTGTAAACTGATTTAATTGCCCGTATCCATTTGAATATACATATAGAAGTTAGTTGGTTGATAAATGCATTTATTATGAGATTTAGAAACTATTAAGAGATATTTTATTAGCATGCGCATTATCACTATAATAATTATCACTGTTACATTATCCGTTAATCATTGATTAACTATACAGTATGTACCCGGGTAGGTGTAACAAGAGGACAAATGGACTAAAAATTTAAAGATATGACAAAAAGTCATTCTTAGTAACAGTTGTTGCTTGGTCGAAAACTAATAGGTGGAAGAAAAATCCTCAAATATGCAGGGAGACAAAAAAAACCGAATGTGAAAATTACTAAGAAGAAAAGGTTTTAAAAAAAAATGGTTATTTATTAAGAAAATGTTGAAATTTTGAGGTAATGATTGACAATAACTTGATCGAATGAGAACACTAGAAGGACGAAGGTCGAGGTATTTTTTTATCTGAGATCCTGATGAAAAATAAGAAGTTTCCAAACCTTTGACGGCTTTCTAGGTTGAGGCTACGTCTTGGTATATCTTATTTGAAATTCTGTTGATCTTCACTAATTGTTAGGTTAGCCATACAAACACAAGGGTAGGAAAATCGCGCTATAGATAAAATATCATGGATTATTTTATCTATAGCGCGAGAGCATTAGTAAATTGAATCCAAGAGATATTATCAGCTTTAATATTAGTTTGCAGTAGTCAGCGCTATTCAAGTATTATGCTTGATAAAGTTCTCATTACAAATATCATTGGAGGGTAATACATCCTGCTGAACTGAATCGTTTTTTTTTTATCAAAAGTAATTTTTTGAACACTGATTATGAACTACACGTGATCAGAAAAAAAATCATTTTGAAAGATGTCATTTTTTGAAAATTTATTGTTACGCTGATGGTGGTCAACGGAGAAGATACTGAAAATGAAAAAAAAAAATTAAAAAATTATCCACTGTCAAAACTAATTCTCTCCAAATTTGTTTCTACGCCAACTAAAAGCGCAGAATTCCAAAGTATATACAGGGTGTCTCTAAAAGGTCTGTACAAAATCATACCACATGTTGCTGAGGTCAAAATAAGCCGATTTAACGCAACTCACCTTTGACCGAAATGTCACCATTTCCGAGATACGGGGTGATCAAGTTTAAAATTAACAATTGAATTTTGTCATTATTTTGAACACTTTTTCACATATTGCTTTGAAAATTGGCATACGGGGGTTTTGTGGTATGAGAAATTCGATTATGGAGTCCGTTTTACTGTGGCCGCTAGAGGGCGCCCTACACTTTACATTTCGAGGTTTAAAATGTACATAACTATTTTCTCAGTTATTTTTTTGAATCTTTTATTAAATAAAAAGATTCTACAGACGATTTCAAGTAAATAAGGTACTCTTGTCAAAGTTCGCTCAAGTTAGCCGTTTTCGAGATATTTCCATTTAAATAGTTCCATGCCACACCGGAAAATTGCTTCTTTACACGAACTTTTTGAAAAATTATTTTTACAAAATCAACTCATATTCCCGAGGTCAAAATAAACCGATTTAAAGCAACTTGCCTCTGTCCAAAATCTCCCGTTTTCGAGATACAGTGTGGTAAAGTTTTAAGTCGAAAACGAGTCATTTTCAAAGAAAGGTAAGTTGCTTTGAATCGGCTTATTTTGACTTCAGGAATATGTGATGATTTTATTAAACACGTTTTGAGACGCTCGTGTGAAGAAGAAAAATATTAGGAATTTTCCGGTGTGGCATGGAACTCTTTAAATGGAAATATCTCGAAAACGGCTAACTTGAGCGAACTTTGACAAGAGTATTTATCCAAAAAAGGATTGAAAAAAATAACTGAGAAAATAGTAATGGACATTTTAAACCACAAGATGTAAAGTGTAGGGCGCCCTCTAGCGGCCACAGTGAAGCGGATTCCATAATCGAATTTCTCATACCACAAAATCCCCGTATGCCAATTTTGAAAGCAATATGTGAAAAAGTGTCCAAAATAATGACAAAATTCAATTGTTAATTTTAAACTTGATCACCCCGTATCTCGGAAATGGTGACATTTCGGTCTAAGGTGAGTTGCGTTAAATCGGCTTATTTTGACCTCAGCAACATGTGGTAGGATTTTGTACAGACCTTTTAGAGAGACCCTGTATATGCTATGTTCAAGGTTGAAAATGAATTAAACATTTCGTATTTTATCACATGCATCCAAAGTTATTTAAGAATTTCTCTCGAAAACAGTTAGTCAAAAGATTGGTAAAATCAAATTATTCACTAAAAACTCGCATACATTGTAGCGCAAAAAAGGTGAGCAAATTTGACTTCCTCATCCGGATAAAGCCTTGGACACAAGATTTTGTTAAAATATTATGAGCGTGGCAAAAGGCATTGCCAAAAATCTACAAAAAATAAAATTTAGAATCAAGTTTCGAAAAAATGTTATGGGAAATGGTGGCATTTATTTTCGGTCTAGAATGCTCCCTTGATTTTTGTGCTCATCATTTCCGGACACCCTGTATACACACATCTACGATATATGATGAATGTCCCCACTTCTTGAAACAATTTTATTATTCTTCGAGTTATTCTTACTAATCCAAACTAACGAGACACAATATATTGACAGATGACACGAACGTGCACCTAGGTCCTAGACAGCATATTTAGCAAATGCTAATGCGCACAAGAGGTACACCGTATAAGCACAGTTTGTATAAAGTTCACTCCAAACCGATCAAAAACCGTATTTGGAACGATCCATGTCGTGCGCACTAAAGAAATTCCGTTGCAATTGCGTATGAATGATTTCTTGCACCGTCCAACCTGACCTGGCACCGTTCGGGAATCTTTTGGTACGTTTCAACAAAGGTTGGAATCGCTTGAGATGACATGCGTACTCTAGCTAGTACCTACCGTCATTTTAGTTTATGTATGTTTGGCTGGGTGTTTTCTATGTAGTACTACTAATAATGTGTATTTTCGGTTGGAAATATTCCATCATGATGAGTGAACTTTGATAACCGGATCCTATAATCGGTACCTGAATCTGTTTCAATCAGGCGCGATTCTGGTTTGTAATGTAAATGATGACAATCAAGATCATGCGCAATAATTCACTTCTAAGTAAATATCCATTCCGGAAGGATTCGTATTGTGTAGGTCTCCCTCCCCAGAGATTCTAATCCGACAAAGAAATACGCACTCGGTTAATATTGTCGCACACAACTTCTGGAAGCAACACAGCAATGCTGAGTCGGAGTGGTTGACAAATTATTTTTGACTTCATGCAAATATGTTTTTTTTTTTCAAGAACAATTCCAAATCTTTAATTTTGTTTAATCTATTTTTTTTTTCTTTATAGAGGAATATACAGTGTGACCCATTTGTTTTGGGAACACCCTGATAAAAAGTTAATTTCTTAACCGATTTGGTTCGTTTTTTTTTTTGATCGAAAAATTGTATATTCTTGGCAAAAAGTGACCTTCGCCATTTTGACTTCAAGGCCTACTATGTTAGTTTTTAGGAGCAAAATTTCAGGAAACCATATTAGCGATTTTTTTAGAAAAAATCTGTGTGCGCCACTGGATTCAGCATCCTTTAAAACGGGTCTATACAAATTTTCAACCGAAAATATCAAGTTGAAAAAAATTAAAAATTCGCACTTTAACAATCTTTGATTCTATCAAAACAAATAAAAATGACATAAAACTAAAAATTAGTAACTTCTACCAAACCACCATCAACTTCAATGCATTTATCATTTCTTTTGATAGAATCAAAGATTGTTAAAGTGCGAATTTTTGATTTTTTTCAACTTGATATTTTCGGTTGAAAATTTGTATAGACCCGTTTTAAAGGATGCTGAATCCAGTGGCACACACAGATTTTTTCTAAAAAAATCGCTAATATGGTTTCCTGAAATTTTGCTCTTTAAAACTAACATAGTAGGCCTTGAAGTCAAAATGGCGAAGGTCACTTTTTGCCAAGAATATACAATTTTTCGAGCTCTACAATCCAAAAAAAAAACGAACCAAATCGGTTAAGAAATAAACTTTTTATCAGGGTGTTCCCAAAACAAATGGGTCACACTGTATGTACAGGGTGTTTTTGCACCCCCCACCAAGATAGTTTATTTGAAAAGATATTGAAATAAGGTAAATAAGACTTTCATGGTTGTTCATGAACTTTTAGAATCTGTAGGCAAAAATGTCAAAAAAAGTAAGTTAATGTCAAATATTGACAGGTTGATGATTTTTTCAAATGGAACAAACATTGAAAAAAAAACAGAATAAAAAGGTCTACAAAAATTTGAAATGATATACAGGGTGTTCCATTTGAAAAAATCATCAACCTGTCAATAATTGACATTAACTTACTTTTTTTGACATTTTTGCCTACGGATGCTAAAAGTTCATGAAAAACCATGAAAGTTTTGTATTAACCTTATTTCAATATTTTTTCAAATAAACTCTCTAGGTGTGGTGCAAAAATATACGGCAACACCCTGTTCATACCACTAAATATTTTGCAAATTTGATTATTGATTATAATGTGATGCAGCACCTTTTATGAAGATATTTGTAAAATCAATGATATCGAAAGTTTCTATTGTGGTTGGTGAGTGGATATCTGGAATGAAGTTGACACAGACCAAAATACACACCTACTTCTTCAAAAAAGGAGATTGAAAACCAAGGCCTTTAAAAGGGAATAGACATAATCCGCTTAATGCCTAATATCTATTCTGTGTCGTAACAGTTCAATTTCGCAATTATTGCTTATTTTGGAATACTACTGCCCTGCTGCGCGACTGTATTCAATTATTATTGTCTTTACAAAGAACTTACTCACATATCAAATTTTTTTCAATCTATTCAATTCAATATTGAGTGAGTTATTCTATTGAGAGAAGTCTTGGGTTTTTATTTAACAGATAAGAATTTTTATTAGATTTATGGTCTGCTTTTTATTATTTTCAATGACAAACTGTATAGTTCAACGCAAAATAATATTCGAAAAATATATATATTCAGTTAAAACAAACAAAAATTGCCTGGAACAGAAGATTTACAACTAATGAATTCAAACAGCGCAATAAATAAGAAGCAGAAGAGTTTTCCGCATTAAATTTATTACATTTTTCCATGGTCATTCTTGACAAAATCAATCCATAAACTATATTACTTATCGTTTTCTATATTTTAATCTGAGTATGAACCACCTCTCATAACTATAACTATAACAATACAAACAAAAAGTTGGTACCTACCGACTTCTTGCACTGACTAACTGAAACTGAAGCCGGTCAGCCAAGATCTTCTGCATATTTACTTTCGAATCTATCCATGGTCATTCTGGTAGGGGTAGACCAATTATTACGTATCAACACAAAGATTAAATTAATGTAGGCTTACATAATTCAACTTTTGCCTTGTTGAGTCTATTTGATTTATTGTATTGGTATATTTCAGCACCATTAGTATGAATGACAATTTTCAAGATTCCAATATCAGTCAAAAAAGTCAAGAAAGAATGTTGTATTCAACAACAGAGCTTCTTGAATTTTGCGTGAAACTCCTATTCTCAAAATAAAATCCGAGGTTAAGAGCATGTTTTGCTTTGAGTAGATAGAGTTCCACTGCAATGAGGAACTAGAGTCAGTTGTTGACAAGTTCTATGGAGTGTTGTTCCCAAGAATATGAGCTGAAACAGATTTCCTGGTTGGTGCACTCGCGAACTATGTCAACTTCTTCACAAGAAAAACCAAAAATACAAGAGATTTAGGATGACAATGGATCGGATTACAAACAACGGGGGCTCAGAACGCTTATACATTTATGCTAATCATTTGAAGTTCTAGTGAAACGTCGAGCTCGCCATGGCAGAACATACTTTTAAACATTTCTCATGTCTGTCAGATATGATCCAGAAATACCGGGGAATATGTAGACAACTGCTTGGAATGGAATCAAGAAATAGTCCACTCTTTCTCCAGACACAGTCTCGCTATAACAATCGTGATGATGCCGACGAGCAGGTAGAAATCAAAATTTGTTTTTCACATGTTTTGACAGGATGACTAGCTGTTTGGATGGGATTGAGGAATAATTATTATTGTCCCGACTGGAGAGTCGACATCAACAAGACTCCGTGTCCCCATGGAACTGCTCGAGTTTTCTTGATACGCTGTACTTTTTCAATTTGACCAAAGCGTTTGATAATAAACAGGGAGAGGCATTTAACTTGAGACAGTGAATTAACTCAAAAACTATGTACTTTAGAAAAACATGTTTCAAGCAAAAGTTTTTTAGTGTCAAGAGGGAAATACAACGAATATATTTTTTTAACCTTGACATTGATTTCAAGGTCAAAATGTTCTTTTAAATGAAAAGGTATATTTTTCAGTGCAGAATCTTATTCCTAATAAAAAAAGGATGTAGCTTTTTCCTGAAACTTTTTTTCATCCTTTTTCAAAATATTGAAATAAATTTCATTTAAACGTTTGGGGAAAAAATAAAAATTGAATCCTTTTGCTTCTATGGCAACACTAACAACACGTCGGTATGTCAATGGGGGCTATGAACGGTTACGTTAACTTAACGTATCCATTTCACCATGGTAACGCTGTTAGCACATGGAACATTTGCATTAGTAAACAATCTCAACGTATACGTTAAATTAACGTGAGTGTTCAATCATAGGGCACATAATTCAATCACTATGGAGATTATAAGTGAATAGGATAATAAAACAATAAATAATACTTAATAATAATGATAACAAAGCTTTGATGCGATGTTAATGAGTGATTTATTAAAAGAATTGATAAAAGGTCATCATTTTGAACATTTACTTATGTGAAATGATAAAGACATGATCATCATTAACATTATTATTTTAAATTTATTTTCAATTGTTTAAGAAAGTTTAGTTCAATATTTTGAAGAAGAATGAAAAAGAGTTTCAAAAATGAAAGCTACTTATACTTCTTTTTTTATAAAGAATAAAAGATTCTGCACTGAAAAATATACTTTTCCATTTGAAAAAATCATGTTGACCTTGAAATAACCTTAAAATCAAGGTCAAGGTTAAAAAAAATGTTCGTTGTGTTTCCCCCTTGATACTAAACAACTTTTGTTAAAAACCTTTTTTTCTGAAGTACATAGTTTTTGAGATAATTCACTGTCTTAAGTTGAATGCCTCACCCTGTATATTGAGTACACATATTCTCCTTGTGAGGGGATTCGGATAAGTGGAAATACCTTGAAGTGGTTAAGGTCATATCTTTCCGGAAGAAATCAACGTGGAGATGAATCAGGGGAAATTAGTGTTTCTCATCGATCTCATTTTGGATCATTACAACACAAATCGGATGCTCCAGATGTCTTCTATTGGCCGATGTTGTCACGCTGATACTGAGGTAAAATGCGTGAGAGACTCCAGTAACTCCAAGGACAAATATCAGGTGCTCAATTCTCCAATTAATCCGTATACGAATATGCATTTGATTTTCCACACTATTCGTGTACGTATTTATTTGTAGAATTGAGCACCAGGAATCTGTGGAAACAATCAATGACATGGGTCGTGGGAGTTACAAAGTGTGTGATTCTGAAAGCACGCATGACGACAATTTGACAAGATGTTCGCTGGCTGAACGGAAAATATTAGAAGAGCGAAGACTATTATTAGAGTAATAATGGAAGTAGTCAAATGCGGACTTGCAACAATGTATTTTTTTTATTTTCCTTATTTTCTTGGATAAGTACAGACCCATGATCTCATGACATGTATCAAAATTGATTTTTCAGTTACCGGACATGCATAAACTATCCCCGAAGAAAGTTTCCTTAAAATATAAATATTTATAAAAAAAACACAATGTTCCCGACTTTATGACGGACACTGTTATAAAATTCACCTGGTACGGACCCAGACCCATAGAAGAAAAGTACAAATTCATCAATTCTTTTAGGGTACACAGTAGGTATAAAGTGTACCTACATCAAAAATTAATAAAGATTTCTAATCAACTCAATGGCTCATTACACAAGATAATTTGTTCTTGAGAGATCTAACGAGCAATCTGAACGTGAAAATATAATCTTCAGTCATCTATAACCACAATAATAATGATTTATTCTCCAAACAAATGATGTGAAGAATCTGCCAATGACCACCAGTCAAGATTATTCTCTGTTTATTTGCAACTTTGTTTAGCGATAGAAGGCTAACCACTTTTTTTCAATGATTGTATTTGATCAAGTTTCTTTAAACCAAACATATTTCAGGTGAATGATCTACATAGCAAACAACCAAGCATTGATCTCCTTTGTGATAATAAATTTTCATATTAGCAGTATTATAGCAGTGGGACTAAGATCAGGATAAGTCAACTATTACTCAATTGAATATTTTCATTTTATTCATCAATCAATGCAATATTTACATCAAATCCTCTGAAATCAAATATTCTCATTAAGGTATTATTTGCCTTATTTAACCCGGCCGTCACATTAATGAATTACCTTGAACCAAAATCCAAAAATATGAGTACGCCAAATTTCAAAGACGAGAAATTATTCAAATATATTTATGCTGATTAGAATAAGCAATGAATGAGGTGATTTTCAAGATTGTTATCGACGAGTGAAATATGCAGCTTTACTAAAAACAAATTATTGAGATTGTCAGCAAAACCTTGCCATCCTTGATATCTAAATAAGATGTCACATCAGGATGGATATCCGAACACAATAAGGGGCAATGGGATAGCTGGAAATGAGCGAGCTGGCCAACTTCATGACTCATGAGTCCAGAACCTGTCACTATTGCTCCATAACTGTTGATCAAAAAATCAACACTTAGCAAGGTGAAACCATTCGTTGATACTGAAACACTGTAAATCAATGATGATAGATGAAATCCGATCATCATTCAATGTAAGTCTACTGGAATTAGAAAAGTGACACGAATATATCAACAACCATATGAGTCTCTTTCACGACTTAAGCCTATGAAAGCTCTGCAGTGATGAGGAGGAAACAACCTCACACATCATTTTTGAATATAAAGTAACGTTGGGTGGTACAGTTTTGTCAGTACGCTGTGAATCGTATCGCCGATCGCATCATATATTATACGCTTGTATTACACCATTGAAAATATCTTATGTAACTGAGACATTTTTATACCGCTGCGATACTTATTGGCGTGCAACATATTATCCCGTATAATATGTGAAAATTGTTAATGTGAAATCACTTGCTTATAGAGTGCACGGTTTATCGTAAGGATTTACAGATTACGATCTATCGCTGTAAATAGTTCTATATGTATGTATGTCACCGCGACGCTTTTATATCGTTGAGATACTTCTTGTCGTGCGACATAATGTCGCGAATATGTGAATGTTGTGGACTTTGCAAGCGATCGATACGGGCTACATCGTACGATAAATCGAATCGCGTTGTGTGCAAAAGTCAAAAAAATAACATATACGCGTTATCATGCAGCACGACAAAAATTATCGCAGTGGTATAAAATTATTGCGTACATACGATATTTTCTTCGGAATCGTGCGACAGCTGTCGCGGCGATTGCTGTGAAGTATACATACAAGCGTATCGTATGCGTGCTTGTATACTATACCGTTGATTGAATTTCTTTTATTCAATCAACGACTATACGTAGGAACCCGCGATACCAACATTTCACACTTCCTTATGGATCCGATGTGGTGACATAATATCGTTCAAAATGGTTGTTTATCACATCAGTAGACTTATCGAATAGATATCTTGTTGTTCAGAAACTGGGGGTTAATTCATTTCTCTGATTGCTTAAAATCATTGAAAAATAACATATATTTTTTTTAATGAAAGATCCGACTTCACTGGCCATGAGATTTGAGTTTGCACTAAATGATATGAGACAACCAGAGCACAACTTATAGTTGTTTTATAAGCTGTGTGACCAGCAATAGCTAATAAGACTGGCGCACATGACCGACTATTTGTGAACATATAATGGAGAATTTGCATACATTTTCAAATGACTTGAAATTTTACATACGTATTCTAGACATTATTTGAAAGTCACTAGCGAAAAATTTTTCCCGAAAAACCCAAAAATATACTAAATAAATGAAAAAGAAGACGCGAATTTCACTGTATGATCGCAAACGGGGTGGAGGCTTATTAACCTCCAGGGAGAGAGAGAGAGTCATCTCAGTCAATACGCGAGACAGAGATAGATAATGTATTCTGTGACGTAGTGAATGTTGATTGACGCTCTTTAATCGGTGCTTACTACATTAATAGAGGTCGTTGGTTGATTTTTCAAACATCAATGGCATCAGTACTCACTAATCCTTATATTTTTCATATTTCCAAAAAATGTGCAAATTGTCCATTCCACTAAATATCAGTCCTGATGATGCATAAGTCTTTCTATCCCTTTCTCCACATTTGAAAGACGTCAAAACCATAAGGTACCTAACAAAGCTACTTTTTTATCCATGGAAGTTATTTTGGCGATTAATGGACTACATACAGAGATTAACAATTTGAAAAGTACTAATGGGCATCGTGCACAGATGCGAGATGAAGAAAAATCCTTGGAACCGTTTCTTTGATGCGTAGGGAAAACTAGCATCTACAGGTTGAGTCGGAAGGGACGGACCAAATTTCAGGAGTGTATTGTACACGCGATAACAATGTAAAAAAATCCATATGTTCTTATTCGTTGTTTTAAAAATGTTCGAACGATCAATTTATTTTCTATCTTCCACTTGTATCACATCTTTACATAAATAGAGTATGCCATGCTCAAGACTCTAAACTGTCACCCGCCTGTACTTCATGAACCCCTGTATGTGAGTGTCTATACAAAATACAAAGTCAAGGTTCGCAATGAATACTCCCAGTTTGTCGAAATCAATGCCAACCATGACAAGACATATTCGAATAGCCGTGAATGACAATAATTTATTTAGTTAGTAATGCAAACTACACCAAGTTCATAAGGAAGAGATTGTAATCTAGCCTAGCTTATACATGATGTAGTATAATGAATTGAATGCAATCATTGTAGATGTTGAGTTGAAGGTGTCGTATGGAAAACAATGAATAAGGAAATATGAATGAAATGAGAATAAGTGCATAATCTTAAATTTATTCCTTGTGATTTTTTTATGATGATTCCAGAATTTTGATACATGAAAAATCATGTGAAGATCCTGACAGAACCACTTTTCGGTGAACGATATATTTCGTCGTCAATATAACGAAGTGGAGTATCTCATAAAGATGGAAAATTGAGTTTTGTCGATTTGACCACATAAAAAGAAGAGCTCTTCAAAACCGCAAAGTGACATAAAACTGAATTTACAGTAGGTACATTCTGAGTTATAAAAAAACAACTCTTGACGTAACTCTTTTTTTTTCAGAGTATGGAATTTCACGAACTGACGTAACTATACTTATAGTATCTCTATCTTAGATGATTCTATAAAAATTATAATATAATATAATATGTATTATGAATATTTTATCACTTTACTACAACATTTTATAATTAATGCGATATTGATTATTATTCTTCTATATTATTTTCTTGTGGAATCTTGACCATCAGAACATCTGCCCAAGAAGACCCTATCAAATGGAGTGATTTTATGAGAATAACAGTGAAAAAGAGTCAGCCAATGAAAATATTTTATAAGACCAGCCACCTTCAAAATGACTATAAGACGTTCACTTCGGAAAAGATTGAAACAAAGCATACTCGATATTTCTTTAGACTCAATAGATAATAAAGAACCGAAGATCTCCAAAGAAAAATATAGGGATTTGAAGTCGTTGTGTCTTCATTGGGTAGTGAATAAGAATCTGAACTTTTATTTGTATTTTCTTAATACACAACAGGGTCAGGAGAAGTTACCAGAACGGTCGATTATTTCAAAAGATAGACGAGTTAGGAAAAAACGCCTCATATAAAAGTTGTGAGGCTTTAATATCTGTGGTAAATTGGAATATACAGATGAGTCGGGCATAAAGTTATGACAGACCAAAGTTGATTTTTTTCAAATGGAACCCCTGTATATTTAAGGATATTTGAATTATTTCTTTCTTTAATTTTCAGCAAAAATTGTTATACACATGATGTTTCTAAATTTAGTCGTTTTCGAGTTATCGCGTTTCATAAATGACATCTTTGCATCCTTGATATATGCTTCGAAACTCAAACGGGTCAAAATAGAGAAAAACGGTTCGCACTTTCTTTTCTCAACTTTTCACGGGCTATCCAAAGACATCAAATTAATTCTAGTCAAAAAATGAGAAAATGTGTTAAAAAAAGATGACAGTTGACGGGACGCGTATTGGCATTCCTTACTACGCTACAGAGCATAGATGAGCTGTATCGCAGTAAAGTATGGCTGGACTGGGCGCACAATTTGTTCAGCCATTGTTTACTACGGTACAGATCAAATGCGCTGTATGGAAGAAAAGTATATGGTACGAATGGATTTGTTCACTCCATTCATTGATTATTATCGTCCACTACTATATATAATGGAATTAAATTACATACATATGTATATGAAAATTATCTATTATAAAGGTGAATCTATATATAATTTTGATGTGATGATGTGTATAATGGCTTCACGGAGCCACATTCTGTGGTGCTACCCAGTGATAGGCCGCAATTCTAAAGACGCATTCCTGAACTAGATTCAAGTAGAAAAGGTCTTATTGGTAAAACTATTGTCATTGTGTCTTGAATATAAATATTCTGCTTTTCGAGATACAGGTTTAGAGAAAAACCGGACTTATTATTAGTGAATCGAGTAACTTTCGCTTGTTGCTATATTTGTTGTTATGGGGACTATGTTTTTGAATGTTCTTAAAAGCCTATGATTTTTCATGTGGTCAAAAAGTAGATTTTTTTCTAACCCTCCAACAACACTGTATCTCGAAAACCAAACCAGACCATGCGTCTTTTAAACTATGGTCTATCATTGAGTAAAACTTTGTATAGGCTCATTAGAAGCACACCGAAACATGCGAATTCAATTTAATAGCGTAGAACTCAATGTTTCGAATTGAAATACTCACATTATCATTATGAGTGAAAATAATACCATCCTATACTCAACAGTACACAATTTATTTACAGTTCACAGGCATAGTTTGGGTTAGTCTTGAAAAGTGGACTCTATATCCTCATTTTGTCAAATTGTGTGATCATGTGACGGATAGGTTACGTAGTTAGTACGTGATATTGAACAGTTTTGAATTTCGGTAAATAATATAGTCCAATAAAATTTTTAATTTGAAAAAAAAATGGGCAAGATGTATTTTTCAAAGTTTGTCAACGACGGTCTCCTGAGTGTAAAATTAGCAAAATCGGAATTTTTTCCCGTGCGGTTTTTGTGCAATAGGGGTGGTTCTTTTGAATTGTGCTAGAACAAAATGATGATACTAAAATCGTACATAAGAAAACTCTTCATAACTTTACCTCATGATTTTTTTTTTAATTTTATCATTTCCGGACTTAGCGGCCGCTGCATGAGCCGTATTTGGGGTGATTTCAAAAAGTTAGTTTGCCCTCAATTGATCCATAATGAAAGTGGTTCATAATAAATGGACAAGCAACTTCTCCTCATGGACTTTGTCACTTGATTATTTTTGAAGATAGCCCAGTTCATGGAATTGGGGTTATTTCGTTATTGTTGTCTAGTTCTGTAAATTTGCCAAATTGAAGATGTTCGTGATAAAATTCATATACTGTGACCGGCTAAAATTTGATTTGTGATTTTTTCGTGATTTCGATTTGTGAGTGAGCGCACATGGCTCCATTCCACCGCGATCACTAGTAGGTCTATTGTGGCTCAATATGGAGTACAGTTATTTTAAATTCAGGGTTTTAATTTTTTGGAAAACGTTCAAACATGTTGTTTTTATATGTGGATGCGATTTATTCAATGACAGTATACAGGGTCAACCAAAAATAAGTTACGACCATTACTTTCTTTGTTTCAAATGGAAACATGTATTTTTTTATTTCATATTTGAATTATGCGTGAATTCTGAGTATATGTTATGCAATATACCCCATACCTATATCTAACCGTTTTCGAGAAAATGGCATTCTAAATCCATAATTTTAATCATTCTAAAACTGGTTGATGTTTCTATTGGTTGAAAAATTGAAATGAATTTTCATTCAGCAACGTAAATAAGTGGAACTTACTCCGATAGAGATTTCCTGATTTCAAATATATAAGAGTTGGGGGTGTTATCTTTAACGGTTATATGGATATCAACGTTTTTCTAGGTATACATAGAATAGTTGGCTGATGGTCTCTTCCAATTAGGCATCCTTCTGTCCAATCTATATTATCATTATTCCTTGTATAGAAAAACGTTAAAATCTTCATAACCGTTAGAGATAAAACCCCCAACACTTGCATTTGAGATCAAGGAAAAATTAATTCTCTATCGAACTATGGGATAAAATACAGGGTGTCCTCAAAAATGGAGAAGTCTGAATTTTTTTGACTTCTGATACTCAATTGTTTTTTCTGATAAATTCTGATAATTCAGAAAAATTACTACAATTATGCTAATTTGAACCACTCTCCAGGGTTATTATTAACGAAGGAAGCAATTGGCCAAAATATACGAGAACACCCTGTACAATATACGTCCAATCATTGCTATTTTGTTGTAGCACATTTCAAAATAACCACCCTTTTTGCTCAAAATCCGCAGGAGGAAAATTTTCGATTTTGCTAATTTTACACAGGCAGTTACTGACAAATTCTGAAGAAAATCAGCTTTCCCGTTTTTTTTTCACGTTAAAATTTCATTGGATTATTATTGTGTACCGAAATTCTCAGCTGTTCAATACTATGTACTAACTACGTTACTTTTCCGCCACATGAATTTTACGAAATGAAGATAGAGTCGACTTTATAAGACCAACTCAAACTATCCCTGTACGCTGTAAAAATGAATTGTACTGGTGAGAAAAGCATAGTTTTATTTTTACGCATAATGATAATGTAAGTAGGTGTTTAAATCCTAAACATTGAATTTCACGCTATTAAATTAAATCCGCATGAATGGTGTGCTTCTAATAAGCCTATACAGGGTTTTATTCAATAATAGGCCATAGTTACGCAGAGACGCATTTTTGAACCAATTTCAGATAATCATGTGTCCTAAATAGTCTGGTTTTCAAGATACAGTGTGTTGGAGGTCTACTTTTTGACCACATGAAAAATCATAGGGCGTGAAGGAAAGTCAAAAATATCATGTCCATGTCAACAAATATAGCGACGAGCGAAGTTGACTCGATTTACTGATAATAAATCCGATTTTTTTCTAAACCTGTATCTCGAAAACCAGAATATTTTTTTTCAAGACACATTTAATGACGGTATGTTAGCCTATAAGACCTTTTCTGCTTTTCTACTTGAATTTGGTTCAGGAATGCGTCGTCTTTGGAATTACGACCTTTCATTGAGTAACACCCTGTGTAGACGAAGATTATTGTTGTTGGAACATTTTTTAGTTCTTATTTGCGAAACTAAAAATGGCTCCGTGAAGCCATCGCACACATCGTCTCATTAATATGATATAGTAGGATTTTTCAAGATTCACCTTTATAATAGATAATTTTTATGTACATATGTATGTAATCAATTTTCTTTATATATCGTACCTAGTAAAGGATAATAATTAATGAATTGAGTGAACAAATCCATTCCCACTATAAATGTACCTATTCATTACATGTAGCGCATTTTGGCTGTACCGTAGTAAACAATGGCTGAACAAATTGTGCGCTGAGTCCAGCCATACTTTACTGCGATACAGCTCATGTATGCTCTGTAGCGTAGTAAGGAATGCCAATACGCTGACGGGACGGTACCCTCTATTCAGATGACAGAATAGGTCTTGAAAAGTTGAGATGAAAAAGTGTCTATCTTGAACCATATTTCAGATTTATAGCATGTCAAAGGTGCAAAAATGTCATTTTGAAATCGCGATATCTCGATATCGGCTGAATTTAGGAAAAATATGTCTGTGTAACAATTTTTGCTCAAAATTAAAGGAAGAATTGAAATATACATTGATATACAGGGGATTCCATTGAAAAAAATGAAGCTTTGGTCTGCCTTAACTTTATCCTCGACCCTGTATACTCCAATTTATGACTTATGTTCAGATTTTTAGAGGCCTTACAACTTTTATATGAGACATTTTTTTCTAACTCTTCTATTTTTTAAATAATCGACCGTTTTGGTAATTTTTCCTAACCCTATATTTGAAAATAAAAATGTTTGTTTTTAATTTGGAAATAGTTATTTACGTTACTAAGGCGGTAAATGACTTTTTAAATTACGAGTCGAGATGTTTATGGACGAGGCGACGGTTTAAAGTGCTTTCTTGTCCAACCATACACTTGGAGTGGCAGTCCGCCTCACATTCTCACCAAGAGATGACGCCAGCCAAACCATGTCACCACTTGGGTAATAGATAGGTCAATTATATGTTACCAACATTCTATGTCAAGTTAATAATAAAAATTATGAGATGGCGCCAGCCAAACCATGCTACCAATGCAATTTCACAGTCTTTGATGATGTAAAATGTCATTTTTGGAGTAGTCAAGTAACTTTTTTTACAGTCTCTGATGATGTGACTATCGGACTGGTTTTGGGTCCGGTAAATGATACTTTACGGCACAGTATTTGGCGCATCTGGTGTTTTATCATGATCAAAGCGAATCTTCAATTTCGTCGGCGAGGTCTATTCTTTTTCATGACAACAATTCAAGGCACCGAGTCTAGCCCAGATCAAACATATTCCTACTAAATGCAGTGCCGGTAATTGGTTCCACTCGGCGGAAGTACAGCCTTAATCCTAAAACAAGCTGTTGCGTAGGTAGGTATAACGTTTATAATCAATGAAGCAAATGCAGTTGAAATCAAGATCATGAATATTTGGTACTGAAAAGATTTGCAACCCATTTTCCATTTCAAGAAGTTGTAGTTCATTAGCTCTACCGTTGCTTCTTAAAAAGACACTATTCTCATACCAAATTGAAGCTGACTTGATTCTCAACAATTTCTTTGTTTATGATTTTTCTCTAGAACCATTAGTTCACTTTAGACAGTACATTTCAAGGAACATGATCATCCTGAAAAATGTTCACTTTTTGAAAATAATGCCTTAGCTGGCTGGGCTGTAAGTTTCTAATCAGGTCAGATAATGACATATTTTGCTGACTGATTTTCTCGTAGCTGGGATTTTAACCGATGAAAATAATATCGTTGTTGAGCTCAAAAAATGAAAATTTAGCGACCGCAAGTAAGCCAGGCATATGGAAAAATTGTTTTTTTCTTCTGCAGAAAAAAATAGGTTTTCTTTTAATCTCTCGTGTATGGCATTTCCATACATTGAAATAATATAACAATCTAAGAGTAAACTAACAGTGCTACAAGGTTTGCACGAACATAGATTGTCCAAATAAAGGCGTCATTTTGTAAAAGAATACTCGGTTACTGAAGCATTTTTTGCTTATGACAACCGACAAAATGCATTATACCATTAAGAACCCGGCAAAAATTTCCCATAAACGGGTCAACTGTTGAGGAAAATTTACCGGTCGGACAATATTGCGAAGAGATCTTTGGTATGCCTAGCACACTTGCAGTTTCTGAATTTTCATTTTTTGAGCTCAACAATGATATTATTTTCTTTGACGAAACTATCGAAGCAAAATGACTAGTTGCCGGAAAGGACAAAATCTTAAGCCATAATAATTCTGCAATTTGGAGATTGATTTCATGTCTTTCAACTTTTAAAGACTAAAACCAAACCTAATTTACTGTTATTTTGCCGAATATTTTTGTTTTTACTTAAAAACCGATATTATTCGAGTTTAAACGCAATTTGCTATTGATCCAAAAGGGTGATTTTGGTCAACGCTTCAAAAAAACGTACATGTGGCATGTGGTACTTAAGTGTGCAACATATGGGATTTTTTTTTATGAACTGCACAACCAAAATACAAATATTGCCGGAAGTTGGTGCATGTTCGATAAGTCAAACAGCATACAGGGTAGGCCAAAAAATATGAAAATTGTACAAGAGTAAAGTACCCTTATTTCGAAAAATTTGGCAAAATGTTAAAGAGAAAAGTTGTTAAGAATTGAAAGTTATGCCTAAATAACAAATCATGGCCTCCTGACAAAAAAATTATAGTTTTTTTAAACATCTAATTATTATTTCTCAAAAAAAAATTCTCTTATATTCACCCTAAACAGTTTCATAAATTATTCAAAAACTAATCAATTTCGCATAACTTAGTTCAAATTTAAGCATATTTAGAAAATTTTACCGAAATTTAAATTTTTTTAGGGAATCACAAGCTTCATGTTTGTTGCATATATGCATATTAAATTTAAAAAAATTTACATTTAAAATGAAAAAAAAAACACTTCAAATGAGAGTTTTTTAATATGCATATTATCATTAATAATGTTCTACCTTGTGAAAAAGAATGTTTGCGATATTTTTAAGTTATGTTCAATATCGTTGCAATAACCATGAAGCTTGTGATTCCCTAAAAAATTTTAAATTTCGGTAAATTTTCTAAATATGTTTAAATTTGAACTAAGTTATGCGAAATTGATCTGTTTTTGAATAATTTATGAAACTGTTCATGGTGAATATAAATATATTTTTGGGAAATTAGATGTTTAAAAAAATTGTATTTTTTTCTTAGGAGGCTATGATTTGGTATTTAGGCCTATCTTTCAATTCTGAACAACTTTTCTTCATTACATTTTGCCGAATTTTTTGAAATAAAGGTACTTTACTCTTGTACAGATTTCACGTTTTTTGGCCTACCCTGTATGCTGTTTGACTTGATGATAATCGAACATGCACCAACTTTCGACAGTATTTGTATTTTGGTTGTGCATTTATTAAAAAAAAATCCCATAATATGTTGCACACTCAAGTGACCACACTGTATAACATTATTAATTCATGTTACGTAGAGAATAGAAAAAGTTATTCATAAAATGTAAAAATTTTGTCCCTAATAGCCCCGCTTTACGGTATATGTATAATGAGTTATAATACACATACAAGCCACTCAAATATATAATATAGATATAGTCTAGTAATCTGAGGCTCAGAAACGGCGTTTCCAGGACAAAAAAGTAGTTTTTTTTTCACTGGTTCTCTGGCATCTCTGAGTAGCTTTGTACACAAATTATCGGACTTGATGTTTGTATAAATGTTTCGCATAAACCTTCTATAGGGATGCCGTTGCATTCAGACAATGTGCGGATTTTGAAGCAACAAAGCGAGAAGGAGCTATGCTATCAGCCTTGTCCCATCTGGTCGGATTTTCTATTTCTGCGTTTGCGTCTAATATGTTTCAAGATATTCCGAACAACCGGCACCACCGCAACGCCCGGGCGAAATTCATAATATCAAGTACCATTTTGCCACTACCGGCAACACTGACTATTTCACTCAAATCACTGAAATTGCGCATTAAGGATGAATCCGACGACAGGACATAATATGTCAGGTCTTTCAGCTTGCTTCAATGTATCGGTACCGTTGAGATCATCATATTTATTTTTAGGTATATGATGCTGCGACTATTGTGCATGTCGGCATAAAATTTAGTAAAGTTATTGTCATTCTGAAGATATCGTCTCTTTCACTTGCTCTTCTCAATTTTCAAGCACAAAACCAATTGACCAAATGTGAAGTGTCCGAGGCGTTAAGAAACATCAACGGAGTTGCATGATTTGTTGGAAGGAATAAATAAGTAGGAATAATACATGTTAAAGATAAAACATTCTTTATTTGTGAAATCCATACCTAAAATCATCGATAACATGCAATTTATCTGACACCCAAAATTTCACATCACAAAAAGTAAGGCTAAACAAGAGCCTTTAATGGTAAACTTACAAGCAGATAATACTAACCGTGAAATCAAAATATGTGAAGACACAACTGAAATATCTTATGTAAACTCATCTGCACACTGAAGATTTCAACTAGTTCCTTAAAATTGTTCGAAGACCAATAATTGAAAACTACTACCATAGGCAATATTTCATAGTATGTCACTTAATTGTCGCAACTAAGTGAGGGGCTATTTTACATAAGGATAACTTACACTTGGCTCAACAGAACTTCCATCTGTTGCCGCACTCATTGCAAAGAACGAAAGTGGTCATAGGTTCATCAGAAGATCTTGTTTGCAGTTGGTTGTATGTGCAATTGCGTTTTTTGCACTTTCCGCATTTCAACATGTCCGTTTTTGTACCTAAAATGTAGACGTGCAAAAAAAATGATTTGAAAACCTATGAGCAAATTGAAAAAAGTATGGCAAAAAAGATATTCGAATTATTTATAACAAGACAACATTTACCTTGAGCAGTCGCCAACTGAGCGTCATTAATCGACTCTTTAATGAACTTCTCCCTGAGCTGTTTCACTTCGTCATTGGCCATTTCTTCTGCAGTCATCGTAGCTAAACGCTGAGCTGAAATAGCACCAACTCTATAGTTATTCCTTAGCGTGGGATTCTTCAAGTCCTTCAAGTTGGAAATCCTAGATCTGATTCTATTTTTGTATCTGTTGTCTGTGTTTTTGAATTCTTGGAAAATTGCTTCTTCTAGTTCTTCCGCTAGTTCTTCTGCAGTCGCACAACCTTTCGAGAATAAGTCATGAATCATTGAGACATACAACATCGAAATCATTGAGAAAATTAACGAAAAAGACTCACCATCAAAATCTTCATCTTTAGAATCGGTTTTGATGGCGCTGGCTAACATTTCCCTACACTTCAGTCTAACTGAGTCGGTTGTAACACTGCTTGGAGGAAAAGAGGTAACTTTCTTCTCCCTCTCCCTTTCCCGTTCTTTCTCTCTTGGTTTTTCTTCCTTTTTCTTCTCCTCCTTTTTGCTTTCTTTATTGTCAGAGGAATTTGATGTTTTACCTACAGAGATGTAATACGAAATATGACGATGTTATTAATTTTGTAATTTACCATCGGTGTTGTTCAAGAATTTCTTCCAATTTTTTATAAGTGTTTTAGCTAAGGATATAACTTCATCGTCTTTGCTAGATTTGCGTAGTCCATTGACAGTCATTCCAATTCGAGTTTTGGTCAGAACGTCTAAGTTGACTTTTAAATTTTGTAGTTCTTTCAAAAGATCCAAGGCTTGTTCTTGGCCCTACCAAAACAAGTTTACGTTGTAGAGCTTTGAAAGGTGAAACGAAAGGTTTGTTACGAACTATGTTAGAAACTACTAAGGGTGGTGAATCTCATAACAAAAAAAAAATTAACATATGCTCGGAACTGCTACGATTTCGAGAAACAAACATGGTGTTCGCTTTATGGATATTACGGAATTTTAGTCGTGTCTTTCCACTCTTTCCAGCGTGCGTTTTAGAAAAAAAAATTTACTGAAAGGTTTTCTCATTTTCAATAATAATTATTATCAATAAATAGGCTGGTAAAATGTCAGCTAATTCTGAAGCAATCTATGTTTTGTTTATGAAAGTCAGAGACGTATCTAAATATGGTTTCATTTTTCAAAAAAATCTAGAAAACGAAGCAAGATAGTAGCAGAATTTAAGAGACAACAAAGTTGTATCTTTTTTTATCCAAAAAATAATATCCTAACTGGTAATAAGTCTACTCAACGATGTTTTCCGTACAAAAAAACCTTCGGACTCTATCTGCAAGCGCCACTGGAATTAATGGACCAAAAAAATTCCCAATAAAGGAGTCAAAAAAATGTGAAAATGTCATCAGATTCGTCCAACGCATTTCTTAGATAATAATTTAAAAAAAAATCTTTTTTCTCAAAGAGCGTTTCCGGAAGTTTAATTATTATTTATACGTAAAGCAAAAGGTATAAAATAAGGTGGTTTTGGAATAATTGAACCTAAAAGGATTTCTTCTCAAATGAAATATCCATGCGGAATAATCTTTTACATCCAGAAATGGTTATATAAAATTTCAGAAGATCCTAATTCCTATTTTTTTATGAATAAAAAAAATACGTGCATGACAAAGTTACTTCTATGTATTGACATACGTACAAACTTTTTCCTTATAATTTGCCAACCCTTTTGAATTTCTATTCACAGATAAACAAAAATGTGTCATGATTTTTCCTGAAGATTTCATAAAAACTAAGCGAAAGATCAAATCATTATGGAAAATCAGGAAAATTGGGAAAGATTACGTTTTTCGAATGATATGCCCCATTTTTTATTATGGATCAAGATCTCATATTCCGCTTTTCAAAAATATTAAGTTTGCTTATGTTTGGACTAGCCGTTTTCGAGTTATTTGACTTTGAATAACTTGATGTATATTTCAATGCGGGCGAATAATGCAATAATTTATCGCAACCTCCATGGAAAACCATGGAGAACCAAAGGAAACAAAATATTTAATGACAGCATAGTACTTGATATGAGTAACAATTATTATTTTCCTTCGTGATCCATGGCAGTTGCCATGAAATATATTATTATTCCTCGCATTGCAAGTTATTGAAAGTGAAATAACTCAAAAACGGCTAGTCCAAACATAGACATAGATATTTTTGAAAAACGGAAAATGATGAGACCTTGAATCGTTGATAGAATTAAGGGCATTCCATTTAAAAAAGTGAAACTTTCCTTATTTTTCTGATTTCGAATAGTGACTGGTTCTTTCGCTCAGTTGTTATAAAATATTTGAGAAAAATCATGAAACATTCATTTGATTTTTTTTTGTATCTCTGTAAATAGAGTTTTTAAAGGATTGGTATATTATAAGGAAAAACCATGAACATTGGATTGTTTTATGTATTTGGTTAGCTATTTTGATGGAAAAACTAGATTTTTTGGAAATCACTATTGCAATCCAACACAAAAAATATTGTCTTACATTAATGATGCCATCATTTCCTCAAAATTCATTTATTTTATGCAATATGTTTTTTTTTTAATATAATAACTTCCACTGGAATTATCTTGGGAATAATTGTCAATCAGCCTTCACCCGTCCACGGATATTTCTCGTTAAAGAAACATGTATCAGCATAAATTGAACAATCGTTAAGATGTAAAAATAATTCTCATCAAAAAAATTGTTTCTGTCAAATGTTTGTTTTTCCCTAATTGGGGTGCGTGGAAGAAAATGCTGCGATTCTTTAAGTTGGAGAAAAATGAATTGTATTTGAAAAAACAAAGAAATAGTATAATTTCTGAAAAGAAAATAGAAGTCAAAGGCATTCTAATCTTTTCCTGTAGCATCTTATTTTGAAAAAAGAACAATCACAACCAACAAAAATTTTGGAGACGAAGACCAAGAAGAGTCCATAATGTTATGTAAAAATAATTGAGTAGGTGGTGTTGGAAATGTTTTCGTCGGAAATGGATTGAAAATATCCAAAGGTGGGTCAGAAAGTAAATATGAAATTTTATACAAAATCGCATTTTCATAATATGCATGTAGGACGGTAAGTACATTGAAATTTCATAACTTGCGTCAGAGAGATTGGCACACTTATCGAACCTACGAGTCTTCTTGATATCGTGTTAAAAGTGCTCCAGACACTGACAAATCAGCATTCACGCTTGTTGAAGACTGTTATGTGGAAAGAACAAAGCGCCAGAGGATGAGGAGGAAGAGAATGAGAGTTAACAATAGCGACTTTGAATATATGGAAAAGGAAGACGTATCGGACGATGACCATCACTTCCCTGTGGTCTTAAAGTCACCTAGATGAAAAACCCAAAAAAACTTAGTTTAGAATTTTTTGTTTTTATGATTCTTATGAGTATTCATTTAAGTTTATTATTTGTAGTTACACTTCAAGAATTTTTTTTATTGAAAGCTTTATGAAAAATAAATCCTGTAACAAGATTCTACATTCTACAATATTACAGTATGTCTCACTAAGTTGAAACCATATGGAAAACTTCTTTATTATTAATTTTAGGAGAAAAAGTTATTTTTCATAAAAAGTTCTGCTCGTTCTAAAATCTAAAATACAATGATCAGATATACATTTTTTTTCGGGCGTTATACGGGGTTTATAAAATATGAATTTCGCCCAAGAGTCAAGTACCTATCTTTGTTTTTGAAAATATCAAGAATGTTTAAAACTAAGTTGATCAGAATTTAAAACTTTGTTAAAATATGGTATTACACCCATTTATATTGAAGACATCATTTGCCGCTTATTACTGCCGAGCATAAAATCCGGGTCACCCCAAAATTTGCATTTATTTTTGAAATTTTAAGCCTTCGCGGATTTGATAGAGGTGTCGCATAGTTCACTAACATACAGCGATACTTTAATAGCAGCTGCTTGAGTAAAAACAGAGTTTTTGTTCTTTTGTTCAATGTTTGTCAAAAAAAGGGTCCATCACCCAAATTCCTGAAAACCATCATCAGCATACTGAGGCATTCCATGCGTGGTATTACCTCTCAATTGCAAATTGTTGTTTGCGTTAGTATTGATGTTATTGCTAAGTGAAATGACCATAAATCTTGTTGTTGCGGCACGGAGGCAACCCTAGAAGACAGATGATGGCCGCGGTCAACGCGAAACTTTGTTTAGTATCTCCAGCGTGCAACGAGTATCGCAACGATACCGAAAGACTGGTCTGCTCACCCGAAGACCTGGCTCAGGATGAGAAAGAAGTACAACACCTAGAGACGATCGCCTTCTCGTTACTTATGAGGTGACAAGAGGTGAGAAATGTGAACATAAGTGAGTGGACAGTTAGAAGGCGACTTCATGCTGCTGGATTATCATCTTGAACTAGGGCTACTGGACCGCCTGTTTTCCGTGAGCCGCGAACTGCAAGGCTAAATTTTGCCCGAGAGCACTACTTGGTTTGGAGAATAGACGATTGAAGTCGGGTATTGTTCTCCGATGAATCGCGACCTTGTCTAACGAGCTCAGATAGACGTTTAAGAGTGTGGCGTTGGTGCTGAAGCATGTATCGCCGAACGACTTCGATTTGGTGGAGGCTCCGTTATGGCATGGGGAGGCATATCGTTGCATGCTCGCACAGAGTTGGTCTTTATCTAGAATGGGACTTTGAATGCGGATAGGTATCTCATCGACATTCAGACGACTCCTTTTTTTGTAACAGAGGTCGTTAAATAATCAATATAAATTTTCACAAACTCAAATAAAAAGGGTTTATGGATATTAAAATCTTTTAGCATATTATTATTGCACTTGACCTATTTTGAAAAAACGATGTTTTTTCCTAAAAATTATTTTTTTTTACTTCACGACAGAGATAAACAAGATGAATTCAATTTTCTATTGTAGGACACTTATGACACTTTTAATAGAAGCAACGGTTGACAAATGAAATAAAATTACCTTAGTAACTTTAACTTATGCCTTGGATGAAGCGTTTGAAAGAAAAATCATGTTATTTTTCACATTGTAGTAACGATTTTATTAAACTGTTAAACATGTTTATGTTAACATTAATAACTGTCATTATATCTTCGTGATAATTAATTATGGACCTTGATAGTTTCAATATCTTGTTTATAGATTGCTACGTGATGTAGAACTTTAATGGAGCATATATTTCAAAAATTTACTGAAACAAATTGTGTAGTCTTTGACATAAAAATCAATCTTGGGGTCAATGCAAAAATTCATAATTTATCTATTTTTAATCAGATTTTTATGGGTATTTCGCCACACCCTATCAAAACATTCTCACTAAAGGGGCTTAGCTTGACTCAAATTTCAATAAAAAATCACCTATTTAGAGATCGAAGATTTATTCAGTAAGTCAGTAAGTGAATGTTTCAATCAAAACAGTGCTTATAATATACCTGATATTGATTTTTAATTTCTCAACAATGAACTGATAACGGAGCCGATTTTGGAAACAAATATGTTTTTTGTAAATTCTACAATGAGCTGTGCGCCCATCTAGTTCTCTATCGTTCATGATGGTTGGCGTAACAATTACAGAAATTTCCCTCTATGGCCGTTATACGTGTACAGAGTGTTCCGTTAGCCAATCCTTTTCTGATTATTCGTCCCAAAAAAAAAAGTTAAAATGGTCAAAGATAAACTAAATTTGATAGGCATTCAGTTTCACATGTCGAAAAAGATAAAAACGCATCCTCGAACGCATCGAAAATAGAACATATTTACAGATGCTAGAGTTTTTTAAATAGGGCAGGGAAACCCCCATATACCTATTTCAAATTATTTATTTTTTTAATCACAAGAGATCTTTCGTGTTAGACAAAAATATATGGGGTGTCCGAGGATGTGTCCAATTGAAAAACTCAAGCATCTGTAAAAATGTTCTATTTCCGATGCGTTTTTATTTTTTTAGACTTGAGAATCTGAATCCCAATCATATATTCATTAACTTTAATCATTCAAACATTTTTCTAGGATAAATATAATAAGAAAGATATCCACTGGCTAAAATATAACGGAAAATATAACCAAACCAAACGCCAAAAAACAACATCGAACATTTTTGAAATCCCAAATAATTGTTTTTCTGGAAAAGGACGTGAATTTTTATGCTTTTAAATATGAATTTTAGTTAAAATATACAAGTTTTGAGCTGCGAATCATAACCTGTCTCCAACCGCCTCAGTCAACTGAAGCAATGAAACGTGAACTAAGTACCATTACTTTTATAACTTGAAATTTGAAATTGATGACCATATTTTGAATTTGCTTCCATGTTTAACGAGGAAACTATATTTAGACGACAACAGCCTGAATACCTCAGCATGTTTACTATTATTTCAAATCATACACTCTATAATTACTGCCAGAGAAAGGATAAAAAATGGTCTATTTAAAAAGCCCGGACAACTTCAGTACTATTCAGTAGAAATCCAAGCGTTGGAGACTCACTAGACTATTCACAAAACCTCTACTCAACAAATATCTAATCTACAAACAAGAGTTATCTCTGATTGTAGAAGAGAGATTTCAAACCATGAATAATGCTTATAGCCGAATCATCAAGATTCATAAAATATTGCAAACTCGCCGGGTTTGGGAAAACAACCGTTCTAGAAACATACTCTGCCATCTTCCGACGTCATTTTGCTGAGTTTTTTCTGGATCCTCATAACTTCCTCTTCCACACTCATTTTGTACTGTTTAAAATAGTTTCGCTTAAATCACTTAAAACGCGGGTATTTCTGAAACGTTAAATCAAGAACTGGCTTTAGCCATTAGCCAAAGTTTCTACCAGCTCGATGCTCGATAGGATAGACGGAATTGAAGATTGAAGCTTGAAGCATTCATTGACGGCATGACGTATGACGTCATGACTCAAGATGTCGACTTGAGCATGTAGCAACAGCGATTCTTTTTATTAATCAGGTCCGTATTCTTCCTTCGTACTCAAACTCGTTTAAGAATTGACGGAGTTTAAAAATACAAGATTTCGTATGCACTGGCGAAATTAGATAAGTTCAAGTCGGTTAAACGCATTCAATGTTAAACGCCCGGTTTGGAGCGTTTAAAATGACCGATTGCACCAATAACCTATTTTGAGGATACTTAACGCTAAGCTAAGGGACCCTTATGACCGATTGCACCTTGCACCAACCTTCACTTAACAAGGACTTAACTAAGGGGAAGGGGGCCTTAAATTTTAAGCAGCCCTCAATTCGTTTTCATTTGCACCAACACTCTTTGAGGGCCCTTAACTAAGTGTGTTCTAGCAACGTTAATCAAATCTAGTCATTTCTATAGTAACTTTTCCATTATTTAGGTTAAAAACCTGACGAGAACAATGCGATATGCCGATATGTCATAACCTGATTTGTTTTTGTTCACAGAATGGTGGTTACATGTTTTGGTGATATTGTTAACGAGTTTTATCTGACCACTGCTAATTTATTGCGTTCTTGGCAGGTTTTCTTTAAACAGACGGGAATGGATGCAAAACAAAGAAACCCTGAAAGTTATTACTTCACCTGTCATGATCATATTCGAGTTGATCTTCCATCTGAGTCAAGATATTTAAAACAGTGTGCTTATCTCAATAAAAGTCTTCTAAAAAACCCTATGATCCATTTCCTAAGATTTGGCCGCTCATAGATTTTTCGAGGTAGGTATTCTGGTAAATCTAGTGTATTATCCAAACCCAAACTCCAAATAGTTCAAGTGATCCATTCTCACTACTTATGACAGTGGACTGTTCGAGAGACTCTTAAAAAAGTAGTATTCTTTAATGTAATTTATGTTACCGATGCTTCCACGGCTAAAAGGCCAAAAAATCAAAAATGATATTTTCATTTAGACGGATTCTACTTAATATTGGTATTAGGGTTTGCAAATCTACCGACTTTCAATTTACCGGTAATTCAGTAAATTTTTTAGAAAATCACCGGTTTACCGGTATTTACCGGTATTTTGCAGTTGAAACCAATTGCAATAATAAGCAACTAAATTACAAACAATTTTATTCAATAATAACAAAAATATAAAAGAAAAACTGTAACTTGAAAAATCTTCAACAAATTATAAAAACAAAACAAGAAAATCTTAAATAGTGAAATTACTATAATTTCGTTTCTTACTTTTCCAACGATTCCTTTGTTGAATAAAAAATGCTCTTAGAAAACAAAGCTTATCAATAATATTATCACTAATAAGCCGCGACCTAATTTTAGAACACATTGTTTCAGCTGCAGAAAAGGCTTTTTCAGACTCAACGCTAGTAGGCTGAGTTGTCATAAGTGACTCGAAAGCTATTTCAAGTATTTTCCCCGAACTCCCTCCTTCTCAAAATACTTCATTTCTGTTTTCACAAGTGTTTTCATAGAGCACGGTATCATCGATCATGAGACCATTCCAGTTTATGACAGACCAAACTGTAATGGTCTCATGATACCATACTCCATGAAAACGCTTAAAGTGAAAATTTCAAATAGTAACGCTCCATCGTCAAATTCAATTCAAAAGATGCTGGAAATATTCTTGACATAAAGTTTGGGTTAGGAATAAATGATAAAAATGTCAAAAAAGCATCTTTTGAATTGAACTTGACGAATTTTTTCAAAAAGTGTATGTATCAATGTAGTAATTAAATGTACCGCCATTTTGTAGTAATTGAAGATATCGACTCAATATTCGAGGGTTATAACGTAGGTACTCATCAGGATCTTCAAAATGAGGTGTCACATGACCCCCCTTTCCATTTATTTTTTTTTTCCAAAATGGCGCCCAGCCGCCATCTTGAATACTAAAAGTACGTCAGTAACATCAAAAAGTAGTATTTCGACAGCAATTAAAGTATGCCAACTTCCAAAATTGTTGGAGCACACATAAAAAAAAAAGAGGGGGGGACCTTTTAGAGCCGCACTGTATAATGGATATTTGGTGCTGATACCTAATTAATTGTTTTTCTCATTATCTAACTGGAGTGTGCTTATTTTATTTTTCAATAAGGAGTTAGAAGAGGAATTACTTCTTGAAACCGATATTCTCGACATAATAATTGTTCTTGCATGGATATTGGATTCAAATAACAATAAAAAATACTAGGTATAAGCGGACGGACCATTTTGATAATTCAATGAACGTTATGTCATTTTTTCCGGAGATTTCGCTTTTTTCGTGTTATCTACAAAGTCATCAATGCCATAGCAGATGTTTGTTCACATCAAAATACCATTTGCAATAATTATTGATGAAATGAATAAAGTACAAAATGGTTTTATTCACAAAATATCACGTTTCCTATAGTTTTGGGATGTCCGTATAAAAAATCACCACATGTAGTTTTATTTTAATTCATTATAGCTTTCTTGTTCTTTTCCCGTAATATCATTTTATCGATAGCACCGATGAAATTATTGTTGGTGCTGAGGGGACAAGAAAAATCATGCCGAAATCGCCTATCATAAAGGAATTATAATAATTCTATGCGTAAACACATACGGAAATGGACGCAGACACAAAAATTGAACTTGGAAAAAACTATCAGAGTTAAAACTTTATAATATGGCGGAAATAATACAATATAATAATAAGAAAATAATCTTCAACCATATGACCTTTGAGATTTTTATGTGATTCACTTCTGCATTATCAAATATGGATATTTTGAATCATCCTAAATAAAAATCTTATTTCTGGTGATTTTTCGTTCCGTTTCTTTCTGCATCAAGATTAAGCATTTAACTATGTCCAAGTGTCAAATCAATGATTAAAATATTTAAATTATTTCAAATATACCATACATAATGTAAAGTTTACAATTTAAATTTCGCTTCGAAGTGAAAGTGACAAATATCCGCTTGTCAAACGGGAATCATATGGTACCATCTTCATCGAATTTGTGTTCAAAGTCACGCTCACGCAAAAACATTGTAGATGGAAGCATATATGATATCTGTTTGGCAGGCGCCAATTTATGACTTGCACTTCCAGTGAAATAGTGAAATTGATCCATTAATGTCAACTGTCAATACATGAGCTTAGTTCGAACTTGCAAGCGCAGTTGTTGAAATATCACGAACTGCGCATGCTTAACAGTTCTCAATTGGTTCGGGACTGCTTCGTAACCGACCCACGAACAAAGCTAATAGGCGGATTTTGGCGTTAACTAGGTTACGAATTTCCTAACCTAACTTTTTTTCGCAGTAGGGACAAATCTCTTGGGAGGTACCAAATTGAGTCGTTACGTTATACCATAAATAATATAATACTTTTAGTATCCAGAACGTTTTGGCATTTGATCCCGAGCTGCTATCGATATATAACCAATCAATTACCAAACCTGGTAACGACAAATCGGAACCTGGTTAACGCCAAAATCCACCTAATACGCTAGGTTTCTGTGACGTCATGACGTCAGCTGTCAGACGGAAATATCCAAACAAGCTATGTTTTATTACCTCAAAAGCTGACTTTTCACTCGGCTAATCATATACGCACTAACGGGACACACGATATATGTAATAAACCCAAAAATATAGTCCAAAGAAGTCCAAATTGAACACAAACACTGATTTAAAACTCACAGAAAACAAAACCACAAGTCACAAAAGCTTGTTTGGATACCAAATTCGGCCACGACCAATCATATGGTGCCTGTGACGTTTTCAAAAACGTCGCGTATAGCCTAGTTTATACCAACAACTTGGTTCGCGGACCAAGTACCAAATTCGGACTATATCCGAACCAAATATTTGGTTCGAATGGTGTAAACAGTTGCGGACTAAGCTGGTCCGCTCTTGGTTCGGTACTCACCAGCAAGTGTACCGAACTAAATTTGGTTCGATCTAGATCAAAATTATGAGGTTATGTTGATTGTTATTATTGAGAATACGCTAGGTTTCTGTGACGTCATGACGTCAGCTGTCAGACGGAAATATCCAAACAAGCTATTTTTTATTACCTCAAAAGCTGACTTTTCACTCGGCTAATCATATACGCACTAACGGGACACACGATATATGTGATACACCTAAAAATATAGTCCAAAGAAGTCCAAATTAAACAAAAACACTGATTTAAAACTCACAGAATACAAAACCACAAGTCACAAAAGCTTGTCTGGATACCAAATTCGGCCACGAATATGGTGCCTGTGACGTTTTCAAAAACGTCGCGTATTGTGTTGGTTCTGAGTTTCTAAGGCAATCTGAGCGTACTTACTCATGTTTTTTTTGGTTACGAATTGTGTTGATGAATAATTTCGACTTGTTTTTGACATTTGACGAATTGCGGGCGTACACATTTAGTTCACGCGTTGCAAGACGGTGTGAACGGGCAGGAAGCAAGCATTGGTCCTACCGTACTATCCCCACCAGCTTGGTCCTATCGGACCGAACTAAACGAGTTATCGATGTAAACTAGGCTGTCTCCAATCTCCAATCAACTTGAATACCACCAAAATGTCATATACCTAGGCTAATCATTATTAAAATGTTCCCAGAAGAATTTCCGACGTTGCCGACCTTTCTCTAGGTTTAACCCTTGTATAAAAAAACTATAACTGAACGTTGCGAAAACCAGCACGGTGCATACCGAGAAATATTTGAACGCGGTTATCTGTAGAATCGGAGAATAGAGGCCTCAGCTCATGGATCAAACCATATACAGCTCATTTTTTATTTAAAGCTACAGTGACAGATCAAAATTGGAGGTTGAAGGTCTAAAAAAATTAAATGCCATTAAGTGCTGGCTAAGTGAAATGAAGAGATAAAATATTCGATTATAAACTTCATTTTCTCGATTAAAGAAGGGTTATGATCATCAATTCCAAAATTATCATCACAATCTATTCCCGAACGTTTTTTCCTATCAAATCCAATACTTTTTGAGCAAAGCAAAATAAAACGAATCACAGTTCCATTTATGACTATCGTTTTAGAACATGCTTGCCAACTTTTAATTTATCAATCAAAGTTCCAGGATGACGATCCATAGTATACTATAGGGGAGAAGGAAGTGGAGTCCTCAATTCTTCACAAATTTATTAATCAACTAAATCCCTCTTCGCGTTTCGGCTTATCTAGCCATCATCAAGAGGGAGTCTGCAGATAAAAATTGACAAAGTAATGTTAAAATGTCCAAAATAAACTAAAAGGTAACTTACAGTTATTAACTAACTAAGTTAGTAACTTACAATTATTGTATATCACATTACTGTAGGACCTTTAACCTACAATTTTGATCTGTCACTGCAACTTTAAATAAAAAATGAACTTTACCTATAAAACTATAATGGTGGGTCCTCATGTGCGTATTTCAAGGACGAAATTTTCGCGGGTTGCGATATGATTGGTTTGTGATATTCCCGCCGTCAAGATTCAAAATTATACAACCAATCAGGACGGGTATGTCAATACGCTTAAAATGTCAAAACGCTGCCACTACGCCCATGGGAACGCACCATAACGTCGCCGCTACCAAACTAGTTTGAGAACGCCACTGCTTCCCAACGTCATCGTCGCCGTCACTTGTCACGTCCATCTTACATCAAACTTCAAAAATACATAAACATAAAAATTTCCTACATTTTTGATTCTTGCTTGATTCTTGATTCCGTTTTCAGTTTTCTGTTCTTCAGTTCAGGTTCATGTTCATAATTTGAAATATGAACAAGTCAAGTGTGTTCTCTTTCAACAATTTACTGTACATCACTCTACACTCTATCTCTTCCTTCATGAACAATAGACAATAATAGACAAGTGATTATTAGGATTATTTATGGTTGACTAAAGCAAAGCCAAATAGTTCAGCTGATAACTATCCAGCAAAATTACCAAAAATGTCGATAAGGGCAAATTGGGAAATGTACCGAAATATTAATCTAGCAAATATCTGAAAAATGGTCGGGTGAAAAGGGCACGTGAAGATGGATGGCCCTAATGAACGGTTGATGAAGTTAATTTTCGAAAGGGACCTGAAAGTGATCACTTTGAACACTGGTAAGTCTGTTATTTTATTCTGTATTTTGTTTATTTCTGAGGTTTTTACCATAACAGCAAGGTAAATTTTTGTGCGCATTGTGTGACTAAAATCCATCAATATTTGCATTTGCAAATGACAATTATTATTGACCCATTAAAGAGTTTTCATGACCAGAATATTCGATTGAAGGTTTTGTATCCTTGAATTCTCATTAGTTATGATTGGTAATCTATTAATTTAATGACAATTCGGTAATTAAATATTTTGTAATGTTTCAATCGGAGTTTAAATTGATGTTATTGTTTTAGAATAAATTTTGTCTTTCAGCTACACAGTATGAATTATAAATTTGTTAAATTGTTACATACGGCACGTGATCCTTAAATAAGTTCTCAATGCTGGAGTCGATACTGGAGTAGGTTAAGGGCCGATATTTCAATGTCCGGGTCCGGTAAACTTTGGTCCGGCTCGAGAATCGATATATTTTTTGTTAAGGTGAAGAGTATATATGGAATAATTAAGTATCAAGCAGAAAATTTGCGGATGATGAATGTTTTTTAGTTAAAATTTTATCTGAAAACTCTCTCGAATCCAGTGCTAAAACTCCCTTGCCTGACAGCTTTGTCGCAGACCTCACGGCAATGTTGTATTTAGAGTATTAAGATGTCGCTCACGCGGCATCAATGTTTAACCAAAACTAACCCAAAGCAATACAAACTAACCAAAAGTAACCCAGACCAATCCTAACTACAACAAACTCTTGTTTGACGGTAGACAGACATCCTGGCGTATGCGACTTGGCAACACTGCCAGCCGTAAGTCGAGCTTTGTCATGTCAACGATTAGCCACCTCCTACGCCTGACCTACGCCTATGGAGTCCTCCATACCTACGCCATGAAAGACAGAAATCTGTAACATAAAGGAGTTTTAGCACTGGATTCGAGAGAGCTTTCAAGTAAAATTTGAACCAAAAAACTTTGCAAAAAACATTCATCATCCGCAAATTTTATGCTTGTTAGTTATTCATTATGAACCGCTCTCTCCACTAAAACCAAAAATATATCAATTCTCGTGCCGGACTAAAGTTTACTAGAACCCAATGTCCATTTAAAATTAAGGTACACTCCCGGTGCATTTAAACGGCCCACAGACGATGCAATTTATTGTACAACTGCATCGTACAACGTGTCAACTACAAAGCAGTATGTTCAGTCTCAGTCAGTATCTATAATCGTTCAACGTGGCAACAGCTTTGTCACAAAAAACATTAGCTGCTGTAATAGTCGGGTTGTTTTCGGATGATTCGATTCAAGTGAAAGAGGGAAAAAAGAAGAAAGAGTTGTGATTTGAAAATGGTTCCTTAAAAAGACATATTTATCCCCATATGAACTTACGTAACGAACCACGCATCACAGAACCAAAAAAAGTCATGAACGTCAAACTTGTTGTACGACAGATTGCATCGTCTGTGGGCCGTTTTAGAGGTTATTCTGGACCTTTAATTTGTCTGCCGTAACTGCGTGTTTCAATTGCGACACTCACATTAGATCCTTGGCTAAATGAAAGGAGTGGCGCAATGAAGGGCGCAATTGAAATACGGCCGAGAATACGGCACTTTTGGTGGCCAATTTTAAAATTCACATCAACATTAAATATACCTTAGCCAAAATGTCACTTGATGTGACATTGAAATATCGGCTCTTATTTCAACTCGCTCGACCGACCTCGTTGTCCGTGTGTGGGGCCCTTTTGACTTATCACACCTGATATTTATTCCTCGATCTATTCAACATTTCGGGCTAGTAGAGTCATCTTCTTCTTCTTCTTCTTCTTTTCAGCCCATTGTTGTCCACTTTTGAACGTAGGCCTCCCCTGATTCTTTCCATGATGCCTTGATCCGGTCTAAGCGATACGCTTGTCCTGCTACCTCTTTAATGTCGTCTAGTCATCTTTTTTGAGGTGTTCCGATTCCTCGTTTTGTTTCCCTTGGTCTCTACGAAGTAATCCGATTTGTCCATCGACAACAGTGCCCTGCCCAACTCCACTTAAGTTCTGCAATTGGCGCCATGATATCTGTTACACCTCAAGCTGACGCCTAACATTGCCCGTTCCATCGCTCTTTGCGTGGTGTGTAATCGGTTTGCACTTTTTACGGTGAGTGTCATAGTTTCTAACCCGTATGCTGTTACCGGGATAATGCATTTTACGTAGACCTGTCGCTTTAGACCATTGGGAATTTTTCGATTTTTCTATATATAGCCCAGTTTACCAAACGCAGTCCAACTATGCTGTAATCTTCTTGACATTTCTGCCGTCTGGTTGTCCTCACCCAACATAATGTCCCAGGTATATGTATTCGTTAACCTTTTCTATGTCCTGATCTTCTATAGTGACGTTGGTGTTCTCCGTACTCATAATTTTGGTTTTTGTTAAGTTCATCTTCATGCCTACCTGTTTTGATGTCTCGTTAAGTTGTTTCAACATGGTTTCTAATTGGTCTATGTTACTACTGATCAAAACAATATCATCAGCGAATCGGAGATGATTCAGGTATTTTCCGTCGACATTGATACCATTTGTCTGCCACGGTAGTTTTTTGAAAATATCCTCCATCGCCTGAGTGCTTCGGTGATATTAGGTGTGTTTGTTATTTCGGTGTAGGGTAGGGTAGTGCAGACTGCTGGTGTGAGTCATGGCTGTCAGTGTAAAGGAGATTCAACAAACGCGTTTGTGCAGATTCTGCAGATATTCTTACCTAAAAAATAAACAAACGAAAACAAAACAACGATGGATGATTCGAATAGTAATGTTTAAGTATTAGGGATTATATTGTCTGAAGTTTTTGACGATGACGATGATTCCTTATCTTCAAGTTATGATTCTGAAGACGGCTTAACCGTAATAATTTTAAATGCACGTGAACGCAAAAGAAGCGAACTGTATAAAGACAGTTTTATGAAACTGTAGTGCTTGGTGCCTGCCTTCACGGATATTTGATTCAAAAGGCATTTCCACATTGGTAGAGATTTATTCAACGAATTATCTTGATATCAACAATTTAGTTGATACTCTATCAATAGTTGGGTTGGATTAAGGCTAGCATGCTCTACCAGATAAGCCACAGCAGCTTGGCTTGGGATCATTATCGTGATCGCTGCTAATGTTGATTTTTGAGAGTTTATGAGAAATGTTGCGAATTCCAAAACTAAGCAGGAAAGGAAATAAAAAGGAAATAAAAGGAAAAATAAATCAATACAAAAGCTTACTAGTTTCGCATCTTTTTGCACCTTGAGTGGATAGAAAGATTTCATATGTTTGATCGGAGTCTAATCGTATAACTGTATACATTCACTTTCACTATTTTCATCACCCATTTTAATTTACTTGGTAAGATCCACACTGATTCTTCACTACAAATTTTCCTTTTTGATTGTTTATCTCGGGGTTTATCTGTATTATTCGTTAGGTTAAGACATGGTTTGTTTACAAAATACACGAAATAAGCTCCCCACCCCATTCTACACTACGCCACACTTGTCACACCTTCTCTTGACCTGGAGTAGCGATTGCAGTGATGGGCAAGCTACCCTGATATAACAAACACTACACTGTTTGCACTAACTGCATAACAAACGCCGCAGGGTAGAAAAGTGTTGTTTCGTGCGCACTAGTGGAGCATAACAGACACACCTATTGTGTCTCCCTGTCTGACCTTTTTTCCTATAGTTATTTTATTAGTAGTTATGTCCTCGCTTATATGTACATTTCTGTAGATGGACTTTAAAAGATTAGTGTAGCGCGAATCAATTCTAGCATTCTCCATTGCTGTCCAAATGGCCCAATGGAGTCAAATGCTTTCTCGTAATCCACGAAGGCAAGGTGTAACGGGATGTTATATTCTGCGCTTTTTTCAAGAGATTGCAGAGACTGTAGGTGATTCGACGTGACAAATCCTCTTCTGAATCCCGCCTGTTCTGGGGGATAAAAATCCAGTGCAGTTGTCAATCGATTTACAATTATTTTTTTAAGCAGCTTGTACATGTGGGATAGTAAGCTAATGGGGCGATAATTCTCTATTTTACTTATATCTCCTTTCTTAGGAATTATAATTACGTTGGCGTTTTGTCTTCACCAGGCGCTCTTCTCTTATTCATGTGTTTCAATGCTGCACCCATTTCTTCTGTACCAATATCGGGAATTTCTTCGGAGTTCACGTTCCTTATGGTAATGGACTCAGTGTAAGGATTTGGTATGGAGAGGTTAGTATAGTATTGCTCTATGACGTGTTTGATATCTTGTTGCTCTCTGGCTATCATTCCGTTCTAGTTTGAGATTTTGAAGATCTTGGCTTTACCTCGAGATAGCGAGTTTTTTAGAACCTTCATATTTGCGTTGTCTTCTATAACCTGCTTGATCGTTTGGGTGTTATACGTTCTTATGTTTCTTCGAATACGGTGGTTTATCTCTGTATTAAGCTGTCTATACCCGGCAGATTCATGACTTAGAGTTCTTCTCTTTTCAATTAGTTTAAGAGTATTCTGGCTAATTTTGGGGTTTTTGGGTTCTTTTTTAAGACTTATAGCTTTTTCTTAGCGGTATGAATGCTGGTTACAATTTTATCTGCTAGTTCTTCCAACTCGAGATCTTTCAGGTTCTCTGTAGGAAGGCGTGATGACAGCTCCTGCTCGTACTGCGTTTGATGTGTTTCAGCTGTTAATCGATATTTGTATAAGTTCTGTTTTTTATTAGTTTAGTTCTTGCGATCTTGGTATTGATGATGATTGTTGCTCGTATAAGTCTCGTATCGCTTTCAGTGATAAATTTGTTGAGGACTGAAACGTCTGTATCTATATGTTTGTTATTTACTAGAATATAATCTATTTCGTTTCTCACGAGGCCGTTTGGACTTAGCCATGTCCATTTATTTATATTCATGCAGAATAAGTTTTCGTTTTGCAAATAATTCAGGAGCATCTCTCCTCTGTTATTTCTTTCTCCGGTTCCAAAGTTTCCTACGTTGTCGATATTTTCTTGCTGTGTTTTGCCGAGTTCTGCGTTAAAATCGCCTATAACACTTAGGAACTTCACTTTTTCGGAGTATAGTCATAGTCATCATCATTGATGACTCTACTATACCATTGAGTACAGTCATCATCAATGTTGAATGTAAATTGTTCAAAATACTCGAAAAAATTCTACACTTTTGTCTATTTTATCCATATCCTTTATAATCATCAGGAAAAAAAACAATTCCAAAAATTCATGTCGGATTTCGAACTAAAATTAGTCTGTTAGGCGTTGAACGAAATTGTTCGCATATTTATTAAAGAAAACGAAGGTGTGCATGGTTTGTCTGATACGAAACTTTGGATCAAAAATTTGATGGAGAGTGTACCTAAATGAAACAACGAGTAGCGACAACTCGAGTTTCAAGTTTCATAGCGCATGCGTGAAGTGACAATCTATAAACTGCGTCAATATTCATTTTTGCAAGTTATGTGTGTTTGTGCCTGAAGATTCGTGTGTAGGGTTGCGTCGATTTAAATCAATTGATTCAAATCGCGTTTTTAATCACATGATTTAAAAAAAAAAATCGTTGATTTGAATCACGATTGAAAAAATATATTTTCCTTTCTCTTCTTCCATTTTTGAAGAGTAAAATTAAATCAAGTCATCAAAATACATTCATTCAGTCTTGCCCATGCTTTATTTATCGCTTTTGTTTTTTAAACATGATTAAAACATGTCAGTTGAGTAAGTATTCGGTTACTCAAATATGTTTCACGAATTTCGTTAAATATGTCCTGTGAGTGTGACAGTAGTTGAGTTGCGTTCTGTTATGTGTCAAAACTTGAAATGAAATATTATGTTCATAATAAGTCTATCCTGAATATTATTATTTAAAAACACAATTCATATATGAAACAAAGACTTTAATAAAAATATCGATTAAAATCAAAAAAATCCGATTTAAATAAAAAAAAACAGCAACACTGAAATGTACCGTGCGTGTAAAACAAAACGTCGTGATGGAAAAACTGTTTGTTTGTTTCATTTCCCCAAAGACATTGAAAGGTGAATGTCACGTTTCATAATGTTAAGAATGTATAAATGAGGCGAATCTCTGTCACTGAGACAAAACGAAATTTGACGAAATAAATAATTTGAGGAAATTCATACGTCATTTGAGAGAGAAGGAAAATTTGGTCACTAGACATTGATGGCGCCGATATGAGTGGTCGCTACTCGTCTACTATGCTATTTAGTATAGGGATAAAAGTGAGTGAAATATTTCTTCAATTGAACCTATCAAATAATAAAAACCACTTTACAAAATTACAGGTATTTCTTTTATATCCGGAAGTAGGTATTCAGAATTTTTTGAATTTTCAAAGGGCGTTGAAGCTTTGCTGTACCGTTTCGAAGTTAGCAATGGTCAACATCCAATTTGTAACACCTTGTATTTAGTAAGGATAGAATTTGTAGTACCTATACTGTGTCCCCCAATCTTACCATCCAAGCTACCATCATTTCATAACATCATTTCCTGAGATCTTTTTCGAAAATTGAGAACATTTATGAAGATGAACGCGACAGATCAAAATGTAAACGACTTTCTAAGGTTTTTCACTTTTTCCTACTCTATTTACCCATGGAGACGGACCGTCCGGATTCGGTACCTTAACCGGACGCCCGTTCCATACCTATTTATGAAGTATTCTAGAGTAAAGAGTTTTAAAAAAATCCAATTTGGAACCCAAATTACGACACGGAAGTGAATAGGCGGAGTAAAACGAGTACCGGTAATTGTGAAGCTGGGTTACTTTGGAACTAGGTACACTCATTTTTTATTTTCGAAGGTTTTCACATTTTCTTCAGACGATTCTCTTCGTTATGAACCTGTAACAAACGGACGCATTTTTAAAAACCTCACAGTTAAGGCTTTCCCAGACTGGCGCGAATATGTGCGGCGGATTCTCCCTGATTTTTGACATGATTTTGACACTTGATGACACATTCTACATGCAAATGTGTCATGATGTGTCAAAATAAATGTCAAAAGTTAGAGAAAAGTCGCCATAAATCCGAGGCGGAATAATTTGACGCGAATATTTGCGCCAGTCTGGGCGGAGAGCCTTCGTATTATTGTAGGAATAAATTATCTTATCAAAAAACCCGCCACAGGATAACATAAAACTATCATAGTCATAGGCCATCCAGGACAAATCATATTTACTCGAATATGCAGGGTGTCTCGCATTTTTTTTTCTTGACACATTTTTTTCTGTTGGACACTTTGAACAATCATTTTAAACAGTTATTTTCACAGTAATATATTTTTTTTTTCGGCATTAGGGCGGTTCTCGGCACAATAACACTATTAAATTTAAAAAAATCTAATCTTGGTAAGGAAGCATTTGCGGACCCATGTTCATCGGACATTTTCTTCTAAAGAACACGTAGTAAAATTTTGTTCCTTACCTCGTGGGTCATCCTGTATACAAATTTTTGCCCCAACTGTGCTTCAACATATTTGAATGTATCGATATAAGTATACTCATTTGAAATGTGTCACAATTCTTCATACTGCCTCTGAAATATTTCCATTATCTTATTCTAACAATGATATTATTTTCGTTATTAAGACCCGGTTTTCCTTTGAGACCATATTCTTGGCTCTGAAGAGTATATTATTCTTGAACTGTCATAATATTCTTTTGAATAAAAAAGAATTTATTCGGTGTCTTAAGACGCATGAGATATCCATAATAGTCTAGTAAATGGAACTTATGTTATTGAGATTTTTATTCAACGGAGTGTGAAACGATCGAGAAAACGACAGTTATTCTGCTTCCTCATGATCAGGGTGGCCCGACGCAGACGCATGGGTTTGAATAGAATAACAGAAATTTTCAAAAAATAAACATTTTTTTTCACTTTTCGCCTGTTTCATCAACATGGGAAGTTAAGATCGTATGTACTTGAACAAGTTATCGGCCAAATGGCGCCCGCACACTCTAAGCACTTGAGTAATTCTTTTTTGAAACTCCTAAGCCCACTTATAACGAATTCAAATAAATGAATCAACAATGACAATAGCTAAAATTAAGTAGCGCAGCAATTACACACAAAAATAAAATATCTTAAGCTAGAAAGAAAGCCAGACTAGAGTCTTCATCATCCCAGGCCAGTCCAGAACCATACCTAGGTCCGAATCTAGTTCTAAGTAAACGAGTGGCAGAAGTCAAAAACATTCCACCATTCAAACTTAGCAAATGAACCGAACAGAAAACTAACAGTAACAGGCTTATAATATTCAATATTATTTCATTGCTTCGGGCTTAGGTGAATTCGTCGAAAAACAATTCGTCATTTTGAATAGGTATTTAGATAATTTCATTTTCACAAGGAGAAAAATATTGAACTCCACACTTCGTAACTGGAACGGACCCGCTCATTATTGAAAGTGAGGCAAGTAGAGATGGCAATAGTTACTAGTGCACTGCAAAACAGGGAAAAAGTCGTCTCCCCGTTAAAATTTGTTTTGGCGTACAACCGCATGGGATGTTTAAAAAAAGATGGACTAGGTCTCCGGGCATTCGAAATCGGAAATCACAATATTTTTTATCAGGGCCAAAATTTTTTATTGCGAAATATGTCAAAAGTGTGTTTCACTACTTTTCCACACATACTTCGTCATATCTCCGGAAAAAATCTATACAGGGTGTCCGGGAAAATGTGGGAGATCTCTCGGATTCAGATAGAACATTAAAAAATAAGATGACAAGTTCCCATAATTTTTTTTCCTAGCGGCCCTCCCTACGGAGATACGGCCCCCTAAAGGACCCCACTGGAAATCGGTTTTTCTTGAATAACTTTTAAACGACTCAATATAATTCAATAAAAATTTAATATGATAAACAGTAGTAAGGACCTCTCAAAATACTTCCCTTAAAACATAATTAGCTTGTTTAGTTTACCAGGGACGGACTAGATTGTACATTTTAACGCTCAAATTTTTAACACCCTGTATGATAAGGAGTTAAAAAAAATAAATTTGGATACCTTGAACATTAAGCTAAAGAAAAGGTACTCTTGTTCATTGTCGATAAAATGAACCATTTTCGAGAAAAAACAATTTTTATTAAACAAAACCTCGAAAAAAGCCATGACGAAGTGGTGCTCTTGACGAAATTGTGAACCTAACGCTAGGAAAAAAATTTATGGGAACTCGGATTCTGATAGAATATTAAAAAATAACATGACAAGTTCCCATAACACAGGAAAAAAATTTATGGGAACTTGTCATCTTATTTTTTAATGTTCTATCTGAATCCGAGAGATCTCCCACATTTTCCCGGACACCCTGTATATCAAAAACTTTTTTTTTCAAATGATAAAGGAATTGTGGGAGAAGGTAACCGGGGTAGTTTCGTTAGTATGGAAAGTTTAGTTTTTTTTAAAAACTTCGAAAAACTTCAACAATAACTTTTCTGCAGAACTATTTTCAGTAAGCGAGAAACTTGTTTGTTTTAAGGAATTTTGCTATACTATCTGCGTACGAAATAAAGGCAAAGGATCAACAAATTTTTTGAAAAAAGAATCAACTTCCTAAGTTCTACAGTTTTCGACTTATAATTTTTTGAAGTTGAGTTTCCGCATGGGCGGCTCGCGGCGCGGCGTTTAAACAGCCATGCCTTGCCGCGCCCTGCCTTAAATGCAAATGCTATTATGGGGCCGTCCAATTGGTTTTATAAACTCAAAACTGTAAATACAAGTTCACAAATATTTTGAAGTACATTATAGCCTTGGATCAATGATCTGCACAATCTGTTAAGCTTTCTTGGTTTAGGCTGTTAATGCAATTCGCATATTTTTCTGATGCAATGCAAGAAATAAACTTTGACATCTTGTCGTCAAAGTTTCTCTCACATCATCGAACACTGATTCTTGAGTGGAAAAATTGACCTTCCAAGTATCTTTTTTTTGGCTTTATTTGAATTGTACCAAATTCTTGATTAATACAAACATTTAAGAAAACATGATTAACAGATTAATTTGACTTTCGTCTTTGTGATACTGGGTGGTCCATTTGAGTGGAGACAGCCCGATATCTAAAAAACGATAGTTATTTGAAAAGTTAAAGTGAAAGTTATTGGGTCCTGTGACATTAAAAAAATGATTAGGATTTTGGATATTAACATAATAAAAAAAACATAATTAAGACGTTCTTAACTATGGAACACATGACATAAAAATCGTAAAACGTAAGCATATGTTGTGCGTATGAATACAGTCATATGACTGCAACCCCAAGAACACCAAGCTTGATGTTTAGCTAGTCAGTCAATACTACTCTTCCGCTCTGTAATAATATATGTAAGTAGCTATTTTATGGGTATTGTTTTGTCAACTTTTCTTTAAAATATATTTTTGAGGCCACACATGCTTTCGTTTTATGACTTTAATGTGATGTGTTCCATAATTTAAAACGTCTTGACTATTTTTTTTTACTTTTCGAAATTCCAAAATCTTAATCATTTTTTTAATGTCACAGTACCCAATAACTTTAACTTCAACTCTTCAAGTAATTATCACTTTTTAGATATCGGGCGGTCTCAAATGAATCTATTGTGTTTTGTTACATGTCTGTATCAATTAAAAATTTGGTACAATTGCCATATTCGAGAGGCAGAAAAAAAATACTTGGATGGTTAATTTTTCTACTCAAGAAACCATGCTTGATGATGTGAGAGAAACTTTGACGATAAGATTTACCTGCATTTCACCAGGAATAAAATTTTGCAATGACTGTGAATATGCAAGTTGCTGCAGAATCTGCCTAAACCAAGGAAGCTTGAAAGATTGTGGAGATTATCGATCCAAGGCTATTATATACTTCAGAATCTTAGGGAACTTGTATTAACAGTTTTGAGTTCACAGCAAAAACCAATAATAATAATGTTTAATGCAAGGCGCGGCAGCACGGTAGTTTGAACGCCGCGCCATGCGGAAACTCAACTTTGACTAATTATAACTCAAAAAGTATATAACATAGATTGCTGATTTTTTTTCAAAAACTTCTTTGAACCATAGGCTCCATTTCATACGCAGATAGTATAGAAAAAATCTTCAAAATAAAAAAGTTTCTCGATTACTGAAAATGGCTCTGCAGAAAATGTTAATGTTGAAGTTTTTCGCAGTTTTACAAAAAAACTAAATTTCTCATACTAACGAAACTAACGGTTACCTTAATCCACAATTCCTTCATCAATTAAAAAAAAAAGTTTTTGATATCTAGATTTTTTCCGGAGATATGACGAAGTATGTGTGAAAAAGCAGTGAAACACACTTTTGACAGATTTATGACAAATTTCGCAATACAAAATTTCGGCCCTGATAAAAAATGTTGTAATTTCCTAGTCTATCATTTTATGAACATCCCATGCGGTGGTACGCAGAAAAAAAATTGAACATTTTTGCCTCTTTTTCAGTGCACTATACGGGTATCTATCTCTTTCTAACTGATTGGAAAAAATGACACACTTTACTGCGTTTCGTCGATAACGACCGGGTTCTTTCCAGGTAAGTAGTGTGGAGTTCAATGGGAAAAACGAAAAACTCACCCAAACAAAACCAAAAATATTGATGCTTTCATAAACATTAATACTAACCGTAAGGTGATGTCATCTTTGGCAAACTTTCCATTCGATGAATTATTCATTCATCGAATTGTTTTTCGACGAATTCACCGAATACCGTCTGAATCAATAAGTATCTAATTATTGCAATTTGGGGAACGGAATCAAACATAAGTTCTTTCTTTTCAGACATCCATATCAACAAAATCTGCCGCAATGGCATGACCCTCCTGGGTGCTGCGGCACAAACCGGCAATCTACCTCTTCTCAAACTTCTCATTGACTTTCACAACAGCAAAAAAGTTCCGTTAAACTCCATTGAGAATAGAAACAAACCTCAATATCTACAGCTAGATAAAAATAGTCCAAAGAGATGTAAAAATATAGGGTATGTTTTCGAACTTTAAACTACATTTGTAGTAAGATTACACGGAAATAACTTTTAGATATTTTGTTGTAACAAGAGAGGAAGAAAATGAATTTGGTGATGGACCAACGCCTGAGGGAATGGAAGCGTTGGAATGGGATATGGAAGTCAGTGATGCCACTAACTTCAATACAGGTAGTTTTTATATATGCTGTTGGCATATGACATTGTTCTTCATGACAATATTGCCAGGACCCAAGTTTCATGTCATTTTAGAACCAGAAACAATAGAAGAAGACAGCACCGTTGACCTTTACAGATGGTATGCTAATATTTTGAACAGAACCGCCGTTTTGTTGGAGTCTCCTGAAAGAGATTTCAGTAGACTCGACAAACACGGTCAGAGCGTCTTACATTATGCCGTCGACTCTGGTGATATATATTTTTTTAAATCGACAATGTAATAATAGTTTATTGAAGGGTCCATAGAAACAATGGAGTACCTTATGAATGAATTTGGAAGGGAATTGAGTGTTAATCAGAATGACATGAATGGCTTCAATTGCCTCCACAAAGCTGTATCGCGCGGAGATGTGAACATGGTTAGGTTCTTAATTAGAAAAGGGGTGAATGTTAACGTGTTTGCTGGTTCGTTTTATATCAATGTGAGTTTCGTGAATTTACTTTTCAAATTGTAGGCAGGCATAGACAAACACCACTTCATATAGCAGCCAAAATGGGACATCATGATATAATCCATCTGCTAATAGAGTCAGGTTTGTGTTGGCAAACTTTATTTACAGGGGATTCATATCGATATAAATTTTAAGGTTGCAACGTTAATTCTCTTGATTCAGAGGACCGCACAGCTCTGAACTGGGCCGTAAGGCAAGGTGACGAAGAAGCCGTAAAAATTCTATGTGAAGCAGGTTCCCTAGTGAACAATGAAGAACCTGGTGAGGTGATGCCTCTAGATTTGGCCGTGTATAATGGTAATGCGGCTATTGTGAAGTTACTCTTGAAACATGGCGCACGAATTATTCCTTCACATCACCTACTCCATAAGGCTGTGACTCAGCATAATTTAGACGTTGTGGTAGCACTCATTGATTCTGGATGCATGATCAATACCAGAGATGATAATGGGTTTACTCCTATAATGACTGCTTGTTCGAGGAAAAATGCACTGATTTTAAAGTGAGTATAAGGATATCGGTTTTGATGTTTGATATAATATTAGATTCTCATTTTGCCATAATTACTGCTCGATGTTAGGGTTCTGGAATGATTTGGGCAGGCGTCTATGGAAAATGAAGAAACACAATAATTGAAGGCTATGGTGGCGGTAGTGGTTCAGTGGTGTCTAAACCCGAGTCGCAACTGACGTGCCCGTTGTTAATTTACGGAATTTAAAGCAAAAGGTTTTTTTCAGGTGATTTTTGAGTTTTGTACAATAGGTACTCGAAAGTCGCTAACTTTTCACCAAACAAAAACTGACCTAAACGGACCTGGTTTGATTGTGGCCATGTGTGGTTAATTTTTATTTGGTGCTAACGCGACATCAAAACTCAAAACTTACCTTAAAAAATAAACCTTTTCGCATCAAATCCTGCAAATTAACAACTGGCGCGTTAGTTGGGATTCGGGTTCGAGACATAAGATAAGTTACATTTCCGTTTCTCCATTTCAGTCGATTGTACTGGATTGAAGGTGATGGTGCGTGTTTTTTTCTGTACTGAAAAACACCGTTCTGTGTGAACTGCGCCTACCGATGTCTTGAATTACTGCTGCACATCCTGGCGAACCTCTGTCGAGGCTATAAATCACTCATGGGAGAAAGGATATTTTGCTCTCTCATAACTTTTATTGTGTTTTTGCGTAGAGATTCAATTATGAACAACCCTCAAGGTTTCACTGTGGTTTGCTTACGCAATGGGTGCAGTACCATTATTATATTATAACTTATTTTGTTCTACCTACACAGTTCCAGCTTCGCTTCTGTACCAGTGGAAGTGATTCAACTTGCTCTGGCGGAGTTTACACTCTCCCAGGTGTGTTCCTCTTATGGCGTTGCTGTATCACATTGTGAAAAGTTGTTTAATCATCTTCCCCACATCCTCTGCATGATGGGTCATCTGCCATCCCCATCACGGAAAGGTGTTTTTTGAAAGGAGCATGGCCTGTAATGAGACCCCTTGCTTTCCTTAGTTGGGTCCTGGTGTAAGTCTTCAATGATATCGGGTTTTCTGCAGATAGAGCATCAAGAAAAGCCTTTTAATGCTTAATGCTTGATGCCAGAGGCTTTCCCAGTGTTTTTTGTGTTGTGATACAGTTCAGTTGAAAAGATTACTCCTGTGCGATTCTCCACTGATCCGCCACGTGGTCTTCTGGTTTCACAAGCTCGATCTCGATATTTCCAGTAGCGAATTGTGGTTTCCACCTTGCTGATTTGCCACTTTTTTCTCCTTTTACCAGGATAAGATTTATTGTGTTTTGTGCTTTGTCTAATACCGTTACATCTCTCTGAAATTCCAGTACTGTCTTTGTATTGATTTCAAAAGCCTCTAGTGCCTGGATTGCCTGTGTATTGTGGTTAATGATTGAGATTGTTTTCCTCGTAGGATAGCTCTTCCTCATGTTCACAACACCGATTTGTAGGACAATGAAGCCTGCTTGAAGGTCGGTAATCTGTCTGCCCAGGTTAAGAACTTCTTGCCTTCCCTGTTCAGAGATCTCCCTTACACCCACCGATACCCCAAACTATGAGTGTTTTTAATCAGCCCACCAGAGTTCCCCTTTTTCTCGTTTGAGTCTGAGAATCTGGTTATTTAATTCTTCAACTTTGATGATATTTCTCATCTTGGCTTTGTCCGTTCTAACAGACATACATCCAGTGTTTTCTAATTGCTCAGATATGGTACTGTGTCTACTTTTGGAGATGACATCATTCCCATTTGAGACTAATCTTCTATTGTTGTTTGAAGCAATTTTCTACCCATGTCGCTTCTACCAACCCTCTCCAAAATAACCAAAATCCGTCTGTTGAATTTCTCAGGGGCGTTCAATATCCTTCACCATAGCCAGTTTGGTTTTCATGCTGGTCGGAACAGCATCTAAATAATCCACTAGACGATTCACCACCTGTCTCTTCTGATTGGATGATTTGAATCCTTTATGCCGTGCTGATATATGGTGTAGAATGTTGATAGCTAGGGCGTTTACGAGTTTTAGGTTATGACTTGATCTTTACATATTGATTAATGCAAAGAGTATTAATATCCAACAAGAGGGGAAGGTCTGTCCAATTCGCTGAACATATACGTCTTCGTCTCTTCCGCTGGGAAACGTGTTTCAAATCGACAAATCGAGCTCGCTCACATGGGATGCGGCAGTCGATGGTTTCGGATAGATGCTAAGCGTTGCGTATTTTATCTCAGTGTACATACAAATGGACTGAGGACACAAAATTTTTCTTATTCTCAGTGTACCATCGAGCGAAGTATCGAAATTTTCTGTTGATGGTCACGAAAACTGGACCCGTTTCGAAGTCGTGTGAATCAATTTCGCTTATCTGAATGATCGCATGTTAGCCTTGTTCAACTTCGCGAAACAGATAGTGATGGACTATTATTTCGCCAGTTGGATCAGTTTGTTCGTTCCAATGAGCTCGACAGGCCTTCCCATCTTGTTGGAAAAAGAATACTCTTTGATTAATGTGTATTGAATTTTTACTTGAATTAGTATCTGGCATGATACTAAGCGCCGGTACTTTCACCTTCAAATAAGCGCTATTTGTCAAATAACTATCCGTCAGATAATGATTGATCGATGTGTTACTCTGACGGATAGTTATTTGACAAATGGCGCTTATTTGAAGGTGAAAGTACCGGCGCTAAGTAACATGGCTATCTATCTACAGGGTGTTTATTAATTGAATGCCGATACTTAAGGGTGATAATCCTTGGATGATTTCAATGCAAAGAGTTAATATTGACATATGTGGGTCCGCAAGAGTCTAGATTTTAAGATACAGGGTGTCTAAATTTAAAAAAATATATTTTTTTTATCATTACTTCGATACTATTCCAGATATATTTTTGAAATTTGGGGCGTCACTGATTTCAAAATATTGGAAGACACAGCAGGTTGTCAATGCAATTAGGTAGACTTTATTTTTTTGAGCGAAAACCATGCCGGACAAAAAAAAATCAAGGGAACAAATTGGCTCAGAAACAAATAGAGATTTCAAAAATAGTTTTTATTTTGAAAGGAAGCAGTGGTGAACAAGTGTTTTCTCTTGCGGACCTGTGTCCATATGGACTTTTTTGTCTTAAAATCATTCAAGGAATATTACCCCTAAGTGTTGGCATTCAATTGATAAACACCCTGTATATTAGTTCGTTTTATATTATACGTTTTCAGTTTGTTATTGCTGTGTATTGTGTATTATCGAACATTGTTACAACATATCAATGGATGTTTTAATATAAAAAATTGGATAAAAACCTTAGGTGTACAGGGTGTCCGGAAGAAGCGTTCTAATAATTCAAGAGGTAATTCTACATCAGAAAATAAGATTTGTTTTTTCAAGATACTTTTGTTTTATTTAAATAAATCCCATAATAATGCTGATGATTTAACAAAAATTCGTATACAGGTTGTTTTTGACATAAGAAATTCAAATTTGATATTACTATGACTCTATCTTGTATGTGGCGCCATCTACAAGTTTTTTTACTGTTTCAAATAGTTATAACGTTTTTGCCCAACCCTGTATCTTTGTTTTGATCAAAAAAATGATCAAATGGCATCATCAATTTATGATCCAAAGTTTCGTCTTGGAGCAACCATCATCAACTTTGTAGCCTTTTCAAGTGACGAACAATTTTGTTCTACGCTTGATAGAATCTAATTTTACTTGTTGTTTCGACTTCGTATCACACTTAACATTCATTTGACGTTTCGCGCTAATAAAGCCATCATCAATGTGAATTTATGATGGTTGTGAAAAATATACAGGTGTCCCGAAATTAGGTTGAAATATTTGTATATAGTATACAGGGTGTCCCAACGATAGAGTAAAGTAGGTTTTATCATATAGGATATGAAAAATATCAATATCAATATGCGTCACAGGTTAGGAGTGTAAATAGCGCACATTCTGAAAATATTTGGAAACATACAGGGTGCGTCACAAAAGTATGGCACGAAAAAGTATGATTTTTTTTAATGGAACCCCCTGTATTTTAATTGATATTTCAATTCTTCTTCAAATTGGAATAAAAATTGTGATACAACTAATGTTCCTAAATTCAACCGTTATCGAGATATCGCGTTTTAAAAATGGCATTTTTGCAACTTTGACATGCTATAAAATTCAAACTATTCAAGTTAGAGGAAAATGGTTTGCACTTTCCTATCTTAACTTTTCAAGAGCTCTTCTGTCATTTGTATAGAAGGTAACGTCAACTGTCAACTTTTTTCGGCACATTTTGACATTTTTTCACAATCATGGATTTAATCACCTTGAATAGCTCTTGCAAAGTTAAGAAAGGAATGTGCAATCCATTTTTCTCTAACTTGAATAGTTTGAGTTTTATAGCATGTCAAAGTTGCAAAAATGCCATTTTTAAAACGCGATATCTCGATACCGGTTGAATTTTGGAACATTAGTTGTATTACAATTTTTGTTCCAAATTGAAGAAAGAATTGAAATATCAATTAATATACAGGGGGTTCCATTTAAAAAAATCATACTTTTTCGTGCCATACTTTTGTGACGCACCCTGTATGTTTCCAAATATTTTCAGAATGTGCGCTATTTACACCCCTAACCTGTGACGCATATTGATATTGATATTTTTCATATCCTATATGATAAAACCTACTTTACTCTATCGTTGGGACACCCTGTACATATTCTTCACGAAAAAAAAATTAGCTTTTTTAGTTGGTGAGGGTGTGGATGTCTGTGTACGATGGTATGTATGTTAGTAAGTAGTTGTATAATAAAAACATTTCGCCCCCGGGTGGGCTCGAACCACCAACCTTTCGGTTAACAGCCGAACGCGCTAGCCAATTGCGCCACGGAGGCTATGAATGTATACTCATATACACGGTATTTCGCCGAACATGATCAATAAGATGAAAAAATTAACTGTCAGGTGGGTAGGGGGTAATAATACAAAAAAAAAATGTCTCTGTTCGTCTTTTTAGAAAAAGTTGATGATGGTTGCTCGGAGACGAAACGTCGGATTTTGGAGGACTTTAACTAGGAGACGAATCGACATATAAATATCCCTGAAATTCTGTCCCTCTTTTTCGTAGGTTCATTTGAGGGCGCTGTTGCTAGTAGCGCTTTTATTTATTCATTGTCATGGTAACGTTTATTGCTTGTCAAGATACTTTCATCACATTGTCATTCATTTTTTCCAAATTTCCAGTTCAAATTCCACATGCAATGCATTCTCTACAAGGAAAAAAATTGAGGTTGAATCGTCGCAGCATCGTGTTTCGAACCCATGGTTTGTTCAATGATGACTGTTGTCAATGAAGGATATGACGTCACTCAGTTACTCTATCAATTAATGCAATCAAACAAAAAAATATAAAAATTCTAGAAATTTCAGAATAATGTATATCAAAAAATATATTCATGGTACCTATTATCATCAAATAGTGAGAGTTTTGATGCATTTTCGTAACGTTGTTTCAATCATGTTACCTAGGTGACATTTTTGTTTGACATGAAATCGCTAACGACTCTTCGCCATCTGGGAGTAACAATTGAAGCTGAATTACGATTTGCAATCTGTACCACTTTTATGCATTGCGATTACTCTCCTAGTTACAGTCCTCCATAGGAGTAACAATTGAAGATGTTACAGTCCTCCATACGTCGGATCATAAATTTGATGACGCCATTTTGTAGAAGGAAAAAAGTGACTGTGAAGATGTAACATTATTTTGAAATATTTCTTCTTATAAACCTAGGAAAACAAGAAAACCGTTTTAACTTTAACTTTACATCATCACAGAATGTAATAAAAATTTACTTTACTACTTTGCTAATAATGATACTTTGCATCATCAAAGACTGTGAAATTGCTGGCGCCATCTCATGGTTTTAATTAAATACTTGACATAAAATATTGGTAACATAAGTAACCTATCCATATGACCTAAGTAGTAGCATGGTTAAACTGGCGCCATCTTTTGGTTTTGATTAATATCTTGTCATAAAATGTTGCTAACATAAGTAACATATCTACAGTATGTCCGCGGATGCGGTTAACAAGAGATGAAATGGACCAAAAATTGAAAGATACGACAAAAAGTCATTCTTGATAAAAAAAAGTCTGCTTGCTGAAAAAATAGGAGCTACGATAAGAAAGTGGGTTTTTGTTATACAGGTCTCAAAACAGTAAAAACATAAAATTTAACAAGAGCAAACAGTCATTGTTTGGTTTGAACATTTAATGACAAATGAAAATCTTGCTCCAAATTTAGCTCTAACCCTGAATCCGAACTAACTGAAGAAAATTTGAAACTACGGAAATTCAAATAAAAAATGAACAAATTTGCAAGTCAGCATCTTACTAGTTCCATATTATGACTTGCTTGGTCTAAAACTAAGATAAATGAGCTGAATCAATTGATATACAGGGTGGTTTGAGTTGATTTGGTAAAAATTGACAATTTCATAATATACTTACAAAATTGAAGTAGGTCGATTTGCCTGAAAAATAGCTTTTAATTCTAAACAACTTTTCTCAATAAACTTTTCTGATATCTTTTAAAACAAAGGTACTTTACTCTTGTCAATTTTTACTGAATCTACAGGGTGTCCGGAAATTACGCGTCAGGATTTTGGTGGGCGATTCTACATGAAAAATTAATGCAACAAACTTCTATACAATTTTTTCAAAAACTTCAAAAATTTTTTCAAAGTACGAATTTTTAATTATTTAAGGTACGGTGAATGTTTAAAGTCGTTTTTCTCGGAAACCGTTAATTCTACGATGATGCAACACGAGCACCTTTTTCAAAAATATTTTGATGCTCTTTACTAATTTGACATCCAAATTTATAAAGAGATTAAAACCAAAAAGTTCTAAGTAATTTTACTAAGGTGAAGGACAGCTTCAGCCTTTTGTCATTGACGACTAGCGTCAAATTAATAGGGTGAATACAAAGAAACACTAGTGACATGCATGCAAAATTTGGCGAAAATCATTACACTCGAAAAAAAGGTATTAAAAAAAATAAGAAAAAAAAAATATTTTTTAACACCCTGTATCTTCTTTAATTTTGAGTTTTTGAAAAAATTGTATAGAAGTTTGTTGCATTAATTTTTCATGTAGAATCGCCCACCAAAATCCTGACGCGTAATTTCCGGACACCCTGTTTATGTATATCTAATAATTTCCCTGATTTTCTCAACATCTTAGTTTTAGACCAAGCAGAAGCGATTCTCAGGATATCAGAATCTATACCCGAAAGTTTTTGTCATTTATCCTTACCGAATCCAATCCGTGGACACACTGTAGGTTTGGGATATGTTGCAGGAAATGTAATAGAAAATGATTGTTTTAATTTGAAACCCTGTATACATGAATTTGTCATAAATTAACCGCATCCAAAAATGAATAAACGATAAATCCGAGCTTTTTCCAAAAAATCAAAACCCTGAATTTAAAATGAAATTGGTTCCTTATTTTAGCCGGTCACTGTATATTTCTAATACCGTATTTCGTACCATGTATATTGTTTAGCCGTTGATATAAAAAGATAAACAACTAACCTCGCAACCGACTGTTCTGATTACTGAACAACAGTATGTCTTTGTTAAATAATATTATATGAAAATACACTTTTTTACGCATTTTTTGTAAACTAGATGTATTTCTCTTGTCTGCAGATATTTGATCTATGAAGGAGCAGACGTGAATATCCATAGTCCAATAGACGGCAGAACAGCGCTTCATGTTTGTAGTCAAGATGTGAGGTCAGAGAGTAATGTCAACAGACTGATCGACATTCTTGTCAATAATGGTGCCAATATGAACGCTTCTAGTTATCAGGGCACTGTGCTATTGCACGCAATAGTTTTAGGTAAGAAAACTGGTTAAATTATGGAGTTTTTTTACGGATATTGGACAACTGATCTTGTGAAATTAACCATTCTTTAATGAACACTAACAATAAATTATATCCGCTTTATATCAATCAATGTTTTGTTCATTTAGGAAACAACTACGCCGCCATGGCTTTAATACGTCACGGAGCTGACGTTAACATCCGTGATGAAACAGTTTGTTGGGATGTGCTGAGTGTGGCTCAGAGATATGGCACACTTGATTTATGCAAAGCGACTGTCTATGGTGGGTTCAATGTAAGTAGTCATTCAATCAGTGCCTACATTTATACCAGTCTCAGGATACTAAAGGGTGTCCCAAAAGGAACGCACATTTTAGATTGCGAGGCATTTTTTCAATTTTCGCAATAGAGCAAAAAACAAATAAGAATATTGTAGACAGTTTGCGATTATATACGGTCGAACAATGAAGTATTATTGTTAAATCACACTACAAATATGGAGAATGTGATGTTAAGCATTTTTGGTCGACACAATGCGTCAAATCACACAATAGTTCAAAGATTTCTAATTAGATTATGAATTACTGGTTACAAAGATTACGCTAATGAACCAACAACCATTCTACAGTTTGAAGAACGAAATTGAAAGCGTTATTAGCGAAATTGGACCAGAACTATGTGAACACGTATTTTAAAATAAATTATTCCACAATTAAAATGTACGTTCTTATTAGGCCCCCCTAATAACAAACAAGATATGATACTTCGCATCTTCCGCTGACGTCATCGCGTGCTCACCCATCAAAATACATAGGTTACCTAGATGACTGTGTTCATATCTGGTGTATCGTCACTTTTTTTCAGTGTCATTTCAGCAGTTTTTTTTTCAGTTTACAAAGAATATGCCTGGTTAACATTAAATTTCATTTCGAAGTGGTACTGTCAAATTTCCGCTTGTCAAACGGGAATCATATGTTACCTTCCACATTTAATTTATATTCAAAGCTACGCTTAAGCCGATATCGAATTTCTACTTGACAAGTGCAAGCAGAAATCACAAGTCAAATTTGGACTGGTTTTGGAGGTTAGATAAAAACTGACGTCTTGTGCCGTTTGTTTACGGTTTGCTATGATGTTTATTTTTATTTGGCTCATGCTATAAAGTCTATTTGCCGTTCATTGCTTGGATTGGAAAGGGCAATTTCATGTGTAGGTATACTATTTCTTTGGCAGCCAATTAACATTTGATGAATTGAATGTAAATGGATAGAAAATGATCTGTCAATTTCTAAGCCGCCAATTCGAAAACAAATTCAATGTAAACCTTACAAAACCACAATAAAATAGTTGAGTTCGGCATCATCATCGCAGATGCGACCGATTTTTATTCACGTGATAACAGTCAAAACCTATACGACCAAATCACGTGCCGGAAAATTGCATTCGATCAATACTAGCTGAAGCACGTGATCTGATCGTGTATGACTTAACTGTTCCCACGTGACAAAAAATCTGTCGGATCTGCGATGATAATACCGAACTCAACTAATGTCATTTGACGCGACTTTGAACTCTGACAGAAATGTCCTTAAGTTGAGTTCGGCATTTTCATCGCAGATGAGACAGATTTTTAGTCACGTGATAGCAATCAAAACATATACAACCAAATCACGTGCCGGACTATTGAGGTCGATCAAAACTAGCGGACGCATGTGATCTGATCGTGTATGACTTGACTGTTATCACGTGACAAAAAATCTGTCGCATCCGCGATGATAATGCGGAACTCAACATTAGTGAGCAATCGGTTGCGACGAAGCTTACGAAGCGATGCGATGCGTTCAAGATGCGATTAGGGAATGTTGTTCAGATTTTGCGTTTACGGATAACCTCCAATTTTTATTCGTCACTGTAGCTCTAAAAACAAATGGAGTGTATGAACAGAAGATTTCTTTTGATTGAATACTCTTATCAAAAATACAATTTCGTGAGAAAATTTCGACGCAAAAGAAGTAAAACCAATATTATATACTTGCGAAGGTTTTTACAGTATTGCCATAAGTAGATACACCGCCTACAATTTGATTAAAGTTTGACTCTATAATATCAGTTATCAAAGAACTGATATGGACGATTTTTTTCCAAAAATTGTTTAGTGCCATTTTTTCACGTTCAAAAAAAGGACACTTTTCAAACCTTTCTCTGTGCAGTTTTTGATAAAAATGACTAGCACAATTCGAAAGAGAGCCTATGTACTTGATGAAAATTTCATAAAAATTGAACAAAGAATAATCTAGATACAAAATGTTGAACTTGTCAAAAAGTACCATCATTTACCATCATTACCATCATTTTTGCCAAGTTCAAAACTTAAAAGCTTGACTACCCTTTGTTTGATTATTTCGAAATTTTCAGGAAGTACATAGTTTTCTCCGGTCTTTCGAATGGTACCCCGCTGCGTTGCGAGCGGTTGATAAATAACAGGGGGTCAATTCTCGACCTTTCGCAAATTTGAAAGTTATACGCAAATATGCGATCACCATGTTATTTCAAATGATGCTGATCGCACAAATACGTTTTGATACGAAGGCTCAAAAATTGAACCCCAGAGTGTTTACTACCTTTTGAAATTCTCTCTCACTAAGTCCCGGTTGCGTATTCACCAACCCTAACCCATTGCAGTGCAAATTGGTTCCAAATGCGATCGAACGACAAATTTACAAACCATATCCCGATACAGTGCGCCTGCTCTGGGCATGGTTAGGGTCTGGAAATTGCGTTTTGTGTAGCATATTCTTAGGCCACACGGTTTTTAAATCTGAAAAAAATAAAACAGAGTCGAAACTACTACATATTTCAAATTTCTTAAACTTCACAGGTGAATAAATAGAAACATTCAACCTTCAACTCAAACAGGATTCCTGTTAAATTTAGAACATGGAATATTTAACTTACATATCACATCAAAATTGTCAAATCAAATCATTAAAACTTATTAATGACTGTCTTGAGACAAACTACTACTGCAAACTATTGTATAAAGGATAGGTCCCATCCTTTATATAATGAATCTTCACCCTGGAAGGCTGATTGAAGAAACTATTGTAACTTGTGAGTAAATGAATGAGGTTTGGCATTTGACATATTTATAAGCGACAAGCGCCGCGAGTGCAACCGGCCCTTTTTTTTCATGAAATTGATCCTGGTTGAACTCCAATATTTTGTTTTCGCTGGATCGCGGACTTGTTAATATCAATTAAATATGAATTTGTGATGTTTTTATATTTTCTAACTTTGCATTGGCTCATTTTGAGAGTGGTAAAATTGTGTTTTTATTTTTGTCTCTGATAATTTCATAAGCCTATTTATATTTTAGCATCCATTTTCCAACTGCAGGTCATTACCCATATTGGTATCTGTAGTTTTCATTTCTAGTTCAGATTCAATATTATGTAATATGGTTTCGAAAAAATATTATTGCTATTTTTATCAATAGTAAGAATTATTCATAAGGGTCGTCTCCATCATTTCTGCTAAAAAACCTTTATCCTTCGCTTTTATACCTCCTTAAACTATTCTAGTCAACTGTATTCTATCACTTGTAGACGGATTAGGCCCCGTGATAATATTGTCATATTTTTCATGTACCACATACAAATGTGTGCAAAAAGCTCCGCCTTGTCCTGCTATGCACTCATAACTTTTCATATCTATAAATACTTTGTAGAATTCATCACTTTTGGAGGAGTCAGTTATTCAATTCATTATCTGATATTTTATGATCAGCAAGTTTTTTGCTTTTGAAAACTTCATGTAGGCAGATACCTACCTCTATGAGATCGTTTCTTGCTTTGGTTTCTAGTATCACGACGATCAAAAAAGTCGCGAAATGCGATAATTTGTCAGTACTGATGCCATAAAATCATACAAGGCACACATATTGAATGTTCTACATCTCTGTAGAATCACATCTTTTGAATATTCTAATAGAATAATAGATGAGCACTTATACCAATCTGTTCTACGTTTCCACAGATTTCGATTGGAACTCAAATAATGATCATATTTTTTGGGATCAATGACTACGTATACACGGCAATGACCAAATATTTGATGCGCGGTTCAAATGATGTCACGCTTACTTTTGAACTAATCAAGGATCATTGTTTACACCAGTTAAACCGCGTCAGACAACCCAATGGAATCCCTCTAATTTTGAAACGCCGAATATTGACGTCACCACACTATCGGCCTGGTTGTAAGAACCACCGGAATCTAGAAATACTATAATCTTGTGAGAAATCCATTTTGTGACCACGTCACATTTTTTCTGTTACTGAAGCTAAGGCCACAACTGACCCATTATCATTTTCGTGAATAGCCGTTTATATGTCAAGATCGGCATACACTGCCCGATTTCTTTTTAATACCATCAACATATTTTTTGATCTCGTTTACCAAAGTTTTTAGTTCTGGTAAGGAAATTACAGGTACCTAACGATTTTGTTTAATCAATTCGACTTTGCTTTAGTTCCACTTGCGTATAACGATTAAATTTGCCTTTTCCGGGTATTAATTTGTGCGTTAGCTAATAGCATCAGCGTTCCAAACACAGTCAACAGTTCGAACAGCGACTTTGAAATTTTCAATTCTATCGAACTTGGAAATCTCCTGGAATATATAATTGCGTAGTATCTTCCATCATAGTTACAAACAAAACTTGCACCTTCTTCATTAAAAATATGTGTATGAAAGTAGTTGATAAACCGGCCCTAACACACAACAGCAAAGACAAATCCAAAAAATAGCTTCACTTCCAAACTCATCTACAACCACATAAAAACGCCTCACATCACATGGTAGTGTCAGTGGTCAGTGTCAAAGTGTTGTTGTTTGTGAATTGACAGATTATTTTGAATACTTTCGTTTTTCCTAATGCATGGTTTATTCAACACATTCATAAGCATAAGCATAACTTTAGTCATAAGCACAAAAGTTGAACGTATGGTTTCTTATGAACGCGTTTATACAAACTTTCACAAACAAATCGATAGGCATAAGGATAAGGAATTTGATAATTTTCATATTTATGTTTAAAGTTATGCAGAAATCGGAACGCATCATTTCGGACAATCTATGGTAGAAGTCAAATATAGTCCTGTCTTCATATTAGTATTATCATGATTTTCTTTGGCGCCTGGCTTCTCGATAGTTGTTTATGTTCTGTTTTGGTTTCTGAACTGTTTACTGTTTTGTGCATTTTTGTGAATATTTCAATATTTCCTGTTTAGTTTTAATTTGATGTTGAGTATGAATTTTGATTGACAAGCAAAATTTTAACGCTTAATGCTTATGAAGTTGTAGAAACCACCTCAAAGTTACGCCTATATTTACGACTGTGCTTATGACTAAAGTTATGTTTAAATGAATTTGTTGTATAAACCAGGCATTAGTTTCAACAGTTTTCCCAAATCTCAATAGCTATTATCCTTTTTGTGATAAAGACAAATCCAACAAAGTAAAAATAATGAAATTTGGTCCAGCCGTTATCGAGTGATGCGGCATGATAACCATACGATCTTATTTTATATATTAAAGCCTGGTTTATACAACAAATTCATAAGCATAACATTCGTGATCAGAATAAAAAGGCCTTTCTAAATATGTAATGATATATAGGGTGTGCCATTTAAAAAAACCCTACAATTCCTTTTTTTGTTCGAACTTTTAGCTCAAAAAATAAATATTTTACAGCCTTTTGAAAGTGTGACAAATTAAATTGAAAGCACTGTACATGGTGAATTTCATTATCTGTATCTAAAATTGAGAAATCAACACACTGAATTCAAGGAGTATGCTCCAATGTTGCCAACATTTGATTACATTGAAAAAGCTATAAAACCTGCTATTCCATTAGTTTCTACAAATTTTCAATTATTAATGGTGACTGAAGTATGTAAAAAGAGCGAATAATCATTAGATTTTACTTAACCTACATATTATGATAAAAAACTTGAACAAAGAATGGAAAGCGAATTTTTCATAGCTCATTACAGTAAACTCAGAGGAAGGCATAGTCACATTTGAATCATTTCTGCTCTCTAATTCATTCATTTATCAGAGTTTTTTGAATCTTTGTCCTGAACTGTAGTCTTTTCAATGCTGGGACTTGTTCTATACACTGTAATAAGGACTTGATCCAGCAGATAATATCATTATCCTCCATATGTTCCTTGCAAAGAATATTTATGTTTTCTTTTTCAATTTCGAGAAAAGCCTCTTGAAATTCATCGTCAACTTTTTATTTCTTACAAGAGCGACTTTGTTTGGCTGGAGCTTCGCGCTTTGGAGTCACGGTACGTGAGGGTGTCTGCTGGAGAATTTAATTCGAGGGTTTCTGTTAGAGAATAATGATAAATCTAGCCCAGATGTGGAAATCGTAGTTTCTGGTTGCAAAGTAATGTCATTGTTGTCTTCCGTGGAATAACTGATGTCCTCTGGCAAAGACATCCACTGCTCAGGGTCACCAATTTCTTCAACAACTTTACATTCACCTGGATGACACCATAGAAGCCGATTCCAATAAAATTGAAATGTTGCTTTCTTTGTTAAAAAAAAAACCTTCTAAGTGGTTTTTTCCAGTGGTTTTGCGAGGTTTCATTATTATTTTTAAAAATGACATGCACTCAAATGACTCATGACTCATGAGCCTTTATATTTTGGTATATTATATGTGGTTTATATTTTGGTTCGCAATAAAAGCATGTTTTTTTCGATTTTTCAGTTGGATAAAAATGAAAATAAAAATTTTATGCAAGGGCTGTCCTGGATGTTGTCTTGAAAATAAGTTGCAAAAACTTCAAAAAAACAATATTTTGATTGTTACAGGTACTTGGCGACCGAATTACAATATCGGCTCCTATGTAAAGATAATGACGCAGGCGTATTCGATAATTTTCCCCTTGAGCGGGCCCTTGAATTGGGAAGATTGGAAATATCCAAACAAGTATATTTGCCAGGATCTTATATAGATGCACTATAGGCCATTTCCAGAAAAGGCAACATTGAAAGGTGTCCCTAAAAACAACTATAACTATCGTCCTTCACGCGCAAGAATGGTGGTGGAATGGTCTTTTGGCTCAATAGTGTCCAAATTCTGAATTTTTAATAAAGCTATCGAAACCAATGTAGAATATGCTGATCATGTAGTGAAAGCAATCACTTTGCTTCTCAATATCATTCGTGATTTGATTCCAAATCACTGAAGCTCAAGCGAAATCTTTTCGTTCCAACATTTTCCAAAAACACAACACCATAATTTACAAAAAAAGTGTATTACTTTTCCTCTGACAGCTATTACAGTAAGAGAAATTCAAATTATTTTTCGACATCCCATTAACAGAATCAAATAAATATTGTTGTACCTACTTGTTGTTCCCATAACTTCGCCAATCTTTCCCCATTCTTGGTTCGTTAATAATCCAATGTGGTATTTTGTATGTATCTTGTCCCACAATCCAGGACGTTCCTGTATTGAACTGATCAAGATTTCTAGATCCGTGCTTTCATATATTTTGACAATCAAGTCGCTAGAAAACGTCCAAGTGTCGCACGAAATTATCAAACCAACTGATCGAGTAAGTACGCCGTTCGTCACCTGCGATCACCTACGTAGGACATTCCATATGATCTGCAGTCGTTTAATATTGACGCATCGCATCGCAATAAAAATCGCAACCGATCGCTCACGTAGGACATTGCGTGAGGCGATTGGTTATGAAAAAAAATGTGATTTATTTAAGTAATCCTATAACTCCAAAACAAAACATCACACGGCATCACTGTCCGCGTTACCAACCTTATAAGAGGCGGGCAATTTAAACCGCGATGAAAACATCCCTTTCCTCCTTTTATATGAGGTGGGTCATATCAAGGTTTTCCCCCGCTCCATATTTCATTTGTCCGAGCTACTATTTGTTGCGCATAGCGGCGAATAGTGACATTAACGGCCAAACATACTCAAGTTCAAGATTACATGTGACAAGAATTATTATTAGTTCTGATTGGCTGACGACTTTTACTTTTAAATGTTTTGTATTTCAATTATCTAGCTTTGGGACATGACACGCGATCCAAAAAATCTGCACAAAGGCCCCAATGATGAAACGTACGATTTCATCCATCATGTCAAGACGAACCCGCTCAATCTTAGGGAGATTTGCCGCATAGGGATCCGAAACAAAATCGGTTCTGATCGGCTGTTGGAGAAGATCAAAACACTGCCACTGCCTGATATTTTGCATAAGTATTTGTCACTCGAGATTCTCGATTAGTTAGTTGGTAGTTATTTTTGTGATCTCGACTTATTTTGATATAGTTGTAGGGGTGATTTACGGTTGATCAAATTGGTTATTTTAATGAGAATATCCATATTTTGATCACTATATAGTTGAGAAAAATATTCCAAATTTCCGAGCATTCGATGGTTAACGAGGATAAATACGTAATATGTTTCTAGATATCGTCTGAAAACAATTTTATCGATAAATGTGTTATTTGTTTGGCTTCTGACCACTGATCTAATTAACTGGATGAGCAAACGCCGCACTCGAAATGGCTAAATTTCGACCGAAAAACGTAAATAAACCCGAACATTTTCCGGCAAGTTGGATATTGCGCACTGCAGGAAAATAATGTCATCATGACGAGGTGTGGACAGGACCGAACTCATGATGGTCAGGTCACTAAATATCACAAACAAAAAAGGCACTCAAAAGTCAAAAGTCAGTTCACAAATAGTCAAAAAGTCACACACAAACACTACGTCCAAAGCAAAATAATCCACACTACAGAAAATTGAGTTCTATAAGCACAACACAACAAAGCATAAAGCAATATGACGTCGATCACGAATAAACGAAAACCGATGTAGTTCGGGACTGGTTCAGTTGACCGCGAGGGTAAACATCAGAGTCGATTTTCAGCGATGGATCAGACGCAGAACCTCATTTTTTCGCCCATGCCTCGCCACATTTGCTTCAGATGACACATGCATTATGCTCATCCATGGGTTTAGATCAGTGCTTCTGACTGGACCAAATCACATCATCGGTAACAGAAGGTCTCTCAAATTCTCTCTCTTTGTTTCCAATTGAACAGATTCAAAACAATTCTGATCAACTGTTAGTCAACCTACATATTAACAGATTCGTAAGATTTCATTGTTTGTTCATATTTTTTTCAAAAGGGTAACCAAAAAGGTTAAACTTTAACACTTATCCAAACAAAATCTAGTCAAAGTAAATAGGTTTTCTTCTTACTGATATTTAAATTTAATGTGTTCATCAATTATTATGGTGACAGTTACGGTATGATAAAAGGCCTACGGTATTTTTCCAAAACAGATAAAATCAAAGAGTAGAATTTTTTCAATTTTATAAATGCACACTTTTATAGATAAATCACAAGAAAAGAGTGTGGAGATTTCATAATAAACAATACATACAGGGTGAGTTTTTTTATGTTTAGTACAGGGATCTCGGAAACTATAGCAGATACGAGAAAGTTTGAATGAGCAAAGATTTGCTGTTTTCTAAGCTCTACCCAAAACCATGTTGAGTTTTTAAAATTTTAGCATCCTAGCTCCGCGAATATTAATTGTATGAGAAATTGTTAAATACTTTTTTGCTAAAATGAAGTTATTGTAGAATGCTACATAAAATGCATTAAAAGGCTGTAAGATCTGCTGAGGATTACTTATGGCTACCACGATCCCCCGATCTTTCGGTTTTAGTTTGTTTTTGTGGGGCGCTTAAAAAACAAAGTTTAAAAAAAAAACTTATTTTACAATAGATGAACTTCGCTTGCTGTAATTAAAGCTTTCAATAATATTAATGAGCAATCTTTAAGAAAGGTAATTATAATAAGCGGTCAATTTTTGAAGTTACGAAACTTCAAATATTTGCCCATTTGAACTTTCTCGTATCTGCTAAAGTTTCCGAGATCCCTGTACTAAACATAAAAAAAAACTCACCTTGTATGTATAACGTCATAACTGTGACGAATGGAAAACACTCTAAATGTTCACCGCTGTTCATGGATTAATTTAACGGGGCTGATAAATCCATATTTTAATCTACCTCTTGACATCACACATCTAAAATGGCGCTTTAGCAAGCCTCGACTTTAGTGATTTTTAGCTTTTACTTCACTATGAAATGGAGACAATTTTAGTATTATCAAATCAAAGACTTAGTGCACAATTCATTTGACTTTGTATATTTTACAGATTGAAAAGACTTTTTATGAGTTAGTTGAAATTTATTTACCTTTATTGTGATATGTATGTGATTGTGTTGTAGATTTTTTGGATATTTTCAAGTAACAATGTCAATCTGAGGAATCTACAACTACACTCAACTAGTTATATAAGACATTGTTGAAGGTAAGAATTCAATAAATCCATTAATGGAATTTCGTTGTTTTTATTATTATTTTATTCGTAACTTTCTAATAACTTCGCTATTTCTTTATGGTTATTTTCTATGGCTCTTTTCAAGGCGGTTTTTCCATCAGCGTCCATCAGTTTTCCATTAGCTTTTTTGGTTAGTAGATACGAGACGATATCTTTCCTTCCTGCAAAAGTTAATTCGAAATTATTGTTATCGGTACATAAAATCAAAATGGAAAAGTTACTACATATATTATTTTCTTTATTTTTCGAAAAGCTGGAAAAATTAGATGACCTCTGAGAGCTCCATGGCTAGTGAAATCTATCTATGGTATCTGTATATCAAAGTTAATTTTTACAGGTCAGAAAATGGACATTTTTTCAGTGTGTTGCTGATTTGAACAATATCTTGGATTGTTAAAAATTTGAGATTTAGAATACGTACATAACTTGAAATTTCCACTCGTTAGCTAAGTACAATGAGAACAAATATTTTTATTTCATACTGTACCGTAAAGTATCATTTACCGGACCCAAAACCAGTCCGGTAAATGACACTTTACATCATCAGAGACTGTAAAAAAAAAATACTTGACTAATTCAAAAATGAGATTTTGCATCATCAAAGACTGTGAAATTGCATTGGTAGCATGGTCTGGCTGGCGCCACCTCATGATTTTGATTAATAACTTGACATAGAATGTTGGTAACATATAATTAACCTATCTATTACCCAAGTGGTGACATGGATTGGCTGGCGCCATCTCATGGTAAGGATGTGAGGCGGACTGCCTCTCCAAGTGTATGGTTTAATATGAAAGCACTTTAAACCGATTAAAAAAAATATCACAGTATGAAACCAAATAATGTACGATACACAGCCGTTAAATGACTCGTCTAGAAATTCCAGACTCGACTCCTTCGTCGCCTCGTCCATAAACATCTCGACTCGTAATTTAAAAAGTCATTTACCGCCTTAGTAACGTAAATTACTATTGTAATTGCTGTTTACCTAACAAGTGTGGAAAAAAGATTTTCCGCAAGTGTTAGGTACAATAGTTTTTCTACAGACGTGTGGAAATAAATGCAAAGTTCAAAAAACAATTAAATAATAATAATAATGTCGGAATGTCAGATAGTTGCCGAAATTTTTTTTCGCACTAGTTCGGAAAAACTTATTCTCGGCACGGATATTGGTTCGGAAAACTGATTTTCCGAACGGCTGTAGAAAAAAACATTTTCCAACCTGCTGAAGCAGCTCTATGCAAAGCTGTAGCTTGTCCAGCCCTAGTAGCTATATTTATATTTGATCCCTTGTCAGCCAAATATTTACACACCTCCATGTGACCATTTCTAGCTGCATAATGAAGAGCTGTATATCCTGCAATGCACATGTACGGGTTTTTAGCTTTCGTCATGATGAATTACCTGCAGAATCCAATTGATCAACTTGGCTTTTCCCACTTTCGACTAATTTACGTACTTTATCAAGTTCCCCATATTGCGCGGCAAACCATATGCCTCGTTCAAACTCCATTTCGTCAAGAGATTGAGTGGCAACAGTACTGGAGCATTTGCAAGTGTGGGAATGTGTTGGGCAAGTTGATGACATTCTTCGTCAGACTATTGAAATTGAGGCGTGAGATTCAATTTTAAAAAACCTCACACAAGTGCAATCTTCATTGAACAATTATTATTTTTTATAAGAGGTAATTTTCAGGAAAGGAGCTAAGAAAACAGTTTTCATTTTGCATTTGAACGTAATGTCGTGCTCCTAATTCTATAAAAAAAAATCTATTGCTGCTTAGATAGCTTTCCAAGCAAGAACGGAGGACACTTTTTGCTTGAAGAATAGAAAATCCGACAATTGACCTATTGTTTTCTGATGAAGCGCGATTGTGTCTTACGGGCTCGGATATAGACGTTTGTTTGTTGATTTTTTTTGTATCTCTTCGTTTTCGAGGAAAAAAATGAAAACCACTTATTTTGCAGCGAGCAGTTGACTTATTTTGATAATTTTGTCGACATGCAATGATGTGGTTTTTATTTTTCTCGAAAACAAAAAAAGATGCGAAAAAATATCAAGAGACGAAAGCTGCTTTTATTGAAATTTTGAGAAGAATTCAGTGTATCTCGAAAACCAGACTATTGACTACACAGATGTTTATGAGACCTTTTCTACTTGAATTTGGTTCAGGAATGCGTCTTTGGGTTAACGGCCTATCATCTAGTAACAACCCAAACACAAGCTTCTTATTAAAAAGCGAAAAATTATCGCACAAATAGTAAACTATGCTACCAGCAAAAAAATTGAAATTGTCTAAAATAAAATGCATATTACGTGGTGACCTTGATTATGTTCAGCATTGTATCAAGAACAAAAGGCGTTTTTGTCTTCAACCTCCTTAAGGCAATTGAGAATACCCTAAACCCCTGTTGCTTCATTATATTCAACAAAATGACTTGTTTTGAAAAGTGTAACACCTACGTAAGTATAAAAATGATTATCTTGATTGTAAATTGATTTACAGGGCTTATAAACATAACCTACATTCACGATATATAACCATGATAAGGATATCAATATTGTCAGATAGTAGATAGAGTGTGACCCATTTCTTTTCGGGTCACCCTGAAAAAATGTTTATTAATGGACCGATTGGGCTCGATTTTTTTTTAAATTGTAGAGTTTGACATACTGTATCTTCCAAAAATGACCTCGCTCACACAAAATGCAAGGCCAGCTTTGCCAGTTTCCATGTGCAAAATTCTGATGAACATTAGCGATTTTCTTAGAAAAATTCTATGCACGCAATTGGATTCGGCATCAGTAAAAACGGGACCATACCACAGTTTATACAGTGTGTCTAGAATAAAATGATGTACATGGAACTATATGGGGATTTTGGGAACGGTAAGAGATACGACGTTGCTGGAATAGATGAAAAGTAGCGAATTTGTATGCTCAAAAATATTCCACTTTTGTTTTATTTTGAATCAATTCCGTAATGTAAATACAGGGTAAAAAAAGAAAAGGCACATTTTCAAAAAAACTCAATATTATGCAAATTGTATAAAAGATAAAACTTCCAAATTTTCAGGATATGGATGAGAGGATACGAAGATTCTAAAACGGCGTCAAAAAATATTGTTTAGGCCTACTATGTTGCGTCCTGCCAAAGTCAAGTCTGTTTTTATCAGTCATATTTTTGGAAATCCTTATTATTATTAATATCGATGGGCAAGGTTAGTAATGACTGGAGGGCGGTGATACCTAACTACCATACGAATTATATAGTGAGTACATAGGTAGAGTACGTTTCTCCATTTTTTGAACCGCTAGGTATAGTAATTGAACAACCTTTGGATTGGTAGTATTTTTCAAAACAAATGACAGCTGAGCGCCATTTTGAAACTTTTTTAAATGGAAAAGGGGGTCGAGTTTTTATTTTAAAGGTATTTTCATTCTCTATTCAACCCTAGATTTTGAAAGCATCTGGTGCAACAGTTTTAATTTTTTTACTCAATGATGATTTCCAAAATATTTTTTTTATCCGGTATCTTCAGGTATCTAGTAAAATTGTCGTTGCCATGGTTTCTATATATTTGAGGTTACAAAACGTTTTTCCATTTTTTCCAAGTTTCAATATAAAAATGGGTCGTTCGTTGGAAGATAAATTCGAAGCGGTGGTTATTTTTGGAGAGGCCAACCGGAACTATCATGCAGCAGTTCGTATCTTCAATGAACGCTTTCCGGAACGACCAATGAGCAGAGTTTATTTTTTAGTTGGTATCAAAACTTCGGAACACAGGAACATCAAGGGATGCTCCAAGATCTGGAAAGCCCAAAATTATTGAAGACGTGAAAGTTCAGGTAGTTGCCAAAATGTCGTTGTTCTGTCAAAAATATTTTAAAAGCAAATAAATTTCATCCTCACAAAATAAAAACAACACCGGAATTATTAGAACGAGACCCAGACAGACGACTAGAGTTCAGCGAGATTATGACAGAAATGATCATAGCTAAACCCAATTATCTGCGACATATTTGCTTCAATGATGAATATACTTTTTTTTAAATGGAAAAGTAAACTCCCAAAATTGTTAATATTGGAGTGATAAAAACCCCTATATCTTTAGTGAATACCCAGTTTCCTCAAAAACTGAACGTTTGGGCGGGTATTTTTGGTAATCACATAGGAGCAGATTCAATTTTTTTGGAAGAAAATTCAAACTGTCCTAGATACCACCAGATGCTGCAGAATGACATCGTTCTAATGATTGATGATATTGTAGCCCAAAATCCACGCGAATTTTTCTTGGGTGTTACGTTCCAGCAAGATGGTGCACCGCCACATTATTTTAGATGCATAAAATTTACTTGAATGCAACTAACCCAATAAATGGATTGATCGCCGGGGTCCCATAGGATAGCCTGCTCGATCCCTAGATTTTTCACCCCTTGACTTTTTTTATGGGGCTATGTGAAATCCCAAGTATTCAAGACAACTCCAGAGTCTCTGAATGATTTGCGCCAACGCATCATCGATGTGTGTGCGGGAATAAGGCCTCAAACTTTTCATAATGTGAGGAAAGAATTCTCCACAGAATGTCTATCTGCTAAGAAGTATTAGAGCATTTTAAGGTTAGGTATTTTCCGAAATTAGGTAAAAAACCTACAACAAAAATACACAACTGCGAACTCACTTTAATTGGTCACTGTTGCATCAAATGCTTTCAAAATCTAGGGTTGAATAGAGGATGAAAAGACCTTAGAAATGAGGTATCACTTGACCCCCCTTTCCATTTAAAAAAAAGTTTCAAAATCAGCTGTAATTTTTATATTTTGAACGGTCATTTTTTTTTTAAATGGAGAATTTGCCCATACTACACATCCAAATTTTGTTCAATAATTATACCAAGCGGTTCAAAAGTTGGAGGGGGGGAACGGACTTTATGTCCTCACTGTATACAGTATTTTATCTACAACCGTTCGGTGACAAAATATCCAAAAATTTATAAGAAATAAAAACTTATCTCTGGCATTTTGACAGAATAAATGTAGCTAACAGCAACGTGTGCTAATATGAAAGTTCGCACGCTGCCAACAGCAGCTTTCTACTCGATAGGCTCTTCACCACATTAATCCAAAGAGTGGCGCCCGAGATTTGGAAATTCGATTTTCCCTCCGCTTCGAAAATCTCCGGAAAATTCTGGGGAGCGTATTCAAATTCATTTTACTAAATTCGATGTCTTCAAGGGTTCACCCTGTATATGGCAAGTAAACTAATAATGGAATAGACAATAGAACAGAATATTTTAAGAACCATCATAGCATATCTGTTAAAATCGTGTTTAAAATATATTGAACTCTACAATCCTTATTCTTTTCAGAATCAACCACTTAATCTTATCATATCGTAACCTTATCAAACCACTTTTAGTCGGATTAAAATAGACATCAAACGTATGGTAATAAATCCAATTTATTTTCAATTATTTTATATACAGGTAGCAAAATGACAATCGAGATTGAATCGCATGACCTCCCGATTTCAATGACCATATACACAATATTGAAAAAAAAGTCACCAATGTAAACTAACCACACGTGATCAAACAAAGGGAAACGATTGAAAGGTCACGTGAGATAAAACAACACATGAGATCAGTTCAATCGGTTCTCTATGCCTAATCACGTGTAGTGTGTTTGCTTTTGATGACTTTTTGTTGTGAATAGAGTAGTCAAAGGGACATTCAGGATTAAAATGTAAAGTATATAAACATCCATACAAACTCAAACCTTCAAATGCTAAGAGTGTCAAAAATATTAGAGACGTTATCAAAAATATTCAAGAGAAATTTACTAGAGGTAGTAGATACTGAAATGTGATGAGAAATTGATTACATCAAAATTGGTAAAAGTTACAATGATATAAAGATTCAATCGAAACATGTTAAAAATAGTCGTAGAAATATTTATACAAGTAAGTAATACATTAACTTGTATATTTCAACATCACAGTGTGCTATGCAAACAAATTCCAAGCATAATTTTCATTATTCACGCTTAAGATAAATGATTGTTAACTTCCAATTGCACATCAAGAGTAGATATAAATAAAGCCACTAGATATCCCTCTGCATAGTCCAAATCACTTCAGCCTCCCCCGTTGTGGCTACAACTCGATAGCCCAACTGTCCCAAAGCATTCACCACATCCACAGGGGAGGCTTTGAGGAGAACTCCATTAACAATTTCTTTTCTATAGTCTGAGAATCTCTTAACTAAAGCTTTGGTTTCATCGTCGTTCAATCCAAACACTGCACTGTCTAATGCGTGAATTGAGGCTTTCACGGCGACGTACGCATACGTGCCTGAAGACATAAGAAGACTTGCTGGAATTTCCATTTTTCTGATTTTTCGCTCAAACTTCTCCCTTTTCCAAAGGTTTTTCCTCTTTTAATGGAGATACTGTTGTGGGGTCTGGTTCAGCGAACTCTCTTCTCATAGTCCACATGTACTCATTATAGTCTTGTTTTACACTTGTACTTGATGATGCAACGACTGTGTATCCTGTAAATAAGAACCTGTTTAAATAAAAATAATTTCAAGTTTCCGGTAATTGAAAAATATTACGCGTCTAAAATTCATCAGTTTTAATGGTAGGTTGGATTAGAGGAATAATTGAACTTATTAGTTGCTTGGTTAAATCCCACATTCAAATTCTGTGAATTGTGTACTTACTAAAAAACTGCACAGATATACACTAACATTTCACAAAATTATTCTTAGCCTCTAAACCAACCGTCATTGAAGTTTCGGAAAAGGTACAAGAAAATAATGATGCAAAACTATAGGAAACGATTTAGTGGATGTAAATAAAACCTTCATAATAATAAACTGCTCCAAATAATTAACGGAACACCTCTAACCGTTGATCCTGCAAAAGTTATCAAAGAATTGATTTTTGGCTTTATTTAGTGACTTTTTTTTCCAAATTTTTTGACAGTTGTAGATAAAGCATTGCATTTGACTCGCATATAATGAACATATTACAAATGTTGAATAATTTTAGTTCATGATCCAGTATTAAACCTAGATATCTACTTGAGACGTTTCAAAACTAAGTACAGACAAAAAAATCAAACCTATCATTATTATTATGATCAATATTTTCCTACAGAGACGTTTGCGGACAAGAAAGAGTCCATACAATCAGTAAAGAGTTCAGAGAAGTAAGTGGTGCAATAAGGCCAAAAAACAACATTCCAAGACCCGTTCCCAGATCAGCTATGCGTTCGCATAAAAGTATGAGAGATACAGAAATAAACATTCTCGCGCAGGGATTGATGTCGTGACTGTACTCTTCACTTATTGCACATACTCTATCCATTATACTAAAAACACACGTAGTATCATGCTCTATATCCACCATGACAAAATGTGGTCAGAGTCACCCTGTATACGAAAATGACAGTGCTAAGGAAAGGTATTCATCCTGTTTTCAGGACAGTCAAGTTTTTCAATGTCTTGCTCATTTTAGTTTTTGAAAATGGATATTGATACGTACTTAAGTACATAATGGTTTATTTGTCATTGTTGAGGTTATTGAATAAACAGACAGTTTCACGGTTAACCCTTCGAACATTGAACCACTAGAACAAGCATAGCACCCCGAACGTACACGATTTGTTTGAGTCGATAACATTCTGTTTTTGTTCATATTTATGTAATGTTATTTTGACAGATTTGTGATAAGATCTCTACAATCCAACCGTCCATGAAGAAGCTCCACAAACACAGCACTTTTTTGGTATAATTGCTACACTAAATCCTCTTCTCGAGCACAAATCAACTGGAAAATGACAACAACCGTCACTTTGAAGCATATTAACGTCATGGCAACGCATTTCAAAGCTAAGTTCGAATAGTCCACATCTCAAATGTCAAAATGTGGTATTCGAACTTAGCTCAAATAACTCAATTGATGCCCAGCGTTGCCGTTTGATACACATTGATAGTGAACTTCAAGTCATTGTTATTGAATTGGTGACAGACAATCTGGTGAAAGGTATTTCAAGGAAGTGAATAAGGCAAACCAGGAGCTTTCTTTTCCCCTTTCCCCCCAAGCCCCAAGTTTACATTGACATATTGACATGTTAAGGTTATTGAAGTTAAATAGATCCATGCCATCACTTATTAATAAATGTATGTATTCTGCAGGTAAAATTAGGTAATGCGCCCTTAGATTGAGCATTTACGTGTACCTCTGATATGAGTTTCACATTGGCTGAATGTAAATGAGAACCAATATTGCAAAAAAAAGCATGCCCATGTCATTCTAAAGAAAAAAATTCAATGAGTGCTGTTTTCACCAGTTTCAAAACGGGAAAAAAGTCCTTTGACTTACGCATTTAACTAAATGCTACTTTCTACTCCCACTCCCACTCCCAACCCAACTGACAGCCTATCCAAAGTACACAAAATTAATTAATAAGCAAGGTTGTCCGATAAAACAGGTGAAATAATAATTAAAACAAACACCGTACCTAAAACTTCCAAGGCAGTCAAAATAACACAAGGATGCTGCATATAAACAATGGTGGAATCATCACAGTAACCTCCCGAAGCAAATCTATTTAATTGCTCAATATCAGCTGCTTTGAGTCCCGAAACCAAAACCCTCCAAGGATAACGTTGTCCGTAAGCTGCTAAATTGCCTCTGACCAAAATGTACGGCATTTGGAACTGATAGGTTTTATCAGTACTCGAAATAAAACTGAACTGTTTCGTTTCGATTGACCTTAAATCAAAGTCATGCCAGGAAATCACATTTTAACTAGCTAGGAAAACTAGTTTTATCCCCCCTAAAAACTACTATAAAACCGCCCACGTCCGATCGAATTAGAAATTTGTTTATTATTGATTTGGGAGATTTGACGTTTTCATGGGAATTTCCTATTAATCGAATTTACCTGTGATTGAGAATCAAAAAGCACTGTTTTCAATTGGATTAATGAAGGATGTTTTTCTTATTTAAGTTGAGAAACTATAAACATGTTTGAGGTTGAGATTAAACATTTCTAGTTTAAAGTTAAAATTACCTTTACTGATTTTCCACTGAATACAGCCCTGCAAACCTGCAATGTCAGCGGAATGTCATTTGTCGAGGTTAGAAACGTCTACATATAGGGAATGTAAAGTCGACACGATTTCACTGGCATGCACCGTTGCCGAGCTCATTTATCTCTATCAAACTGTTAAGGATTTTTCTTCATGTGTGCGAGTCGAGTTGGTTCTGAGATATGCTGACAAAATAAAACTCAGTGGGTGGGAAAAACTATGAAAAAACGTGATTTTACGAATCTATATTCTAGTGCAAAATAATCGATCCGGACGTTGTGCACCAGAGGTATATAGGGTATACAAACTCACCTCAAGAAAGTGAAACATTATTTTCTTGACACAACATTATGCTTTGAACCATCAACTTAACCAGATAATTCTCAATATTAAACAGACACACTTTGACAGCTTCTAGATCTTGAAAAGAAAAAAAACCTACACTTGATTCAAAACCAAGATTCATCGGTTTAAAAAAGTGATATTACTATTCAACAAGAAATAATAGTGTACGCGACTGACCTCATTTCTATAAAATATAAATCCTTGTTAATCAAGCAACTAAAAATAAAAAAAAATAAAATTTGTTGCATGTCTATAATATATGTATCTGTATACAATACACAAAAAATTCAAGGTTTGATAAGCTTTTGATACAATTTTTGAGAAGATGCTTCGATTCAGAATGACAGGACGAGAGCTATTATTTGTCAATAGGTTTGAACTTTTTATGGGTAAAAAAAATTATTAAACTGTTCATCACTTTGAACACCACCTGGAGTAGGAATGCAAAAACCCAATCATCTCCTCTCATTGACATTGAAGCCTCTCATTTACACTAGGGTTGTTTCTGATTGAGCTACACCCAGCATTGAGAAAATCGGGGTGATCGTTTATTCTCACAGTCAATTGAAACAGTTAAAAAACTGTCGCCGGTGCGGTTCGATAGACTTGATATAAAAATGAAAATTTCCCAAGATGATTGATTTCATTCATTGTTTTCCGGCGTATGACTGGAGGCATGATCAACCTAATTCTTTGTTTGATGCTTCATCAACTGACTTCTCTTCATTCTCCTCCGAAGAGCCCGTGTTAACACTAAACTATAGAGTTTCAAGCGCTTCATCCAAAAGATGCTCATTTCGTAAGAGCTCATCTTCATATTTTTTCACGTGCTGACACATGTTGAACCATACTTTCTTCCGTCACATTCTCAATTTTTTTTCTGGTCAATGACTCAATATCAGTCATTTCCAATGTGTTACTTTGAGCTTCCACGGAGTTTTTCACTAAAATCCATATCTTCTCAATATGATTCAGTTCTCGATGGTATGGAGGTATACGTAAGACGCAATGACCATGTTTTTTTTTTTTTTTTTTTTTTTTTTTTTTTATATCGGTTTCACAACGTTCTACGACGTCTTCCGATACCCAGTCGCCATTCGGCTCGGCTGTTCCACTGTCCTTCTTCTAACCCCCTCTCTTCCATTTCTTTATCAATTCCTTCTCTCCAGCTTCTTCTGGGTCTCCCTCTTCTTCTTTTGCCCGTTGGTGTCCATTGTAGGATTTGTTTTGGGAGTCTCTCTGGACTCATTCTTTGCACGTGCCCGTACCATTTTAGTTGCTTTATTTTGATGTCTTCCACTATCGTGTGTTTGACTCCCATCACTTCTCGAATTCTTTCTTTCCGTATTCTCTCCAACCTGGATTTGCCTGCCGATCGCCGCCAATAGTCCATTTACGTCGCCTCCAGTGTTTTCATAGACTTCTCTTTCCGTTGCCAGACTTCACTACCATATGTCACAATGCTTTTCACGATCGTGTTGTAAATACGATGTTTATTTTCCTTGCTGATTTTTTGGTCCCACAGAATAGTGTTGAGCCTTCTTATAGCTTTTCTGCCTTGTATATTTCTTTCTTTGATAGCTTCATCTAAAGTCCCGTCATTTGTTATGTTTAGGCCTAGGTATTTGTATTTACTGCACGATTTTAGTGTGCGACCATCTTCCAGCATCAAATCTTGTTGTGTTCCTCCTATGCACATGTAATACATGTATTCTGTTTTGGTTAAGTTGACTTCTAACCCCCACTTTTCGTACTCTTCAACCAGTTTTCTTGTCATGTATTCTATGTCTTGTGCCAGTACTATTTGATCGTCTGCGAAACTTAATGTGTATAGAATATTTTCGTTTAGGGGGATGCCCATCCCTTTGCATTTTTGTTTCCACTTCGAGAGTGCCTTTTCTAGGAAGATTTTGAAAAGTGTGGGTGACATACAACATCCTTGTTTAAGTCCTTTATTCGGCAAAAAGCCTTTTGAGATCTTGTTGCCGATTTTTATTTTTATTTGACAGTTTCTGTACAGTTGTTGGACTGCCTTAATTAGGTTCGCAGTTCGCATTTATGTTTGTGATTTCCAGTGCTTCCCATAGTTTGGTCAAAGGGACACTGTCATAGGCTTTTTTGAGGTCTACGTAGAGGGCATGTACTTCCTTATTTACTGCAGTCATTTTTTCATTAATTTGTGTAATACAGAATAGATGGTCCACTGTGGATCTTCCTGCTCTGAATCCGGCTTGTTCTTCTGCCTCGCTGTCGGCGTATTCGTGTTCAATTTTGGCTTTTATGATTTTTCCATATATTCTGCTGATTGTGCTCATTACCGCTATGCCTCTGTAGTTGTCACATACCTCTTTGCTACCTTTTTTATGAATGGTTGACATGTAGGATAATTTCCATTCGGGTGGTACCTCTCCGCTATTCAAGCAGTTTTGAAAAAGTTCCCTTAAACTTTCATAGAGTTTTGGCGTACCGTACTTCACTAATTCCGCTGGTACGTCGCCGGGTCCTGGGGCTTTTCTGTTTTTCAGTTTTGAGCATATCTCCTTCACCTCCTTACCAGAGATTCTAATAGGCGAGGCCGATATTTGTACTCTGTTGTAGTTCTCAGGTTCTTTTTTGAACTGTTCACGGTCTTCGTCGAGCAAAGTAGTGAAGTACTTATCCCATTGATTTAAGGTAATCGGAGATATGATTTCTTTGGTCTTTTCTTGTCTTAGCGATTTTAAAAATCTCCAGCTTTCAGAACTTTTTGATCCTCCTATATAGCAGTTTAGGCTGTCACAGAGTCTTTCCCATGTTTCGTTTTTCTTTTGTTCTGTTTTAGTTAAATTTGGATCTGCCGAAAATCCCTTTTCTTCTAACCAATCCAGCATTTCTGCTTTCATGGAAACGGTCGTAATGTTTTTGCGTACAGGAACATTGTGATGAGCCGCACTATTAATAATCAAAACGGACTTCTCAGCTAGATTGGGCAAAAGTTGTTTCTCAACCCAATTCATGAAGTTTGTGTGATTCATCTCATCGTTATCCCCTGTTTCTCTGTCTGTAAAATTATAGTATAATTTTAGAACTAGTATCACAGTACTGTGAATGTTGAAAGGCCTAGGAGTGGTTTAGATTTGACTGAATTACCTGATTTGAGTATAAGTAATTCATTCTTAACAAACCCGTCTTGGCCTCCAGCATGGAGTATTGTCAACCGTTGCGCTTTGGAAATTCGCTTTTTTGAGCCCCCGTTTATATCTTGGTTCGTGTGTATGGTTTCATTTGTATAGATTACCTTGCGACCCTCATTACGGTACTCTGAAATCTTTTTCAAAAATTTTATACGCTTGACACGTATGTCATTCATAAGATTCGCATAACACACTCCGTTTTTCATGCATTTTTTGCCACCTGAATCCGATTCCTTTCAGGAGACGACTCAAGCTGTTTACACAGCCTTGTTCTGACAGAACACCCCTATCATGGATTTTCTGCCATATTCCTGTAATTCATACAATTTCAAGTAGTGTAGAATAGATTTTTTGAAAATTCAAAAAGCTTTACTTATTATAATGTACATATATGTAGAAACCGAATAAAAAGAATAGATTATACAAATCGGGGTAAGCATTTGTATAATCTATTCAAAGTAGGATGTCTCTTTTCGGCAAGATAGAATTCATAAACTATGTCGCGGATCGTCTCAATCTGGCTTGGCGTGATAAGATCCAGTTTCCTCTTCTTCCTTGGTCGACTTTTCCTTGGCGTTTGAAAAGATGCACTTGCTCCTTGCCTTTGGATTTTCATAGCCTCTTTCGAAATTTTCTGGAATGTATTTTTTGACACGCAAGTGGCAGCTAATACTCTTTGCCTGAAAAATGCAAAGCTTTCTTCTTAATACTCAAAAAATGATCATTTTTACGCAGAAAAAGTATACCTGGTAAAAGTCGGTACGAACAACCATTCTCGAGATATTTCGATTTTAATTGATCAATAATAATAATTAAAGATTTGATTTCGATATTATGACAGAGGTAACTTGCTAGATATTTTAACATAATATGTAGTACACCTATCATTGATTCATAATTTCCAGAAAAAAACTTGAAATATACAGGGAGACAAAAAACTAACAAAATATGAAAATCACTTAGAAGAAAACTGCCGATATTAGTTGGTTTTTTGTCCTCTTGTATATTTGAAGACTTTTTTTTGTCTACAGATGTTATTTTTCATATAAAAGTTGTGAGGCTTCAATAACTCTGAATATCCGTGATGAAATGGAATATACAGGGTCGGCCATAAGGTTATGGCAGATAAAAGTTGCATTTTTTTAATTGGAACCCCCTTTATATTAATGAATATTTCAATTCTTCCTTCAATTTTAAGAAAAAAAATTATTTAACGTTATGCTGCTACATCTAGTCGTTTTCGAGTTATCGCGTTTTATAAATGACATTTTTGCATCTTTTGACATACTATTAAACCCAAACGGTTTGAGAAAGAGAAAAACGGTCTGCACTTTCAAGTCTTAACTTTTGAAGAGCTTTTCAAGGACATTCAATAAATTCTTGTCAATCTTGTCAAAGAATGCGAAAATGTGTAAAAAAATTGACAGTTGACAGTACCTTCTTTTCAAATAACAGAATAGTTCTTGAAAAATTACGGTGAAAAGTGTATACCATTTTTCTCTATCTTGAACCGTTTGAGTTTTATAGCATATATATATGCCACTAAATAGTTCGTACTTTGACGAATATTAAGCTTAGACGACATCTAGACAAACACAATTAATCAACACTCTCATTTAACATCACTTCCTACGATAAATAAATTAAAGTTCTTTTCTGAAAACTTCATCAGGGTCATAAGTTAATATGTGTCAACACCTCACAAATATTATTTTTTCAAGTTGGCATTCTCCAATTGATATCGAACAAACTATGATACATACCTGTGGTTTTTCAAAGGAATACTATAAGGTCATTTTCACCCTCATTTTTCATAAAATTAGACACATTGTTAACAATCTCACGACTTTGACTGTGCAAAATATAACCCTTTCCATTTTTTTGAGCGACGACGTAACTCTAGGTTTTCTCTAAGGGGGCCGATTTTACAATCCATGTAGAGAGTGTTCAATAAAAAATACGATCAAGTCACCTATGGATTGCAATGGGGTCGTTGCACTATATCAAAATCAAAGCTGATTTTGTGTAGAATATATAACTGTGGGTTTCTTAATAAAATGGGTTACATGAATTGGCCAAAATAATGCACAACATTTAAACTAGGCCTCTTTGAAATAAATAAGTCCATCAACCTGGGCCCATTGTCGCATTGACGTCACAGATCAATATCCTCTATCCGCTTGACACTGAAATGCACGCGCGCTGCTTGATACAAATGCGGCGTTGCGAGATGTACTATTGATGGTATTTTAACAAGAATTACTAGCTCAATATGATGAACGAAAGATAATCGATACATTTAGGTTAACTTTAAAATGGATGGTAAATAATGTGATTTAATACAAAAATTAACCAGGAAATTATACGACACCACCCAGACTGGGTTTTTATGATACCTTTGACCGTATCATAAAACCCTCAAGATATTTATTTTTCTCAGACCCAAATTAATGCAGACGCATAGAATAGTTATTTATCAGACGTAGGGATAAACTCAAAGACACAATTCTTTGAATTTATCCCTACGTCTGATAAATAACTACCAGGAGCGTTGCATACTAAACAAAAACTGCAAATATTGGTACCTGCAAATTAAAGCTGGTAGGCAATATTATTTATTGGCCCATTCTTTTTTGACGATATTGAATCGTATATGAGCAAAGTTGATCCAAACCACGAACGTGAATTCGAAATTGAGAAATCCCTAGAATAAAACACGCTTTACACTCGACCCCAAGCAAAAAGCATCTCGGCAACGTTGCGTTCTCTACAGTTATCGACCCACGGGAAGAGCTGCGCCGGATCCAAGAAGCGACGCCATATTTTGTCGTACACGCGTCATCATTTAAAAAAAGGCTTAAAAGGACTGTTGACAAACTTCGACGCTAGTTTATGCCCTTAAAAATCGATAAAAAAAAAAAAAATACGGGTCTAATATTTTTGATTATATTTTCAGAATATGCAATAAAAAAAGTACGTGCAACGACCCCATGTTTCAAAAAACGCACGTCTTGGCTAACATCGCAATTATGCATGACATCCACTTTCTAACCGTCACAGATGCCATGATGCCAAAACATACAAACTAGCCACGACCTACGGTCATGACAGAAAAAGAAATCCAGAGGTGACTTGATCGTATTTTTTATTGAACACTCAAGCAATAGGTACTCCGTACTCCGTATAGCCAATCATTATTATGGGGTTATACGGAGTATTGCTTATTCTTATTCCAAGGATATACTTGGATTGCAGAATAGATATTATAATACACCTTAATAATCACCGAATATCCAAACCATCATATACCAATCAATATGATCCAAACAAACGCATATATTATGAACTTATTGCTTTAACCAAATATTTATCTTTGTCTTAACCTTAACCATAGACATAGAATAAGCTTATAAAAGGAACAGTGCAGTAGAATCACTCAATAAAGGAGCCAGCAGAAGCCACGACAAGCCACAAGGGCGGCGCGCGGCGTTCTATTGCTGTCTTTGTTGTTTCCATTTTTTTTTTATAGTCGTTTCCATACATGCCGTTTAAATATTCAGGCAAAAAGCACGGGCGTATCAATAATTTATCATTTCACATAATTATTATCCGAAAATATATTATTAGCATTATTTGAATTTTATAATCATCAATATACAGGCCAAACAAACTTAAGTCTGCACTATTGCTAACTTTATTATTGAAGATAGGTATACGAGGTCGTTTCGAGAGAACTAGTAGTTGTTTTTTCGCTGATTAATGTCGTGGTAGTACCTAACACTAACAGAAAATCAATTGAACATTGCGTTATCGATTTATTAAAAAAAATACTTGCATTTTTCAAATATGGGACACCCGTGTTTATTTTTATCCATTGCCAACTCATTCCTGAACAGAAAAGGTTATTATGAATTTTATCTTGAAACCAAATGAAAATAACGGAGTTACCTTTATTTGCCTTTTTTATTTTTCGAAAAGTTTGACAAAATAATACATATCGGTTGCCATATACAGGCTTCGCCAAAAGGTTAGTGACCTATTAGAATATCTCGGGAAAAAAAGCGATTGGGATTCTGAAAATCTGTAGAAAGAAATTTTCGGAGATGCTTTTTTCAAACTTTAAACATTAGATCTGGATCCGCATACTCTATACCTCAACATCGTACAGTTTTTCAAAGCCTCTTTCTTATATCTTGGACCTCATGTTTACAATAATACATTGCCTATGTCGTTCAAATGCCTTTCAGTGCCCTCCTTTAATGCAAAAATAAAAAAACATGTATAGGACTTTTCAGTAGCTCTATAAATATAGGTTACTATTTAGCCAAAAACGTCTTAGGGCGTATGAGAGTATAATATAACTATATGTATTTTCTTTCTGTATATATTTATAATTGCAATAAAGGTTATTTATTTATTTATTTAAATAATAGTGTCGTTTCGTGACTTCCGAGTATACCGGAAGTAGGTGTCAATACCCTATATATTATTACATTTTTGGTTTCTGGGTAAAATTCCAGGCAGATTAATTGATCTATGATGTCCTATAAGTATTAGCGTTTTTGAAATATTTGAGTTTTCATGTCAAAAATGACGTTTGTAGGTTCCTATTAAAATGTAAATTTTTCGTTTAAGAAAGCCTTTATTGTTTAATTTGTATTGAATTTCTTGTTGAAAGGTACTTACTTTGAAAGATTTTTCACAATATTTGTGATAACCCAAAATTAAGATCAAAAATAAAATTAAGAAAACTGCCAAGAATCGATTTTTTCAAAAATTTGAAACCCCCAATTTTTATCATTTTATCTTATGGCTAGAGCATTGAAAATAAAGGTGAATTTGTATAAGATTGTCCATTCCAAAAATTCTTATTTTGAGCACGTTTGCAGGCACCGGAAAAATTTGGAACGTTTTTTGAACGCATGTGAGATCCGTTTAGGGTGGACAAGTTGACATCCGTATGGGAATTACCACAAATGTACGGAGATTGTGGTCGATATAAAGTACTCGGTCAAAAACCATTTGTTTAACATAACAATACCGTACTTTTGCGTACGGTGCAAAAGTACGGTATTGTTAATAACCAGCAAACCAGCTATCTTAGAAGTGACGAGGCTATATGACTTTTAGTTTTAAGCTTGATTATTTTCCAACTCTACTCCTCTCAAATAGATATTATGCTTGGTAGTTTGTGGAGTACCAATGACTTTTACGAGATTTTTGGTATTTCGCCAAAACCTCTCGAAAAATTCTCACTTAGCTTGACGAATAATTAAATAAAAAATCTTTTATGTAGAAATCCAAGATTCATTCAACAAGTGACTGTTTACTCAAACATTAATTAATCCAGTATTTATATACCTGATCTTTTTTTTATTTATTGTTAAGTCTTTTCAAGCCAAATACCTGATTTTTTTTAAAAAGATGCACCTCTGTTTTTTTCAAGTAGGTATGGAGATGGGTTAGTATTTAAAGTCAATGGTATGTAGTACGTAATAACATTTGACGTAATATATGTACACGACCTGCTGCCCTGTATTCAAGCAAATGACGTTTCGTTCTCGGTCAATCACGACACAATCAAATTAATTTTGTTCTTTTTTCTTAATCAAGCAACTGAAGATACAATCCTTTGTCTCTTTATTTCAATTGTCTACTTCGTTTTTGAATTAAAAAAAATACAAGTTGGTTGAATGACTATATTTATCAAAAAGGGTTTATACAGTGTGTCCAGAATAAAATGATGTACGTGGGGATATCGGAAACTACAGGAGATACAGTATCGGTTAAATGGAAGAAAAGTTGCGTATTTGCGTGCCCAAGAATAATCTCACTTTGGTTTGTTTTGATTCGATACCGTAATGGAGATACAGGGTGAAAAAGAAAAATGGCCATTTTTTAAATAGCACAATATTTCGGTTATTATAAAAGATGAGGTATTGAAAATTTCTGGATCTGGGTAAGAAGATACGGTGATTTTGAAAATTGTGTCGAAAAAATTGTAGGCCCACTATGTTGCTTCCGGCCGAAGTCAACTTTTGTTTTTCTTATGTGGGATATATTGAATTTTTTCATTTTCAAAATCCGCATTGAAAATGATTTTCAAAAATATGACTTTCATAAAAAAAAACAGACTTGACTTTGGCTGGACGCAACATAGTGGGCCTAAAATTTTTTTGACGTCGTTTTTAGAATTGTCGTATCCTCTTAACCATATCCTGAAAATTTGAAAGTTCTAGCATTTATAATAAGCAAAATTGTGTGGTTTCTTCAAAATTTGCCTTTTCCCTTTTCACCCTGTATCCACATTACGGTATCGATTTAAAATAAAACAAAGGTGGAATATTTTTGGGCATACAAATATGCTGCTTTTCTTCCATTTACGCAACGTCGTATCTTTTAAAGTTTCCAATATCCCCATATAGTGCCATAAACATCATTTTATTCTGGACACACTGTATTTCTTCAACTTGACTATGTATTCTGAAAATATTTTTGAAAGTTGCTTTGAAGCAAAATCAATGGACAAAAACTATTATTTGACAATAAGTAACATTCTATTAAAAAAAACCAAAACTGCTCATCATTTTGAAGAGTTTCCTGTTTCACCAACGCAAGAATCCAATTCTTCTCATTGACCAGAGACAACATTGACTGGTGAACTGTCTCAGATACACCGGTCGTTTCCATTTGAGTTATACCCAGCAATATCAAGATTGGTGGGTTTATAATTTTCAAAGCCAATTTGAACAATTCACCGAAGATAGCTTGAAAGCTGTAGCTGCGATGTGCCGCCTAATAATATGAGTGAATTGACCAACAGCGTAATGATATCCATTACCTAAATTCAATTTTCGAGCTTTGTCTGCTGTTGGTTAGTTAAGTTCACTAATACTTTTGTTTGGTCTATTGTGGCGCTTCTTCCTGTTGAAAATTCACGAGCAACATCACATTACAGGAGCTCAGCTTCTGATACACCGCCATCAGCAAGTCCAGAAATGAAGTGCATGTCAGTAGTTTTCTAATATGAATATCGTAATGAGGGAAAACACATTTTACGGGTATAAAATGATCAATGACGAAACGCAACCAAATGACATCCATTGCTTCCACTTTTTTCCACCATCACTGGACTTGCCATGAATTCATCGTTTTTTGTACGTCTGGTCTCATTATAAATAGCCTTATTCATCATTTGATGCTTCGTCCTCGTCCGAACTGTCTTCATTCTCCTCCGAGGAACCAGTGTTAGCATTAAACTCTAGGGTTTCTAGTGCTTCATCCAAAAGATGCTCATTTCGTAGGAGCAGATCTTCATATTTCCTCACGTGTTGACAAATGTTGAACCATACTTCTTCCGTCACATCATCAATTTTTTGTCTGGTCAATGACTCAATATCAGTCACTTCCAATGTGGTATTCTGAGCTTCCACCCAGTTTTTTACCAGAACCCATATCTTTTCAATAGGATTAAGTTCCCGATGGTATGGAGGTATACGTAGAACGCAGTGACCATGGAGTTCTAGTAATTTATCCAACTTGTATTGCGTCCGAAAGCGACATTTGTTTTCCAAAATCATGTCATACAATTCTGTTTTGGTTAAATTTTGGTCTGCTGGCAATCCTTTTTCTTCTAACCATTCCAGCATTTCTGCTTTCGTGGAAACGGTTGTAATGTTTTTACGTACAGGGACATTGTGATAAGCCGCATTGTCAATAACTAAAACGGACTTTTCAGCCAGATTGGGCAAAAGTTGTTTCTCAACCCAATTCATCAGGTTTGTGTGATTCATCTCGTTATCCCCTGTTTTTCTTCCTGCAAAATAACAGTATTATTTCACCAGTACTGTACTGTGGATGTTGAATAGCCTACTAGGACTGAACTAGATTGACTGAATTACCTGATTTGAGTATAAGTAATCCATTCTTAACAAACCCGTTTTCGCCTCCAGCATGGAGTATTGTCAACCTTTGCGCTTTGGAAATTGGCTTTTTTGAGCCCTCGTTTATATCTTTGTTGCTAGCACCATAACAGCCATTCTCTTGCACATGGTTGGTGTGTATGTATGTTTCATTTGTGTAGATGACTTTGCGACCCTCATTACGGTAATCTGAGATCTTTTTCAAAAATTTGATACGCTTGGTACGTATATCATAAGATTCGCACAACACACTCCGTTTTTCTTGCATTTTTTGCCATCTGAATCCGATTCCTCTCAGGAGACGACTCAAGCTGGTTACACAAACTTGTTCTGACAGGACACCCCGATCATGGACTTTTTGCCATATACCTGTAATTCATACTATTTCAAGTAGTGTAGATTGTATAATAATTGTTTTGAAAATAAACACATACCTATGTATTAGAGAAAAAAAAATCTCACCCTTCAAAGTCGGATGTCTCTTTTCGACAAGATAGAATTCATAAACTATGTCACGGATAGTCTTAATCTGGCTTGGCGTGACAAGACCCAGTTTCCTTTTCTTCCTTGGTCCACTTTTCTTTGGCGTTTGAAAAGATGCACCCGGCCCTTGCCATTGGATTTTCATAGCCTCTGTCGAAATTTTCTGGAATGTACTTTTTGACACGCCAGTGGCAGCTAATATTCTTTGCCTGGAACAATTAATGCTTTCTTCATGTGCGAGTCCTTTTGGAATATATTTTTCATTGTTTTTGAAATGTTATTGTAGACGTTAAAACCACATCCTTCATTCGTCTCTCCTCACGCTGAGACAATATCTTCATACAGGGTGGTCTATTTAACTTGAGACAGGCCGATATCTGACAAACGGTGAGTTTTTGAAAAAAATGGTTCAAAAAGTTATTGAGTGCTATTCTAGAGATTACATTCATTTATGACCTCGACAACCTTTTGAAGGTTTTTTCAACATAAACAATAACTATTTTTCAAATGGAAATGTAATCTTTCCATTGTAGCATCTAATTCTATAATGAAGAAAAGTGAATAACTTTTTTTATTTTATCATTAAGAATCTGCGATAAAAGTTATAATTTTATTTGAAAAACATCATAATAATTGACCTTGAAACAACTTTCAAAAAGATGTCCAGGTCAAAACTAAATTTATTCACTTTTTTTTCCGTAAGACTAGGTATTTTTGATTTATTTTAACTTTTTTCTTGAAATACTATCTTTTAGTTAGATATTGGGCTGTCTCAATTTGAATGGACCTTCCTGTGAAACCATCGATATATGCGAAAGAATTCAGGATGAGTTTTCCTGCTTGAAAATGAGGTAATAATTTACAAAACGGTCTTCTGCTATTTCGGCATTTAATGCAATATTTTTTGCATAAGTACGTTTTGTTGCTCATGAATTCACTTGCGCAAACTCAAAAATTCGTCTTTTTCGTCATTTTTGAGAATAAAAAAGAAATAATTCACTGGATTTGGGGCGGAAAGAATAATTTTTTCAGGTTAGCTTTGAGTTAGGGTTAGATTGGGTCCGTTTTGGTTAGGTTGGGTTAGTTTTCTCTGGTGAAACAGAACAGATTTGGAAATGATCTTCATGTTTTGGCTGAAATGTCACTCGGGGTGTCACTGTCATTGTCAATTGCAATTTTTTTATTTTCGTCTATGATTGCATTGAAAGTAATGGAGATTTTGTATCCAAACAAAGGTTTTTTTCCAGTTCAAATATATGGTCTTTTTCATCTGCACACAGGGCCTATTTTTGAAACAGTTGGGCCCCAAGGCCCAAACAAGATTTCGAGCCCCCAATATCCTATATCTTATAGATATATGTCTCAGAGAGACATTTTTTTTCTTCAAAATACTCATTCAGTTTCCAATGGAAAAGTTCTCTTGAGTTTTTTTGCCACTACAAGAAAACCTACTGTACAGGGTGTCCCATTTTGATTGCAATTGCGGGTTATCTCTGCTATTACTGAAGATAGAACCTTGCGGTTTGGACGAACCTACTTTTTTGTGAAACGAAAAAAAGTTGACTTGTCTTTCCACAAGCTTTTCGAAAGGAGAATCAAATTGGAGAATTGCGAATGGAAAGGGGGGTCGAGTGATACCTTATTATGAAGGATCTTCGACCGTGATTACAACTGCCGAGTTACAAATCTCTGCTGTCACTCCTGTTGATATGACAGCTTTCAAAAAATGTGTTTTCAATTTTGTTTTTTTTAATAAATAATCAACCGCAAGAGTTAACTTTTAGGATATGATAAGGGACATAACATCTCCAAAATGAGCTATTACTAAATCCTTTTCGCGAAAATGTATTTCACCCAAAAACGGGGTAAAATAAATCTCCGCCAAAAAGGTTGAGTAGTTGCTCATTTTGAAGATCTTCTGTCGCATCATATCCACTTAGTCTGGATAAGTTAACTCTTGCTGTTAATCATTTAGCGAATCGAAAAAAAACACAAATTTTTGACAAGCTATCATATCAACAGGAATGACAGCAGAGACTTTTGCTATCAGAACAATTATTTCAGAGCTGTGATTGGATGTTGGAAGACAGGTTTATTACGCCCTGATAGGGTCGAGTCTGCGGTATGGGATTGTATTTTGGGGCTCTGCCAGCAATGATTTGATGAACATTTTATTTAGAATTCAGAAACGGGCAATTCGTTATTTGTGTCAGGCTAAACATCGCAAGTCGTGTAGGGCACTTTTTCCGGAATGTAGAATCCTTACAGTTATATGCATTTATATTTTGGAATCTGTGTGCCTCATCTTTTGTAACAGAAAGGACATTGAAAATAAAAATAAAAATAGAAATGAGAGATACACTACTCGTCAGCAACATACAGTGTGACCCATTTGTTTTGGGAACACCCTGATAAAAAGTTTATTTCTTAACCGATTTGGTTCGTTTTTTTTTTGGATTGTAGAGCTCGAAAAATTGTATATTCTTGGCAAAAAGTGACCTTCGCCATTTTGACTTCAAGGCCTACTATGTTAGTTTTTAAGAGCAAAATTTCAGGAAACCATATTAGCGATTTTTTTAGAAAAAATCTGTGTGCGCCACTGGATTCAGCATCCTTTAAAACGGGTCTATACAAATTTTCAACCGAGAATATCAAGTTGAAAAAAATTAAAAATTCGCACTTTAACAATCTTTGATTCTATCAAAACAAATAAAAATGACATAAAACTAAAAATTTGTAACTTCTACCAAACCACCATCAACTTCAATGCATTTATCATTTCTTTTGATAGAATCAAAGATTGTTAAAGTGCGAATTTTTAATTTTTTTCAACTTGATATTTTCGGTTGAAAATTTGTATAGACCCGTTTTAAAGGATGATGAATCCAGTGGCGCACACAGATTTTTTATAAAAAAATCGCTAATATGGTTTCCTGAAATTTTGCTCTTAAAAACTAACATAGTAGGCATTGAAGTCAAAATGGCGAAGGTCACTTTTTGCCAAGAATATACAATTTTTCGAGCTCTACAATCCAAAAAAAAAACGAGCCAAATCGGTTAAGAAATAAACTTTTTATTAGGGTGTTCCCAAAACAAATGGGTCACACTGTATGTTGCCTCTGCCCCTACCAAAGGCCGAATTGTCAAAAAGATCTGTTATTTATGAACCTATCAAAATGTTTAATCACCTACCCAAAAATATAAGAACTTTATCTAGTCTATCTAAATTTAAGAGATCTGTACGTGATATTTTATTGAAAAAAGCATTTTATACTCTAGACGAATTTTATGGAAAAAAGCTGTGTGACTAGTTCCAATACATTTTTTAATGTAGGTGAGTGCTTTTTATGTTTTTTTGTTTTTTTTAGGTAGTTTTTCAAATTTTGTACTGTTCTTTTACATCAAAGCTAGTTTCAAGTCTCACTTAGTATTGTGCTTTGTCTGTGAAACTGTTTTTGGTTTTGTGACAATAAAGCCTATTCTGATTCTGATTCTGATTCTTGTAACTCGGCAGTTGTAATCAGTGTCGAAGGGGATTCAAAATAAGGTGTATCACTCGACCTCCCTTTCCATTTTAAATTCTGGAGGTAGCCATCACCTCCGCTTAGGGGTTGACAGGAGGGGGGGAGTGAAAATTCCAAAAAAATGTGTTTTCCAAAAAACAAAAATTGACGTGTCCAAGCGATTTTTGATTAATCACTTAACATCTAAGTGAACCCATAATATGGTTATTTCACCAATCTAAGCTTTTTTTTATTAAATGGCTTTGGCTGTTTGAATTTGAATTGAAATGGTTAAAATAATTTTTTTCCGGGAGCTTTCCCCTTGCTACAGGGCCAAAGGCCCGAGCCTTATGGGCCTTTTGGTAAAATAGGCCCTGTCTGCGCCAGTGATGTTGTGATCTCTATAAACACTAAACTGGCTCTTTATAGGCAAAATTGCTTATAATGGTTTAATGGGAAAAAACGTTTTGTGCCGAAAATGGCGATGAAAGTTTGTGTAAACATGTGTCCAAAAATGCCATTTTATTGAGCTACAGGGTGCTAAGTGGCGTGGAGACGATCAATTTCATTGTCAATCTCGCCGGTACACCATCATATGATACTTAAACAAACAAGATATGATCACGCGCAGGTTTCGCTGACGTCATTGTGAGCCCAAACCTCAAAATTCATATGTTACCTAGGTAACTGGGTTACCATGATACTAAAAAAAAACAAGATAAACTCACGCCATAATACAATAATGGTCGATTGCACCAAACAATTTTGAGGATCCTTAATGCTAAGTAACCCTTAACTTGACAGTTTTGCATGCAAATATGTCAAGTTAAGGGTCCCTTAGCGTTAAGTACCCTCAAAATAAGTTGGTGCAATCGGCTATAACTCTCGCACATCCCCCTCAGTTGTCATGCGTGAGCCAGTTCAAATTTCAATCAGCAAATGCATGGTTACTAGGTTACGGTATTGATGTTTTACATCTAACCTCACTTTGGGCTCGCAGTGACGTCATGCGCGGCTTGGTTCTAATTTCGTCCAGCAAACGATCATATCTTGTTTGTTTTAGTATCATGCGACTCTTGACAAACACTAAGTAGGTATTAGTCAAAACTCAAGCACATTTTTGATAACACCTTGAGTCGAGCCTTGAGTATACTTTATTTTATTCCCAATACTTGACAAATAGCAACTAGGATATCTGACTTTTTTTTCTGAAAACGTTAATGCATCTTTAGGATCATCATACCTAGGTACGTTAGTGTGGAAATCAATTGATCGATGTCGAATATGAAAGAACCGAACTATGATGATATTGATGAAACATACCTGTGATTTTTCAAAGGAATGCTGAGGCCATTTTCAGCCTCATTTTTCATGAAATTAGACACATTATTTACAATCTCACGACTTTGTCTGTGCAAAACAAAACCTTTTCCAAGTTTTTTAGGTGACATAACTCAATTAGCGTGAAAACCTTTCTAAACAAAATGATCAAAAAATATAATACCCAAATAAACACGGTCCAAAGATTCAAGTCATAGAATCAACAAAGCTTGTAAACAGTAAAAATACTAACTAAAAGAGCCAGCCGAAGCCATGACATGGCGGATGGCGGCAACATCGATCAACCGACGGCAAGCGGCAAATTAGCAGCAGCGGCGTTCTCTAGCTGTGTTTCCAGCTCTTTAAAATATTCACGCAATAGGCATGGGCGTATCAACACTTTTATCATTCCATATATTATTATCATAAAATATGTGATAACTATTTATTTAAATTAAATAATGATAGCTTTTGCTATCATGAAAAATACATAGGTAGTTTTATACTTATTGGGTACGTTCACAGGATCACACAGAAAATTGAAAACATTGCTCGCATTTATAAAGACGGAACAGTTTTGTGAAACATATTTATGTTACCAATCTTTCTTATAAATAATTAATTATTAACTCGAAAACATCCAATTTAAGTCGAGTCATGCAATGAACAAAACACTGCGCTAGTTGATGCAACTATTTTTTATTTCATACTGTACCGTAAAGTATCATTTACCGGACCCAAAACCGGTCCGATAAATGACACTTAACATCACCAGAGACTGTAAAAATTACTTGACCACTACAAAAATGACATTTTGCATCATCAGAGACTGTGAAATTGCATAATCAATAATCAAATTAAATTGATGAAATTTGGTATATCGGGTTGTTTGACATGCAAAATTCATTTCATATCTGGCCTTGTTATGGCTCTTACATGTAGAGGACGCCACTTAAACATCTTTCCGCTCATTCAAAAATAGTCATAACTTTTTTGTACGCTCTCGGATATTTTTTTTTTTAATTGTATCTTATGTATAAAAGGTATATTCATTAGAAGTAGATAGGATCGAGTAACCTTTTTCAAGATATTTCACTTAAAGTGATCCATGCAATGTGGTTTCGAATGGGAAATTTCAAAAATAAACATGGAGGGCATCGAAAACACCGCTGTCACGGTAATTTTGACAAGTGTCTCGATGTACAGGGTGGTTCAATTCCAGCGACAGGGTGCCAGTTCTCATAAACTATTCATCATAGAGACTCCGGAAAAAAAAAATCTGTATAGTAATGTCAAATGTGCCCAAGAGAAAATGCTGAAAATATATTTCAAGCTTCTAGGATCGCCGCAAGGAGGCGTAACAATACTGTGAAAACAGAAAATCGATAATTTTTCAAAAATTTTTTTGGTAATAAGAATATGGAAACTGTTTTGGACGATATTCTCTACAAAAGTGCCCCCGACCCGACACTTCAAATCAAATCAAATCAAATATGCTTTATTGCCACAGAAAAATTTGAATAAATTTTATGGACAAAGCAAATACAAATGCAAAATGCTAAAGCAAAAACAATACAAAACATGATAATAGTAAACATTACGTGAACAATTACGTGAACAATAGAACAAAACTACTACAAATATATTTCCCCAATATTTTGTCAAATTTAAATTCAAATGGAAATTGCTCATGGACAACAATAAACATTGGCACACCTCCATTTATGTTATGATGACAAGTCAGTAAAACAATAACATGGCAAAATCAACAATTATGGGGAGATAAATAATAATAATGCGGTGTTATATATCGAACAAGGAACCAACGATTGCTCACTTTTCTCTAAGTTGTCAAATCAGACAGCTGTACAAGCCGTCATACAGTTTTTTTTCCTGGGTCTCTATGATGGATGGTTTACGAGAACAGGCACCCTGTCGCTGAAAATGAATCACCCTGTACACTGTACAATGTTTCTTAAAAAAAAAAAACTTGAAAAAATTTAAAAATAATTTTTTTTTTGTAAATGAATATGAAATGAGATTAAATTTTTTTGATCAAGAAACATTGAGCATTTAAGCTTATGTTGAAATTACCAGCCCTCAAAATTGATTTTCAAAATATCAACTTTTGGTATAGATAGATGACAAATTCGGGGTGATCGCAATATTTCTGTGTGAGGTATCTGCTGAATGTATGTCCCATTTTTTCTGGGGTTTATATTTTGTAATGAGTTTCATAAACATATCAGTGTTAACAATTTATGACTCACTTATTTCTACTACTATACTATTAATTGAATATCTACTATTTATTAAACAAATGTGCATGAAGGTACATTTTACATTACATAAGTTATCTATTTTAATACTTTTAACTGAATTTTGGAGGGGTGAGGAAAAGGTTACACGGTACAATTTTTTTTCCAAAGGATTATTGCACAAAAGACTGTACTTTGCGTATTATAGAACGTGTCTAATGATTGAAAGTAAACATATAATATAAGTACTTCCAGGTAGCATGTTTCTACAAACATAATAATCCTGTTATGATTTTAACAAGCTGATAGGGGTACGGCGAAAGATACACACACAGCTGTCTCAATAATAGTGTGACAAGACCCAAAGGGTGAGTCTCTAACTTTGCATAAATTTAGTAAATCTAAGTTTCTTTTCGCAAATACGCTCGGACACGTCGATCATAGTATCAAATTGCGCCCTTTTGGATGTACTTATGTACAAATATTTTATACAGGGGGTACCAAATTTGAGATATGAAATCATCGACTAATTTGTTTAATGGCAACGTTAATTTTTTTTCAACTATTCAGGGTATTCCAAAAAGAATGGGGCATACGGTAAAAGCAGATTCATCATACAAAAATATTGCGAGCACCTTTATTTTGTCTTTTCCGAAAGTTAATATTCAAAGAGATACAGGGTGTCAAAGTTGAATTTTTATATTTGATTTATTTAGATAACTTTCGAACCAGTAAATGAGTTATATTCATAAAATTTGGTATATACAGTGTGTCTGCTTAAGTTGGCCACATATGGGAAACTTTTTTATTATTAATTTTAGGAAAAAAAGTTATTCTTTATAAAAAGTTCAGCATGTTCCAAAACCTAAAATGCAACCATCAGATATTACATTTTTTCAGTCGTATACGAGGTTTGTCAAAAAATATGAATTTCACTCAAGAGTAAAATTTGACAATATCGAAAATTGTTATAAAGAAAAATAAACACTACCATTAAAATGATTGTTTTTTTCTTTTTTAAATTTATTAAATTTTATAAATAAATTAATATTAAACAGTAATCTCTTATTTTAATTATTGGACATTTAAATCAATGCATTAATTCAAATGAAAAAATGTAATATCTGATGGTTGCATTTTAGGTTTTGGAACATGCAGAACTTTTTATAAAAAATAACTTTTTTTCCTAAAATTAATAATAAAAAAATTTCCCATATGTGGCCAACTTAAGCAGACACACTGTATATGGGGGTTGTTTGACATGCAAAATTCAAATCTGAGCACGGAATTGCTCTTACTTGTAGGGTAGGGGGCGTCACATAGGTACTACAGGTTTCCTCTTTGTTGGCTTAGATATTCACACCAAGCATGGCAAATTGCGAATCACGAATTACCTACTCCTACTACCACCGAACGAATATTATGTTACGTGAAGATGAAGAAAATCAGTGACCCAATATTCGATTGAGGCGAAGTGAAAATGTGAAAAGTGCATTGGTTTTGTTCAGCAAATTCCTCGCCTGATTCTAAAAAAGGGCCCCCATGGCCGACTTGGCAACCGTGTGTTCAATAACAAGAATGAATTCCCATCTCCCATTGTCCCATATTGTAGACACTTGTAGCAACAGTTAACTTATACCGCCCTGCTGTATGCTGTATGATCGAATTAATCAATATGCATTAATATTACAATCCATCATTAGAACCAAATAACACACATATTATAATCTGTTAAGTATAAACCAAGCAACAAATAAATCTATATCAATCTTTAAGGTTAGATATTTATGGATTTTCTCCAGGATTACGTATTTTCAATCGTCCGGTCATCACGCCATATCTTCTACCAATGAAATTCTATCACATCTTTTCGCATTCGTTTCATTACCAGATCACAACAAACCCGTCATAACTACTCTGCTGGGTTTCACAGTAATGCAAAAAACAAAGAAAGACTGATGAACTAATCAGCTGCTATATGATTGGATTCAAATCTTACGGGACTTAAAAAAAAAAACGTCAAACTGAAAGCTGAAGATTCCAAAATAATGTTGGTTTTATCTGTATTCTTGTGATAAAAGAACGTGTTATTATTGTGGATACTTGGAGAGAGATACCTGTGTGTTCCAGCGTTGCTTCCATTAAAAATTCAAGAATTGAGTACTGCGTATTTGGTAAGTTATGATACATCTTTATCTGTTGTAGGACTTGTAGGTTGTAGGTCAGGGTACTTATATAAAATTGTTCACCTGTCCCGTGTACGCCCCATGAATTATAATACATTTTGCGAATGAGAGTGACCTAAAATTATTGAACATCATATTCCTTGGTTTTTGTTACATGTAAAAAAATGTCGGCCGTAGGCGTTATTTAGGTTAGGCTCATCTCAGCTCGCTTGAGTCACTTGCTGACTTCTCTTGAGCTTGATCCTTTTGATAGCATCCGGACTCCAGGCAGTCTATAGAAATGTTTCTTTCATATTATGTTATGACCGTTGTTAAGTGACCTGCATCAATATTTGATGACCAACTATGGCCATGACCATGACAATATTGACAATATGACTCAAGTTTACAATAAGATCTGAGCCCGTATTCTGTAACGTCATAGAGAAAAAAAATTCTTTCTATAAAGCATAGGGAGGAATGCGTTATAGAAAGAAATCTCTTCTCTATGACGTTACAGAATACGGGCCCTGATCACTCCATTCAAATCATTCATAGCCATGCGCATGCCAGTGAATTTAATTCTCATCCCATCAACACAACAAAAAGTCTCAACATTTTCTCTGAAAAATCACAGATTATCCTACCATGTCCTAATAACTTAATAACTTAACTACCTACCACGAGTTAATATTATTCCCGAGGGTAGTTACGATTTTACGAACGAAGGATTGAAATTTCGAGATAATAATAGACATTCCTAATTTTGAAGTATTAAGGTATACTTACTATATTTTATTCTCGACTGATAAATTTATACTTTTGAAGAGATCATGAAAAATGGGTAATTTTTGACAAAAATCCATCAAACTTTTTTAGCTAGATTATCCCTTCTTCAATTACCTACCTATGAAACTTTCAGGAAGTTTAGGGTGATCCATTTTCAGCGACAAAATAACAGTTCTCGTAAACTATTTATTATAGAGACCCAGGGAAAAAATCTATATTATACTTAGTAATGTTTCCGAGAGAAAATGCTGGAAAAATATTTTTCTTGTGCATGTATTCGGGATCGATTTTATTCGCTTTAGCCGACCACACAACATGAATTTTGCAAAAGTCAAACTTGTATGTGGATTTTCTTCGAAATTTTCAAATGCAAACCCACTAAATAGATGCCTCTATCGTGTTATTTGGATAATTTCCTACCACTTTCATGCAGATCATTTTTCTTTATCTTTTGAAATAGAAGAGTTACGTAGACTTCATCAGGCATCCCTCGAAGAATACTTTTGAAATAGCCCTTGTAAATTTGAATGTGTCAAAAAGATAGGAGTGCCTTGCCAACCGTGGGGATTTTGAGCATTTGCACTAGTTTTTATGTAATTTCATTTTTTTAAAATAATTTGGAAATAAGTTGTTTACTGGCCCATCTTACCATTTATGGCTTGCGGTGCCCTTCATTCCACTTGACAGGTGCTCATAGAAAAGGAAACGACAAATAGTTGGCATTCTCACTTATAGGTTTTTTCTTTTTAACAATAACTCAAGATCACCTTAAACGCGAATCAAAACAAATCTGATGTATCTTTTTGATACATGATACTAAAACAAAAAGATACATCAGATTTGTTTTGATTCGCGTTTAAGGTGATCTTGAGTTATTGTTAAAAAGAAAAAACCTATAAGTGAGAATGCCAACTATTTGTCGTTTCCTTTTCTATGATGTTTTATGTTTGTTTTAGTATTAGTTTGTTTTTTTTTCTATGTTTGTTTTAGTATCATGTTTTTGATATATCCAAACTTACAGAGGCAGTTTCAAAAGTATTCTTTGGAGGATTCCTGATGAAGTCTCTGCAACTCTTCTATCTCAACAGATATACAGGGTGTTAGTAAATTAGTGCGACTAAATTCAGGAGGTGATTCTGCATGAAAAAATAATTATAGTTTGCTAAAAACATACAGGGTGGCGCATTAGTGTCTGGAAGTCCATTTTCTCGCTTATCAAAAGAGATAGGAAAACATTTTCAAGACAAAACTTATAGGGTTCCAGCAGGGTCACAATTTAAAAACATTAGGTACTGTGTATTCAGAGTGTTCTAGGAAACCGTGGCATCAAAAAATACACTTTTTTGAATAGCAACCCTAACTTTTGATTAGAGATTTGGACTCAGCGTAATATAGTACGTATGAATGATACAGCGGTTTTATTTGCCAGAACGTGCAGTGTTGTCAGGCTATCGAGGATTTACTGAAATTTAAGGAAAAAACATTATGTTGGTAAATAAGCTAAAAAAACAAAAGATTTGAAATTGAATCTTGCAAATATGCGTATTTTTCAATGTAAGAGTCAAAGTAATTGATTTTTGAAAAAAGAATCGCTATAATTTATATACGGTGTTTTCTACAGCAGGCGCAGCTTACCGAATTAAGAGACGAAGAAACTCAATTTTTTCAAATGGAACACCCTGTGTGCTGTTATCTAGTTTTGTTTTTTGTTTTTTGATAAGATTTTTGAACATTTCTGAGGAATATCTAAAACTTTCATATTTAGGTACAAAGTTTTCTCATCTCCACAGATAACGCCGCTAGCATATGGGTCAATATACAGTCAATATACAATATAAGGATGCACAGCATGTGGATCTCGGAAACTAGGTATCAGAGATACAGTGTCGGTTAAATTAGACAAAAATTGCGCATTTTGATACCAAAGAAGATCCGTATTGGAAAAGAGGTGTTTGTTTTTAATCCTATTAAAAATGTATTTTTTGTCTCTCTCTATCACATGAGTTCTTACGGAAAAATCCATCAATATAATTTTTTTGAATAATTGCGATACATTATTGGTTTAGGAACATAAGAGGCTCTTAAAATCCGTCATTACAAATCCAGGACCGTATCTAAAAAAACAAAGTTGATGATGGCTTCTCCGAAACGAAACGTCGTACGGAAAATCTCTCATGGCTGTTTTGTAGAGCTTAAAAAGTGACAATGAAAAAGTGTTTTCGGTTTTTTTATATCTTTCACAATAGCTTAAAAATAAAAATAAAAACGAAATCGCAATATTTCGGTTTTTTTCGGATATTTCCGAAACGGCTTGGAATTTTCCAATTTGTAAAACGGGATCTTGTTGGGTATCAAAATGCGCAATTTTTGTCCAATTCAACCGACACTGTATCTCTTATAGTTTCCGAGATCCCCATGCTGTGCCTCCTTATCTTGGACACACTGTATACGGAATGACCCTGTACATGTTTGAATGGTAGTATGGTTGTATGTCCGGCGATGAGGTCCATAGGTGAAATGAACCCAAAATTTAATTTTTCGAGAAAAAGTCATAATTTATCAAGAAAATTGCTTGTTAAAAAAATACAATTGTCGTTGAAAAAAATAAATAAAAAATTATACGGGGTCTTCACAAAGTTGAAAAAACTTTTTTTTTTTTTAAAAGTAGGTAACCATATTTAAAAGTTTTTAGCAAAGTTTGACTTTCAACATAGTAGTCCCAGGAGAACATACTCCCAAATTTTGCTCAAGAATTATAAATAACGTGGATGGCATTCACCGGAATCCTCAATGCACAGTTGAAGAGGACCCTTTTTCGTCCTTCGGGTTGCCTCCTCCATTCAACGAAATGTCACAATAAAAAAATGTCCAAGACCAAAAGACCAGATCTTCAGTACGCCGCAGAAAAAAAATCCATTGGACGTGGTGCTGGTGCTGGGTAGTTTCTCTCTTGAAATATTTTTGAATAAATGAATGTGAATTCCTTGCTTTATGGCTCGCTTTATGGTAAACATTTGAACACCAGTAAAATATTGATGTTATATTTTGCTATAAACTTTTGAATATGGGTACTCAACTCTTGAAAAAAAAAAGATTTTTCAACTTTTTGAAGACCCTGTATTAGATTTCAAACTTTTCTCATCGGCAATCTTATTTTTTAGCAAGCAAAATCTTTTACGAAGAATGACGTTTTCTCGAATAGTCTGATCCCGAGTCCTATGCAGAAAACGAGGTTGAACGCTAAAACATGGACACTTGAAATTGCTAATCATTTCTCACCTCTAATCTCTCAATTCTATGAAATCTCGCGATTTTAAAAGAAGTGAATTTGTCCTTAGATGGCACCGCTCAGACGAAGAGTAGTACTTAGAGGGTTCTTCTTTTACGGGCTGTTCCAATGGTCCTCAGTACAGCGTGGTATTTTTGACATTATACATATAGTCGTGAAAGTTTGTGAAATGCTTCCTTATGTCGAGTGCACTAACTCCTGAATTAAGGAACTCAAGGGGTGGCCATGTCTTCGCACACGTAACCTCTTGATATTTCGAGGCGATACATATACAGGGTGTCCCATTTTGGTTGCAATTGCGTGTTATTTCGGTTATTAGGTACTGAAGATAGAACCTTGCTGATTTGACGAACCTGAGCTACTTTTTTGTGAAACGACCACAAACAAAAATATCATAGGCTTTTTAGTTTTTGAGCCATAACAGGGATTTTGAAAAAGTTTCGTCTTTGGACAACCCTCGTATCTCAGCTATCTGGTAACTTATCGGAAATGTGAAAAGGGCTCTGATGGAACTTTTCACGTGAAATCCAGTCGCGTAATGGTTTTTTTTTCAGATATTGTTTTTTAATTATTGACCAATGTTGGGTTTTCTCAAATGTTTGTCTTTTTACAAGCTTTTCAAAAATATGATATACTATGGGTCTATTTTGGAAAACCATGACAATAATCCCAATTTTCAACATTCGCAATCAACGTTTTGCAGTAGACATTTTCATTACCTTATTGAGACAAAACAAGTTAAGATAAGAAGTGTCGCGGCGAATAACGATCAAGGTTCAGTTGATATAGGTATTTCGTCAGTGTTCAGAATTCAATGTTTGACGAATATCACCGATAATTTGCACCACATAAAGAAAACAAATGATACTTTTTATTCTGGACCATGAACTAAATTTGTTCGAAGTAAATGGTGATCGTGTTTTATTTGGATCAAGCTACATGATGGCTCATTGCTTTTAAAAATGGACTGGAAATGATCGTTATTCTCTGCCACACTTCATTTCGTATTTTTAAAAATTTTCACAAGTCTGGTTTTCTGGCATAATCGCTAATCTACTTCATACACACAAAAGTTGAGACCTTTGTTACAAATAACAAATATCGTTGGTTTTCATGGCCTCTCATAAACAATAATATCTGGACAAAACTTATTTTGGCACTGGATTTATTAAAAAAGTTTTATTGGAGGCCGATTTCACATTCCCGATAAGTTATCAGATACGAGAGGTGATCAGGAATGCAACTTTTTTAAAATCGCCCTGTAGCTCAAAAACTGAAAGGCCTATGAAATTTTTGTTTTTGGCATCTTTCGTTTCACAAAAAAGTAGCTCAGGTTCGTCAAAATCGCAACGTTCTATTCTAGTCCTTGATACAGCGTACAAAATGTGTTGATTACCATCAAGCTGTAAGTCCGTGTATATCTTATCCGTGACGAGTGAAACAACCTCTCTACGTAAAAAAACTTTGTCTGTGGGAGGTTTTTCTTCGGCTTCTCGGAAAATATTTCGATGTCACGATTTAAGGTTATGTGATGACCAGCAAAGCTGATACTGCTAGGAATGCTTGACTAGATGTAGTCAAGCGTCAGTATAAGATTGTTCGACAAATATATCAGGTACTTCCACTTTGTACGACACCCTGAAAATGAAGATGTTTTGGCATTGACTTTTTGATAATTCCGATATTTTTATGTAATATGTAGTACAATTTATTGGTTTTATTTTTCTTGAAAAATTTTGCTGGGATAAGTGGTTGTGCCTGAAAAAAAAATATATTTTCAATTAGGTACAGGGTGATTGTTTATATTTCACTCAAGAGATGTCTCAGTTAATTTTGGACTTACAAAAAAGTTCAAATGAGCAAATTTGAAGTATTTTGCATTGCCGTTTAGAATCCGATACTAAGAAATCAAATCGCATTACTCAGAATTTCACGAAGAATTAAAAAATGAAATAAAAAATGGGGGTTTCCATTTGAAAAAATGAAGTTGATGGTAGTAACTCATTTTTGGTCCACCCTGTTCAAATAAAATTATTATCAAAAAAATGCAGTCAAAAATAAAAATCGACGTGTTCGAGCGTTTTCCCACAAAACAAACCCCTGAATTTTAAATGAATTTATCCCAACCTTTACGGTCGCACTGTATGATGGTGGACTACGATTCAACTAAGAACTTCGCACCGACGATTTCTTCGTCTTTCTCAGGCTATATGAGGCCCCCACGCAGCCAGAGAGGCGGTGTATGATGCTTAGTTGAATCGTATCCTATTTGGTTCAGCCATTTTTGAGCTATTCAAGTTCAAAGTCTGAAAATTTTATTACTGGGACATTTACCTTGATCTGAGTTACCAAGAGACGGTAGAATCCAAATCAACATGATGTGATCTTTATGAGACTAATCTCGAATAGCGCAAACACCGCTGAGCCAAATACCAACATGTATGATATATTGGGAATCAGAAGAAAAAAATCTATCATTCTAGCAAAAAATATACAGGGTGTCTGTAAAAGGTCTTTACAAATCCCAACGCATATATCTGAGGTCAAAATTAGCCAATTTAAAGCAACTTATCTCATTTCGAAATTGCTCCGTTTCGTAAATATGGTGGGGTGGTGAAGTTAAGAAATTAAAATCGAATTTTTCAAAATGTGTGAATATTTATCAACGTATTACTTAAAAAATTGGGATCCAGGAGTTTTTTGGGATGCGAAACCTGAATATGGACACCTTTTCATTCTATCAGTTAGAGGGCGCTGCACAATGAACTTATGATGGTTTGAAATGGAGAAAACTTTTTTCTCAGTGTAGTTTTTCACTTTTTTTACTAAGGAAATGATTTTCTATGCATTTCTAGGCGAAATATGTGCTCATGTTGTAGCCCGCTAAAGTGAGTGAGTGAGCTGTTTTCGAGATATTATTCATATTACTTTGAATAAAAAACATTATTGTCACCTTCAAGCTTCAAGGCTGAATAGTTGGCCAGTGAATTAGCGCTATTTAAATTTTATATGTTTGCGATATTTATGGGGCAGAAAAGTAATCAAGATCAATGTCGGTCCCCACATGGTTTTTTTACCCCATGAAGCTATGTCTTCCTACAAAATCAAAATACTACTGTCTGAATTTTATCATTCGCATCCCAAAAAACCCCTGGGTTAATATTCAAAGTGATATTACGTTAAAAAATGTTCACACGTTTTGACAAACTCGATTTTTATTTTTTGATTTTACCACCCTGTATCTAGGAAACGGAGCAATTTCGGAAAAAGGAAAGTTCTTTTGAATCAGCTTATTTTGACCTCAGGAATATGTGGATACCCTGTATATGCTATCCCTATTAAAAAAAATCCATGCTGTGTAAAATTTTTAGGTTTTCGATGAATTTGCGCATTTCTTAGTATCAGATTTTGAATTTCCATAGAAATTACTTCAAATTTGCTCATTTAGAGAGTGGGGCAAGATGACGATGGTAAAACAAAACGTTAATCCTTAAAAACATACATGAAAAAAACAAAATTCATTTTCATCATCTTGCCCCTCTAGTGGGGTAAACTTTAACAGGGGGCAAGATGACGATTAAGTGCAGAAGTCACAGATGAAAGTCCCCTTCTCGTAAGAAGTGCACGCCCTATGCCACCAACCCTCCTCGCATCCTCCACTCAATCTGAGTTTCAGTGTAGGATTCCTGGCAGCCTCGACACAAAATATCTTCTTTTTTTCTTTCTTGTAGATATACTTTCTTGTGTTCGTAGGATTTGACTCGAATCATTAAACACTTTTTTCCTCACTTCTAATACTTAAACGTTTTCTTTTTGTCTTCTTGATCAATCTTTTCTAGATTTTTTCCTCAATCTCTTCTTTATTAGGAGTCGCCATCTTGCCCCCGTCAACTTGCCCCAGGGTACAATTCTTTAGTAAAAAGTCAGAAATAAGAACAAAAAAGGAGGAATCGTGTAATTTTCTATTTCATCATATATCTGAAACAGTATAAACAGTTACCTTATCACTAACAAACACTATTCTCACCTTAGATTTTTTCAAAACAAACCTACTTTCTTTGCGTTACATTTTACAAGCAACTGCTCTGATATAGATTATGAACTACTGTACTCGAAGTATTGCTACTAGAGTCTGAGTTGGGTATCTCACATAATAATATAACCTTTTTGGATAACATTTTGTTCTGTCACTAAATCAGCGTCATCTGCAGCAACAATACCTCGATTTCTTCATTGTTAAAGCCAGTTCAACACTAAATAGTTTTTTAACTATCTCGTGACTCTAATGAATTGTGCAAATAATAATGTTCAATCAACCTGTTTTTTTTTGCCTTCAATTTTCTTTTTATTGTTTATATTGGATATTGGCTCTTAAACGAATTTCTCTCTTCAACGGCATTTCTTAGTCATATCCTTCACCGTAAAACTTATCGTTTTGTAGATTTTTTGAAAAAAAAATCAATTTGGGTGGAAACAATAGTGGAAACTTTCAGTTTATTAATACAATCTATGGTATCCTTAATTTTTCTACTAAATTTTAAAAACTATGAATATATCGGTACAGGGTTATTCATTATATTTTGACTCCCATCTACACCTCTTATTATGAGTGGTAGAAAAAACCTTTAAATACAAACGTTTATGGTTTTTTCACGTAGTATCTTTTGGTAATAGCGGAAATAAAAAATCGACTATACATCACTGAAAAAATTGCTGAAGTTATATTTTTCAAAATGGACCACCCTGTATATTATTGGCTAAAATGATGTATCTTTCTCTTCGGATTCCAAATATATAATTATGTTGGTATTTGGTTCAGCCATAATATATAATGAATAACCCTGTACATCACAATTTCAAAACTCTAATTTTAATTTCTATGTGGACTTTCAAATCTACTTTGAAGTAACATGATCTTTAATTAATTTAATCATAAATACAATTCGAAATATTCATAATAATGAAAAATCAATGTCAGCTTAATTGAAACACATTAATTTATTTTAACTGCTCATTAAAATTCACGCTTAATTCGCCATCAACTTTACTTATTTTTATGGTTTTTATGAATGTGGCGATTGTTCTGTACACCTACAAACGGTTGTTACATTATTTTGGCGTGAATTACCGAAGCTTGATTGATTCTGAAATTAATTAAGGTAAACAATGTGCCATATCTGATTCATTCACTGAATATGAGAATACCTAAACAGGCAAGAGTAAACTGAGCAAACATCGGCTTCAGTACATCAAGCTTTGATATTTTAGCGTTGAGTTCAAACAAAATTTTGCTGATGGTGCTAATCTATACAAAAACAAATCAAATTATGGTTGGAAATCATCCAGATACACGATAGAGATAGATCCAGATAGATTATAAGAAGCCGCTTCAAAAACTCGTTAAAAACGTACTATATTATGTAAGTGTGAGACTCCCTATTTGTAAGTACTATAAGCATCAATTTCTCCTATACAAATATGGAATAGTCTGAGTAGTTGCAGAGCAAACTTAAATAGGGGGTCTTTCCCTTTCATTCAACTTCAACCATTGTCAGTGCTCTGAAATTAAAATCAGACTTTTCCATATTTCAGGTGAAGATGTCACGCTACAACAGATACCATCAGAATAGAGATTATTATTCAGCTCCTCCTAGAAATAGAGGAGGATATAATCAAAGAAGAGATTATAGACAACATCCATATCATCAAAATAATAGATATGGTAATGACTATAATAATTATCATCAACCAAGAAGTTTCAATGACAGGGGACAACAGGTTTTCGGATATCATGAAAAACATCTTCATGGTGACAGAAACCATGATGAACCTATAGCGACACCTCAATTATCATCTATAGAAATAAAATCACGTGAATTTTTGAATACTGTTTTTGCACAGGGAGGTATAAAATCTAAACTGATATTCATAGAGTCTTTAGACAATGCTATTGGCACGTTACAATCCACAGTTGATTCTTTGAATATGACCATGGCATTACAGTCAGATGCAGAAGGAAAATTTACGTTGAAAATTGACAATGAAGTAATCGTCCAGGGAAGCTTTTCTAATAAACAACTGGCTAAGAGTAAACTATCAGAACAAGCTCTAGAAATGTTGAGGAAAGACTGCTTCTATATAATAAAGAAAAATGAATTCGAAGAAGTATCAACTAAAATGGAACAAAAGAAAGAAGAAACTCAATCTTCGAATTTGGAAGGAAGCAAAGCTCACCAGATGATGCTGAAAATGGGCTGGAGTGGAAAAGGATTGGGAGCCAACGAGCAAGGCGAACAAAAAACCGTCGCTGAGACTATAGATCAAAATATCAGCAGAGAAGGTTTGGGCGCAGATAATGTCTTCAAAAAAGTACACCAAATCCTTGAAGACTACTCAAAATCAGACTCAATGAGTCTGCTAAAATTCGCTCCAGATTTTTCATCGGAAGAAAGAGCTCATATCCATAAAATTGCTCAAAAATTGGGGTTGAAATCTAGGAGTGAAGGAAAAGGAGAACAAAGAAGGATAACTGTAACAAAAAAACTACATAGGGCGGACTTGGTGTATAATTTACTCACATCGGGCCTTGAAAATTCTCTGTATAAATTGACAATTCCTGTCAATTTTGAGCATTTGTGGTTCGATACTTTGGATCAAGACGATGATGAAGATGATCATCAGCCAAGTTTTTGTAGTTAATGTGATAGATTGCGTCACCGTACGTGTGCGTATTTTGATTAATAATTGATTAATGATCAATAATTGAAATGAGTGTTATGTATTATTATTTTCACTCGAACTCATATTTTCACCATTATTCGTAAAGGGGTCCAAGCATAATTTTCATTTTTCAAATTTCTAGCTATTAAATATAATGTTCACATAAAACGTGTTAAAATATGCTGATTAGTTCAGGATCCCAATCTACCCATAGAAATATTATCGAATATGTATTATGTCCAGTTCTAGTATAAAGTGTACTGTAGAGGCACATTCATATTAATTTGGCAGTGATGACTCAGTTTGTTGAAATCTACATGACTAGGTAGGTTTTTTTTTAAGTTCGAAAATATAGAATAATAATTAATTTAGATCTACTTTGTCTTTAACTTTAGTCTGATATATTTAGATAACGGTACTGAATAATACTACAAGTTCTGATCGCTTGAGTAAAGTAGTAATTTTAACAGTGTAATCATTGATCTTATCAACATGGATTATTCTAAATATAAAACTAAATATTAAAGTTGCAGTTTTACAACAAATTCTCATTTCTAATTTGTGTCGGTTATCAACAAAATTGAATTAAAACCTTGTACCTTGGATTTCAAGAATCATCTGATACATAGTTCGTGATTGAATGCATTTTGTTATTGCCTATTATTAACGGAACAATATCGCATGATCTCAACCTTTGAACTTTTAACGCGAGTGAAAATGTAATATGTAGTTAACAGTTGTTTTGACTATTTAATTATGTAAATTAATTTGAAAAAAATGGATTTCTTTTATTTCTGTTATTAGAAAAGTTCACTTGAAATTTTAGATACGGCTGGATCTCGCCAATGGTAAGACCTACCAGTTTGTGAAAAAGATCCCTTTATGTTAAGTTGGCGAGAGAGATGCCTGAAAACTATTTTGAAGTTAGTAATTCGAGAGTTAAGGGATGTAACTTTTATGAAGGTAGTAAACCAAATAACTTAACGGGACTACCTTCAGCGATCAAAAATCGCATCTCGATATCTCCATAGTAATAGGAGATATCGCGATGTGGTTTTCACTAAAATTTCGCTTATTGTATGGTGGTCAAGGGGCTGTCAAGAAAAAAGTACCGTCCCATTGAACTTTCTTCCAAACATCACATACATGTATAATCGCAGCAAGATGTGAATATCGAAAAATGCATTGGCCTTTCCCTCCACTACTATTTATAACAGATACGAAAAAATGTCATGAAGCAAATTGATCCGGTGTTACCCAGCCAAACAACATGATACAAATAAAACAAGATGAGCTAAATTTCTGTTCCAAATTCGTCCAGTTCGCGCATGAGGTCAAGTGGTTAGTGAATCTGACAGATGGAATACATATAATCCGGCGAAATCCATATCGCCTCATAATCAATGAATGTTGTGTTGAATGAATTGTTATCATAACTTCTCGTTTAAAGATACAGCAAATCAAAAATTATAACGAGCAGTCCAGCGATTCTTGAGTTATAAATGGTGTAGCTGACCAGACTGTTCAATACAGTGTGTCGCAGTTCAGCTACACCCTTGTATTTTCCTCATTTGAAGAAGTCGGTATTCGAAATATTGTAGAGTCATATAGACTGATGAGCCACTTTATTTAGGATATTTAACTGAAATTTGATGTCTTGAGTACGTTACCGCAAAGGGGGTCAATTCTCGATAATTTGCTGCCAGAGATATCGAAAAAAAGTTACATGAAAAAATTGTTCCAAATTTTATTCTAACCTCAGGTACTCGGCCCAGAGAAAATTCCATTTTTATTTTTATATTTTCATTAAATTGAATCAGTTACCTTATAAAAATAATGTTTTAAACATTTCATATCTCTGTATACTAAGTCAAATCATGGATTTTTTTTTATCGGAAACCGTCAAAATAATAATATGTATTGATTAAATTCATACGATACTTTTTTGGTCAAGATATTTTTGAAGTTATTCACTTAATGCTATAGCTCAACTTGGATACTGTTGAGTTCGCAGAGTAAGCTAACAGTGTGTGTAAAAAATAGCTGCTTCCACTTATAGATTATCCAATATATGATATTTTAAAACGGAAAATTTTATCGACAAAATGCAAACATAATCATCGAGTTCAGTCTAATTATAAGAAAGTTATCGCACTGATTAGTTGGTCGAATTTTGAGTCGGTGAGTAGGTGATTCAGAAACAATTTTTTCAATCGCGTACAAAATTATATCAACGTGTTGCATTCATTGCAGAATCATTTTTTTTTTCAAAATTATCAGTCTTCACGATTTTCACCTCATATTATATATTTAGTAAAGTACTAAATACTAATAACGAGGGTATAGGGTGTTCCAGCAAGGGTGGCCACCGGCCATATCTCAGAAACTACTGGACCTAAAAGTTCAGGAAAAAAAAATTATCACTAAAGTGGCCACGAGAAAATGCTGGGAAATATTTATAACTTCGAAATTTTTCCGCTAGGGGGCGCAATCAAAGCTTAAATATTAAAATTCGAAATTTGTCCGGAAATTCTCAGATTGAGGTATATCTTTATCAACATGGTTAGAAAACCTAGACAATTTCACGTCTTTTTGGTACAGGGCTCATTGGCGTACCGATCTTCGTGTGAGTAGGGGAAGGTAGTGAAAGTGTAATTGTTCAAGTGGCTGTAACTTATAAACGACTTGTCCGATTTTGTTGCGTATAGGCTTGTTTGGAAGATAAATGTGAGTACTTTCGTATATCGTATCCAGTGATGCGTGATTGTCTCCAGAAAAGTTGCTAGAAGGCGTAATTTGAATTAAAAACTGTTATTTTCGTTTCACCTCAAAAATTTAAATGGTACGGTATAATTCTGATAACAGAATCGAAATGAAGATTAAATTTACAAGAAAAAACCTCCAAACCGCAGGTTGATATCTTTTCTCGTTTTCGAGTTATGGCCGAGAAAATAATTTTTGACACTCGAAAAGTTGTTTGTTGTGTAGTTTTACTTGTAAAATACATTTCTCAATTCTGTGCCTACAAATAGAAACAGCTGTTTCTATTTCAATTGGTGCAATGGAATGTATAGCATTCTCAATCCGCTCAATCATATTTTCTCTTGTGGTGGGACGAGTTTTGTTAACGATGTCCTTGATTCGTCCCCACAAGTAATAGTCCAACACAGTTAAATCGGGGGATCTCGGTGGCCATGGGAACAAACTGCCCCTTCCAATCCAGCGATCTGGATAACGGTTGTTTAAAAAATCACGAACTCTCCGTGCATAATGAGCTGGGCAACCGTCATGTTGGTACCACATGGACATCCTAAGACCAATGGGAACATCTTCTAAAAGTATTTGCAAGTCATTTTCTAAAAAGTTTAAATATGATTCACCATTTAAATGGCCATCAATAATATACGGCCCAATAATTTTGTTTCCTAACACTCCGCACCAGACGTTTACACTCCACCTGTTTTGATGATCCACTTCCCGCATCCAGTGTGGGTTTTCCCGCGACCAAAAGTGCATGTTATGCAAATTAACATTTCCAGAACTAGAGAAACGGGCTTCATCGGTCCATAAAATTTGGGAGAGGAATTGAGGATGTTCGTTGCACATTTCTCGAAGCCAATAGCAATGGTCTAGTCGCCTGTTGAAATCATCTTCTGATAGAGCTTGGTGTAAGGAAAGATGGTATGGACGAAGTTTGAAGTCTCTTAAAATTCGGAGCACTGAAGAACGACTTAATCCTAGATGGTGGGAAATTTCTCTTGTGCTCAAATGCGGTGAAGCTTCCACGTAAGCGAGAACGTTTATAATATTGTCTTCATGGTTTCTTACCGGACGTCTTCTGATGGATTGAGCTGTACACTTCCCGTTGTTCTTAAACGTATTGCCATTCGCCGAAATACCTTTCTGCTGTAGTGCCTTCGTTCAGGATACCTTGCAGCGTATTCACGTGCCGCAATCGGAGCATTTCCAAAACATTGAAAATATACGGCGAGCATATCAAAAGCCTCGGCATTGGTGTAAGACATTTTAACAGAGAATGTTAAAATGATAATCAAGAGATTGTTATGATTGCAATACCTGTTTCAATTATCTCCATGAAAACCCGCCGATGTTTTTCCACAGCTACCTAGATTTTTTTTCAACCCATCATTGCAATATTTAATACATAATTAGATTGGGATTTATGCTCATCAAAATATTTTTCATTTATTCTGAGTTTTGTTCTATTGAAATAACAAATGAAAACATTAAATTTTACATAATTTGGACTAGTTATTATTATTGAAGCCAAAAAAAAGCAGGTTGCAATAGAACTACACAACAAACAACTTTTCGAGTGTCAAAAACTCTTTTCTCGGCAATAACTCGAAAACAAAAAAAGATATCCACTTGCGTTTCAAAGGTTTTTTCTTGTAAATTTAATGTACCTTTCGATGCTCTTATCAGAATTATACCATACCATTTAAATTTTTGCGGTAAAATGAAAAACACTGTTTTTAATTCAAGTTACCCCTTCTAGCAATTTTGCTGGAGACAATCACGCACTACTGGATACGATGTTCGAAAGTACTCACATTTATCTTCTAAACAAGCCTATACGCAACAAAATCGGACAAGTCGTTTATATGTTACAGCCACTTGAACAATTACACTTTCACTACCTTCCCCTACTCACACGAAGATCGGTACGTCAATGAGCCCTGTGCCAAAAAGACGTGAAATTGTCTAGGTTTTCTAACCATGTTGATAAAGATATACCTCAATCTGAGAATTTCCGGAGAAATTTCGAATTTTATTATTTAAGCTTTGATTGCGCCCCATAGCGGAAAAATTTCGAAGTTATAAATATTTCCCAGCATTTTCTCGTGGCCACTTTAGTGATAATTTTTTTTTTCCTGAACTTTTAGGTCCAGTAGTTTCTGAGATATGGCCGGTGGCCACCCTTGCTGGGACACCCTGTATAGTCCATGGAGGTTCGGTTGTTTTGGTAAACTTGCGGTCATTATACAAGGTTATCGTCAATCAAAAATTTGGAAATCTGATCAATATTATTAATAAAATCTACTTTTTTAGATTTGTCTAAAAAAATGAAGCATGATAATACCATAGACTTTCAACTTTGAGATAATCATTACGTTCATTGTTTAGTATTAGATAAGATATAAATCAACTCAACTGCTTAGTCCTTGTAGGTTGATGTACGAATCACATATATAGCTATGATCATAAATTAATCGATTCTGGTATTTGCATTTATTTAACCGAGAAAGTTGTAGTGTAAGTGTGACATAATAAATTAAGGTAAGCTTACATTAGTCGGGAGCATTCTAATAAACAATATACTCATTCATCACAATGCGTTGACTGACGATAATTGGAAAATAAACAGTGATAATTACCAGTTGTGATCAGAGTTTTTCGCTGGTTGGTTGTGTTTTTTTTCGCTTGCTGAAACTGACGAGAAATCTGGTATGCCTATGAAATTATTGCATTAGTCATTAGTAACCAAAGGGGGATAGTTGAAAAGAATTAGGCTTATGGCGTGTGAGCAAAGTTTTATGATTCTGGGACGCGCAAATCATATTCAATTTTCTGAAATCAAAAATCACAATTTTCTTAATTCATTGATGCATTTTTTGATTTATTTCACGTGTATCATATTTAGCCTCCATTCATCACCCATGTTTTATATAAGAAGTCCAGGGAGTAGAGTTCAATTTTTATAAACTTGACCTTCGTTACTCTCTTATCTTTGAATGGTGATAACTGAGCCAGACACTTTCAAAAAAGTATCATTTGTCTTATCACGAATCACTTTGTAGGTATTATCGCAGGAAACAATTTTAGATATAACACCAGTCAAGAATATCGCATTCTCTGACACCAGGCTCAATTTAGAAGTCAAATATTTGATTAATCTTTCTCAATTAGGTGTCTAAATGTTAGATTTTAAGGCAGTGAAGTTCTCACTCTTGATTCTTGGAATTTTTCACATTGGTTTTCAAAACAGCGATAAACGCATTTTGCAGACATCAAAGTACCTATGTCAGAAAGATAATGAGTTTCTTTGTTTTCCTCCACTAGTGCACACTCACGAATTTACATTTTTCTACACCGCGGCCCTTGTGCATACAGTTGAAGCGTCTTTGTCATATCAGTGTAGGATGCACAATACTGCACTAGTTACACCAGGTCAACAGGAGGTGTGACAAGTGTAGTGTAGTGTAGAATACTAGCTTCTCTTTACCTAACCTGAAATAAACATGGAGGAAATTTGGAGTGAAACATCAGTTGTTAAATGTTTGACTGTTTTTTGGGTTAGAATATCTGCATTGAATGTACAACAAACGCGTTTGGTTCAATCAATCTGCACTGCACTATCCTACACCGAAATTACAAACACAATTATCGAGGATAATATCGTTCCCTTAGTGTAACAAGATATCTCGAATTTTACGCATTCTGAGTTATCCAGCTAAGTCTGACGTATTCTGTATGCTCTTTTTAATGCAACATTGCAACAACTAGATATCTTGTACGAGCCACCAAACTCATTTAAAGAGTGATCACAAATAGACAACTTTCAAGATGTACATTCTACTACTAGACATCCTGAGATATCTAGTTGTAGCACTGATATTATTGAGTGTCCAGCTGGTACATACTTTGGTCTTTACATATCTAGTTGTGTTCTCGAAACAACAGGTGCGTTTCTGTGTTGCTAAATTGTTTTACGGCATTTACGGTACTTTTCAAACAGTGTTGATATAAAAAGGTCGTAAATCTCCTACAAACAATGTTTTCGGACCTTTAATGGAGTTTTTAGAAAATTTCCAAAACATGTTTTCAGAAAATTATATCAGTGATAATCACATTCAAGTTTTCTTGAGTAAGAAATCTTTTAGGTTTTATTTTAACTTTCTAATGTGTGCTGATTTTTCGTTCCGAATAAAGTTGCGTTTAGTACCTAGGTAATTTGGGTTTAATTGGAAGTGGTTATGAATACATAGCTTTATTTCTAAGACAAGAATCTCAACCACAACTAAATTATATCTCAAGTTTTTGACCAAAGATATAAAACCTAATCAGGTCCAAAATTAGCAAATCATAAACTGTTATGATACAAATATGTATAGAAATCAAGTCTTTTTGCTTAGTCCACGGTTGTAATTTTTTTGCGTTTCGAATCATTAAAGTGAATTTTCTCAAAACTATGAATTTCAAGTTATCTTATTGTTGCACTAAGAGATATAATAACGAATTAAAATATGAAATAAGTTTTTTTTTAAATTAGTTCTACCAGAAAAATACGTGCAGTTGTGGCCAATCAAATAAGAGTGGTGGAATATAATTCAGAATCAATAAAACTCCATTTATAATTATTTCTTTGTCATAATTATTGAATAAAATAGTTCAATATCATTTAACCTTTGCACTCTATATTTACACCATTAATTTAAACCTGGCATTGATGCTTATCATTCAAAAGAATTTATTTTTTGATAATGGCTTTTATCTCTGTGGCTAAAAAATAAAAGTGTTATTTATTTTATCTCAATGTCAGGTATACAATTGTGATAAAATTAGTGAATATAGCTAAACATTTGCTTAGTGTTTACCGTATTCGCTTAGTCATGGAACGAGCTACTCCTGAAGAAATACGTCTAGTATTGATTTTTCTTTATTGCAAACTGTAGAAAATCGCGAAAAATTCGACATTCATTTTTTTATTTCGTTTGAATATGACTTTTTCAAAAGTAATCCAAGTTTTAAGTTCTGTATAGATACTGATATTAATTAAGTAGCATAACTTGTTTCTATTATTTTTAATAGAGCTATTAGTCATTTGGATGATCCTCGTGAGTAATAGCCGTCATAATCCTTTCGTTGAATAATATACTATACCTACCATAATCGTTTTGTCACTCAAATTTATAATACATAATTTTTTCAAACGAAAGTTGATCAGCAAGTATTGATAACTGTACAAAAAAAAATCTTATCATTTTCATCATAAATTTAACACATTAATTAGATGTGGAAAAATGTGTTAAAAACTTTCAAACTTAGTTCCATGATTTTGTCAAAATGGAAGCCTTAGTTGTCCAACAAAATTTTCTGACATTTTTTTTTCAACTCTCCTATATTATCTCTTAATTCGAAATTAATTCAATGATAAATAATATACATCCGTTCATATCATTCAATCCACTTGACAACCGTTCATTCCAGATGTCACAAGACCCCAAATTCACAAACTACAATTCATTATTGATATGCCATCTTTTGATTGTTTTGTCCTTGAAAAGTTGCAAAAATTCATAACTATTGTATAAAAAAAGTAAAAGGCATGCAAATAAGTATTCACCAGGTAAAGAATGAATGTGGTTCAAATCGACTGTTTATAAATTAGCTTAAGAGTACTTGCTCATGACTTTGAGATTGTGATTAAAATTTAGATGGACTTTCGACATGTTTGTTTCATGATGATCATTGGAAATCTCGAGATTAATGCCTGCTCAGGTGAGGAATCGTCTGAAAATGCGAGGCCTCTCAAATTTGGGGTAATTAATTTGTCACAACCTTTAGCGTTCTACGAATGATAGTATGTATTTAAAGATGATTTTTTTGTTGATCAACGTAAAATCAATTCAATCGAGGTCAAGATGAATCAATTAATTTAAATGATAAAGATAGGTAATCAAAGATGATTTTTTTGTTGATCAACCACTGTTGGACAACCACTGTCATCTATTGGCTCGCAAATCAGCAAACGCGAATAGATGTGGGGTATGTTCGAGCTGTATCTCTCGTCCATGGGATAAAAAGACATTGTTTTACGGTTATCCGATGTTTAACGGAAAGGTTGGTACAGAACCGTATTAACCGACCAAATGCACTACTCACATGGATGTAACTCTCGACATTTATTACGGTTCTGTACCAACCTTTCCGTTCAACATCGGATAACCGAAAAACAATGTTTCTTTACAATAAATTTTAATTATCGCAATTATTATTTTTGTTGATCAAGTGTGGCAAGTGGAAAATTGAGAGTTCCACTTCGAAATTGAATTTGATGTAAACCTTACAAAAATTGTTCAGTGATTGATCCATCTGCCCTCGTCCCTGGTTACATATTATTTATATTCCCATTCTCATCCCATGCAAATAGTCTTTATGAGTTACTATTTTGAAAGCATTGAAACATGTGGGTGAAGTTATTAGGGATTGAGGTATACTTTTTTGAGTGTACAGAATGATTCTATACAAAAGTCGGAGCTAATCATTTTGAAGTCGAAGCTGAAAAAAAAAGTATGTATTAGTAATAATTGAAGAATTGGATCATTAGAATCAGTGCTTTTAGTAGTCTGAAGTCTGAAGCAATTGAAAAACGATTCATTTACTAGAATTCATCAGTAAGGCCTGAAGACTTCTCAAGGAGGTTTGAAAGAATTCGAGTACCCAAAATAGCTTTCTTCAAAGGGCTTTGCAACGTTTGCTTCATTAATACGATCACTTACCCATGTCAGAACCAATTTCCTGCCTTCAAAACTCATGAATGTACCAGCATATACATCAATTGATACACCGTCATGGTACCCTTAATGGTTTGCAGCCGCATGAACGTTCAAGACAGCTAGATCAGTACAATTCATAGCTTATTCTCATACTGCGATGCTCGCGTTCAGTATCCACTCGACCGGACTTTATCAGTCGTTGATGATAATTCCAAATGTGATTGAAAAAAGCCGAGAATAACATTTCAGTTCTTATCATTCTAGTTTGGTTTTATCCTGGTCCAAAGACCGATATTTGATCATTCGCGATCGGACTGGTCTTGGTTGCTGTCCTCTTTCACTTGTGATTTTTTTGTTGTGATATTGTGATTTCATTTTTTGAGGGCTTTTTTGTTTGTGTGCCGTTTTTTAGGATATTTTTTGTTGTTGGCCTGGAGGAGAGTTTGTAGAAATGATTATTGGAGGGTATGTATTATTTGACGTATAGTTATGAATAATTATCGGTAGAATGCCGGTAAAAAATACGGATTTCTTTTTACAAAACCAATAAGCATAAATCAGAATAAATTGCAGTGATTTGCGGCCCAGAGAAATTTATGTTTCACTTGAAATTACCTGTTAAGCATGGCTACATAATATAATGATTTTCAATATCGGAGGTTTTGCGAAAAGGTTGTCATTATTTCGATAGTCATGGGTGACGCTATGATTATTCTAACTAAAACAGTGCATTAAGAATTGAGATCATCCTAACCCTTTTTGAATTTAATTTGAAAACGATCCATCCAACGAATAAAATTAATCACAAATAACAATTGCGATTTTCTGATTCATTTGATGTGTAAGAAGCTTAATCGCATAATTCTCTGATGATAATCGAATTAACGGAATAACCTCTGATACTGAGGTGTAGGTTTTGTGTGAAATATCATGATATAGAGTGTGTCTAGAATAAAATGATGTACATGGGAATATTGGAAACGGTAAGAGATACGGCGTCGCTTGAATGGAAGAAAAGTTGCGTATTTGTATGCCCAAAAATAATCTACTTTTGTTTTATTTTGAATCGATACCGTGATGTAGATACAGGGTGAAAAAGAAAATGTCCATATTCGAAAAACTACAAAATTTTGCTTATTATAAAAGCCAATATTTTCAAATTTACAGGATATGGGTAAGAGGAAATGACGATTCTAAAAACGGCATCAAAAAATGTTGTAGGCCCACGATGTTGCGTCCGGCCGAGGCCAACTTTGGTTTTTCTTATGGAGGCCATATTGAACTTCTCCATTTTCATGGTCCGTATTGAAAATAATTTCCAAAAATATGACTTCCATAAAAAAAACAGACTTGACTTTGTCTGGACGCAACATAGTAGGTCTAGAATTTTTTTGACGCCGTTTTAGAATCGTCGTATCCTCTTACCTATATCCTGGAAATTTGAAAGTGTTGGGTTTTATAACAAGCAAAATATTGTGTTTTTTTCAAAATGAACCTTTTCTTTTTTCACCCTGTATGAACATAACGAAATCGATTCAAAATGAAACAAAGGTAGAATATTTTTGAGCATACAAATACGCAACTTTTCTTCCATTTAAGCAACGTCGTATCTTTTACCGTTTCCAATATCCTCGTATAGTCCCATGTACATCATTTTATTCTGGACACACTGTATAGCATTTTCTATGGAATAATAAAAGCTTAAAAGTAAACAATGTATTTATCGCTTTGGCGTCATCGTTATCAGCAAAGTAATTTTCAACTGACCATAAATTGTTTTCAATAATTAACGGATAACAATACTTCGCTAGCAAGACATTTTTAATCAAACTATTTTAAAAATGTTAATACACTGCTCGTCAAAATACAGAACATAGCAATTTTTTGCCCATATTCAATGAGCTTCTACTTTCAAACGAATAAACGGATTTTGTCGAGTGTTTTTGGCCGACTTTCGTACATTGGACTGACTTCTGAAGATTTTGTGTCAGATGAGATTTTCTTTGATTCACAGGATGCAAAAGGAAGTGATGCAATTTTTAAAGATTTCAATATACTGCCATTCCGCTAAAAAATAATTCTTTACCAAATTTATACCTCAAGGGTTATATAGGTAAGACAAGTACCTTGGGTCGTATTTGCTATTTTCATGATAACTCTTCTGAAACAAAAGATGATCCATTTTTATTCCAATTCGTATTTTCCGATATTCCGTTGTTTTTTTGGAGATTCGCGGATTCAACTCAAATCAACTTCAAAATATCAGCATATAAGATAGTTGCAAAATTCAATTAAAATATGATTTAACTTGAGCGGTTAAAAATACGGGGCAAACGATAATAATTATTGAGTCTAATTAATTTGATATTACGAAATCAATAACTGATAAATCTAATGAAGTAAACTTTTTCATCGAAAAGATATTTTGTAGGTTTATCAGTCATGAATTTCGCGATACCAAAAAAAATCGTTTGTCATTTTTTTTCTTTTGAATTGCTTCAGATGTATCATCTATTCTAAAATTGTGAAGTCAAGTCCGTAGATCTAAAATAAAAATTACAAAATACGAATTTGAATAAAAAATTATTATCTTTTGTTTCAGAAGAGATACCCGAAAAATACCAGATAGGTACGTCCAGAGGTACTAATCTTAGCTATTCACTTGATTTATAAATTTAGTGAAGACTTGTTTTGCAAAAAATGGCAGTATTTTAAAAATTTCATCACTTCTTTCCGCATCCTGTATATTATAGAAAATCTTATCTTACACAGAATCTACAAGTCAGTCCAATGTACGAAAGTCGGCCTTCAAAACGCTAAAACACTCGCCAAAATCCGTTTATTTGTTTCAAAGCTACAGTTTATTGAAAATTGGCAAACAAATAGCTATGTTCTTTAATTTGAAGAGCAGTGTGGTTTGATTTAAATTTTTTATTTCAATGGAAAGAACGATTAACCGCACTAATACTATAGCTATTTCCGGTTCTCACAATTTTATCACAAAAATAATCTCCAAAATGTGGTGTATGAATTTTGATTTTTGAACCAGAATATCTGAAACAACACGACTCCTTCCTAAACATGACGTCCTACGACTTTCCTGTTACAAATGAACAAATACCAATTGAATACCGTATGATGATTCACAAGATTACATGGTTTTTCAAAAAACTAAGAAAATAAGTAGAATACTGATGTTAAAGCATATTATGGTAACTGGATTGTTGCAAAAAAATAAAGAGACATTATTACATTGTTGCACTCAAGCTTAAAAAATCTGAAAATCTCCATCTTCAGATTTTCCTGAACTGCCGTACAAAATAATAGTCAAGTTGAGCAACTACCAAAGCAGTGATTCAATAAATAATACGTATAATTTTTTCATTTTTTTCCAGGGATATGGAAAGTACGGGGTTCAGTTTTGCCCTCGGGGCCTTAAAGGCTCTATCTATCCTATACGACATCCTTACATTCCCAATCTATTTGATCCTCCAAAGGCCATGGCAACAGCGTCAACGAGAGAGAAAAATCAAGGTCAGGATCAGATTTTGACTTAGATGTATTAAAGGCGCATGTGGCGAAAGATTGCGCCAACTTCTGCATGGATAATGTTTGTCCTGATACATTTTGTTGATTATTTCATTCAACACAGTGTATTTTCTGTATCGCTTCATCTTATGTGCTTTATGCTTTTTTGAGTCGCATGCATGACTTTTCATGATGAATAACGAACTGTTTATTTTTTTATCATCGAATTAGGTGCAGGTCTTCCATTGTTATCTTGCTACTGTATTCGATTTACTGATAAAATTTCCTGCTTGATATAGTTTGAAGACAACGGGCGTGCTCATTGTTATCTCAGTTTTATATTGATTGTGGGTAATATAATGGAAAGTAAATCGTGATAAATCCACGATTACACTGAAGTGGATCTCGATAAACATCACCTCATAATATCATATTAACAATATAATGGGTGCATAAACCTCAAGAAACATTTTATGATTGAATAAAATGTAGTTACAATTGAAAAACCGTTTATTTGCGTTTAACATGATGATCAATATAATTTTGTTAAAATTGAACTATAACTTCTATGTATTTTGTTTTCGATGTTTTCACTTTCATTTGATTTGTGAGAAAAGTCTTATCAAGTTCTTTGATTCTGTCCAGTCCTTAGTATTCATACTGTTGTTGATACATAAATTATAAACCTAAAGTATAATAATTTCCAAGTTAACTATTCAACTCCCTATCTATTTCTTTTAATAAACTATAGATGTTCAATTGAAATGACCGCCACGCAGAGTTATTTTTTTACACAAAATACACATCATTGCAAAAATTGCACAATCATAAGTACTTGTCAGTCGAGCACAACAGGTGAAAGGGTAAAATTGATCTTAATTATCTGCAGCATTATTTAATGGCCATTAGATCTGCTGTTTCCAGCTAATGAATGGAATTAATTTTATTATAATGATCACCAATCGAACAATTATTATATTATTACTATTTTTTGTTCGCCTTTGTTATAGATTAGCATCAATCAAGGTCAGGGTATCTGTATGTTTGTGATAAGTAGATCAGAGTGATTTATATTAAAAACTAATTATTCACATGAATGCTGCAGATGATTGGGATTAAGTTTGTGTTGTTTTTTTTTGTTGTTACTTTGTCGTGCTTACCCGATTTGTTTATAGGCAAGTATCGTAGCCATTGAAAAGGAAGGTAATAAAGACGACGTTACCATCGATATGAAGTTCGTAGGGACACCTCCTACGATTAATAATAATAATTATAAGGTATAATAATGGTAATTTTAAATTTGAACTTAGAGTTTATAAAATCCAATTATTTGTAAAAGGTCAGTTATCGTTATTAAGTTGTTATTGGCGACTTTATTTCGCAACATGTTTGCGTCCTGACAAACTATTGATAGTTATGCTTTTACTAACAGTGAATGAGCATTATTTGGTTTTTAACAGTTATTTAAGTTAGCGCTTGTTTTGTTATTTAAGATTTATTCAGGTCTTTCAAGATACTTCTGCTCGCCAAGGCGCACAACGGCGCTAAAAGACTGTGTTCTTTTTCACTTTTCTTTCTTTTCACCCTTTTGATATTATTTTGAAGAGTCATTAGACTGCTATGTTCTTGTGGGGCTTTCCAGAGCAAAAATTGGGGTACAACGCAGCTGAAAAAAAAAAAAGAAATCAAGAAAAGTTTCTCTACATATTTTTGAAATTATTTGATTTATTCCTTAACCGATTTCAACCATTCTACCGGAATAGACAGACATTTTTCAATCCAAATTTTGTTTTCGATATTTTACGGAAGTACCATTTTTTAAGTTTGACACATCCAGTATTAATCAAGTAACAATGTCTTGATTGAGAAATAATCAATATTCATGGAATTCAAAGTACATAAGCACTTACAGTAATTATGGTCTGATTGTGGTTTTATCAGATCGTGAAAATAAATTTTTAATTGAATCTTGAATTGTCCTGTCATTGAGGTTCTTGCAAATCACCAATTTGTTTCCACAGAAAAAGAAGGAGAGTAATAACAATTTCAAAATTTGAAACACTCCAAACAAGGTCTACACTACTTCAGAAAAAAATCAAAAACATCGCCATGGTATTCAAGAAATATCACGGAAAGCCGGATCTTTCCTCAAAAACAATCTCCAAACCTTGAAGTCATCAATAATTGTCCTCCAAACAGTCCAAATCGCAATCCGATTGACTATCTTTGGACATGTTCCGTTCCAATCACAACTTTGAAACAAATTGATTTGACTTAGAGATGCTGGATAGAATCTTCTCAGGACGTAATTACATGTGCGAATAGACCATATACGTATTAATGATAAGTATATAAAATAGGCTGCAAACACCTTTTAGAAAGCGCAGTGGACATATTCACAAACAATCCTTGTTTAAAATTTTATGATATGTCCCGGACAGCCTCAGAAGAACATATCAATAATCGACAAATAATCAACCCTCCAAAATTAAATCGAATTATCACAGGGTGTCCCGCGAGGTAAGGGACAACATTTCACTACGTGTTCTGATTCGAAAATGTCCTATGAACATGTGTCCGGAAATGGTTCATTACAGAGCTACAGGGTGTTGAAGTTTTATTTTCATTCAGTTTTTTGTAAATAATATCTGAAACAATGTTAATATTTTGATTAAAGTGGTGTCTGGGAGTTTCTTGCCATGCGAAATTCGAATTTGATCTTAGTACGGCTCTAACTTGTAGGGTGCCACCTACACTTATTTTTCTTGTTATACAGGGTATTACACATTCGAGTTTATGCTTGGGGCTCTTGTAAACTGTAAGAGATACAAGAACGGTTAAATGGAGGCAAAGTTGCGTATTTTGATGCTCAACAAAATGCCGTTTTGAAATCCAAGAAATACCGACTACGTCTGAAATTATCCAAAAAAACTGAAATTTTCCAAAATTATTTTCATTTTTTTCTGATCTCATTTGAAGAGATATTTTAAAATAAATGGAACTTTTTCATCGCCACTTTTTGCTCTTTACAAGATAGCGTTATTAAATTAAAGAACCGACGTTTCGTCTATAAGCAGCTTTCATCAACTTTGTTTTTTCAAATACGGCCCTGAATTTTTTTATTACGGATTTTAAGAGCCTCTTATGTTCCTAAACCAACGATGTATCGCACTTAAAGGTGTTTTTTTAATCCTATCAAAAATGTATTTTTTGTCTCTCTCTAACACATCAGTTCTTATAGAAAAATCCATTATTATAAATGTTTTGAATAATTGCGATACATCGTTGGTTTAGTAACATAAGAGGCTCTTAAAATCAGTGATAAAAATCCAGAACCGTATTAAAAAAAAACAAAGTTGATGATGGCTGACCATAAACGAAACGTCGGTTCATCAATTTAATAACACCATCTTATGAAGGGCAAAAAGTGGCAATGAAAAAGTTCCATTTATTTTAAAATATTCCTTCGATTTTGAAAATTTTCGTTTTTTTTTTCGGATAATTTCGGACGTTGTCGGCATATCTTGGCTTCCGAAAAGGCATTTTGTTGAGCATGAAAATACGCAACTTTGCCTCGATTTGACCGACCTTGTATCTCTTACGGTTAACGAGATCCCCATGCATACACTCGGATTTGTAACACCATGTATACAGTCATAACTTTTTTGGGCGTACCTGTATCACATGTTTGAGCATTAGAACAGATTTATTTGTTTTTCCTACTGAGAAAAAGTATACTCGAGGTATTCGTATTTGAAATAATAAACTGCTCCACAAGAGTTAAGGATTTAGAATATACAGGGTGTCCCTGAAAAGACTGAACAACGCTTAACCACAAATTCCTTGACCAAAAATAGGGCGATCTAGGCGAACTTACCTATATCCAAAATTGGTTCGTTAAGTCTACAGAGGGCGTCAAAGTTTTAAAAAATTTTTGTTTTTTTCTTCATTTTTCAAAAACGTACAAATTGATTTTGATGTTATTGTTTTTGATTTTTTTGGAATTGACTTTTTGATAATTCAGATGCTTTTATCTAATAGTTCAATGTATGGGGGAGTTTTTCTCTCTCTTGAGAAATTTCGCTGGGATAAGTGGTTGTGCCAGAAAAATAGTTATTTTCCTAACAAGTGCGGAAAGTGATACTTGCGGGAAAGACACTTTCCGCATGAGTTAGGAACATTTTTTCTTCTACGAACGTGCTTAAATAACCACTTTCCCGCACTCATTTGTGACGTTTCCGTGCGGGAAAAAAAATAAAAAAGCACTAGTGCGGGAAAAAAAATTTAAAGCACTAGTGCGGGAAAGTCGAATTTTCCGAAACAAAATGCGTGCGGGAAAGTGGCTATTTAAGCACGTTCGTAGAAAAAATATTTTCAATTGGGTACACAGATATTTTATCATTGATTTATTTTTTGCTAGCATAACTACTCATTCCAGCAAATTTTTTCAAGAGAGGAAAAATCTTTCTTACATACTTGGTTATCAGACGAAAACATCTGAATTATCATGAAGTCAATTCCATAAAAAATCAAAAGATATAGCTGCATATGACGTCACTGATTTTTTATGGAAGTGACTTTCTGATGATTCAGATGTTTTCATCTAATAACACAGTGTGTAAGAAAGTTTCTTCCTCTCCTGACAAAATATGCTGGGATAAGTAATTATGCTAGAAAAAAATAAATCATTAGTAAAATAATATCTGTGAAGCTAGTTGAATTTTTTTTTCTATCACAACCACTTATCCCAGCGAAATTTCTCAAGAGACAGAAAAACTCCCCAATACATTGAACTATTAGATAAAAGCATCTGAATTATCAAAAAATCAATTCCAAAAAAAATCAAAAGAAATAAATGTGAAGTCACTTTTTTAACACTTCCGATCAAGTACAATCGTTCGCTATAGAAACAAAAAACGAAATTTCATGATCCAAGACTAGGTACCAAAAATTATCAAAATCGATTTGTACGTTTTTGAAAAATATAGGAAAAACCAAAATTTTTTTGAAACTTTGACGCCCTCTGTAGACTTAACGAAGCAATTTTGGATATAGGTACTCTCGCCTAGATCGCCCTATTTTTGGTCAAGGAATTGGTGGTTAAGCGTTGTACAGTCTTTTCAGGGACACCCTGTATAGAATATTGATGAAATAAGTCGTTTGGCGCCGCTGAATATAAAATAAGTCCCATTGATTGAAACAATAAGAAGGCGATGCGATGATATATCAATACAAGATAAAGACGTCTCTTGCGACGAGTCCCCTTTTCACAAGCGTCATTGATAACACCAGCAAGGAATCATATTTATTGGGACTGTCTTTTTTACAGATAAATACTAGATTTTCAGATATAGTCAAAGAGTAAGAGTATATTCTGGACATTACATGGGTTAACCGGAAATCGACGCTCTGCTCTGCTCTCTGTTTCTGCCCATAAAAGTTATTATTTACATAAAAATCAGTCACCATATTTTTTGACAAATATCCTCAACTCCCGTGGAGCAGTATGATTTCATGCAATTCTGAAAATATGGCTTAGGGAACTTGCTAGAAGTTATAGAATATTTCGTATGATTGCTACGATTTTCCAGTAAAATGAAAAAATCCAAGTAGAGTATGATGTGAACAACGACTTTCATATTTAGTACTCATTACCTATAAAAAAAAACAAGAACAAAAAATTCAACAGCCTGTGGCCCTGTAACGAAGCGGTTGCGGACCCATGTTCATAGGACAATTTTGACTCGAATTTACCTAAAGAACACGTAGTGTAATTTTGCCCCTTACCTCGCGGAACACCCTGTATATTTTTTAATTTGAATTACCTCAAAAAACATTCAAATTTAACATTCACTTGGTATAACGGTGTGTAAAATCAAATTAAATCCAACAACTATTGGTTTGTTTGAATGTTGAAGTGTGAAGGTGAATCTATTTTTTATTCTTCAAAAGTTGCATGACAGTTTTGTATTAGAAAAACAATTTTTCATTCTGCATCTGCCTTGATCAAAAAATAGCCATGGAAATGCACTGGTTATCTCCGTGATGAATGAAGATAAAGATATGAGGTTTTCACGATGCTGTGCTACTTTTTCGAGAAACGAACGTTTTTGATATACAGGGTGAAATCAAATATTGCCCATTTTCAGACACTCAATTTAATTTCGCCCTGTATGTCAAACACGAAGTGGGCTATGACAATTATTTTGTTTGTGGAATCGTTCGTTAGTCAAAAAAGTAGCACCGAATTTGGGACACGCTATACAGGGTGCCACAGATTCGAGTGCTTGCATGGGGATCTCAGTTATTAAAAGAGATACAGGTTCGGTTAAATGGTTGCAAAGTTGCACTTTTTTATGCTCACCAAAATGCCGTTTTGAAATTTAAAAAATGTCGACTACTTCCGAAGATATTCGAAAAAAATCGAAATTTCGCAAAAACGTTATTATTCTCTACAAGAAGGATGCTCGGCATGGGGATCTCGGAAACTATAAGAGATACAGTGTCAGTTAAATTAGACAAAAATTGCGCATTTTGATACCCAACAAGATCCCGTTTTACAAATTTGAAAATTCCAAGCCGTTCCGGAAATATCCGATAAAAACCAAAATATTACGATTTCGTTTTTATTTTTTTGAAAGCTATTTTGAAAGATATGAAAAAACCGAAAACACTTTTTCATTGTCACTTTTTAAGCTCTACAAAACAGCCTTGAGAGATTTTCCGTACGACGTTTCGTTTTGGAGAAACCATCATCAACTTGGTTTTTTAAAATTCGGTCCTGGATTTTTTATGACGGATTTTAAAAGCCTCGTATGTTCCTAAACCAACAATGTATCGCAATTATTTATAAAAATTATATTGATGGATTTTTCCATAAGAACTCATGTGTTAGAGAGAGACAAAAAATACATTTCTAATAGGATTAAAAACAAACACCTCTTTTTCAATAAGTGCGATACATCGTTGGTTTAGGAACATATATATATATATATATATATAATGGCTTAAAAACCCCAGGCGGGGTATCGCCGCAAAAAGCTTTCTAGATCTATTTAAATAGGGGTAGATCAGTCCCCAGTCTCTAATTCAAACACTTTCACATATCTGTCTCCATATATCTCTGTCCCCTGTCTTCTTCTGCCAGTTACGTACTCCGGCCCTGCTTAGGTCAGCTTGTACCTCTCTCATCCAGCTTGATCTTGGTCTTCCCCTCCTTCTTCTTGCACTAGGTTGCCATTCCACCATGCTATATATTGTAGATCTGCTTCCAGCTCTCCACACATGTCCCAGCCATCTAATTCTTTGTCTTTTAATCCTCTTTATCACGTCTTCCCCTTCTAGTTCCTCCAATATTTCTCTGTTCGTCCTTATTTTGAACTCACCATTTTCCGTCCTAACAGGTCCTAGTATTGCTGTCATTATCTTTCTCTCTTGTACTCTTAGCTCTTCTTCCTGTTTCTTAGTCATTGTTATCGTCTCCGCGGCGTACATCATTGTAGGTAGTATTATCGTCCTGTATATCCTCATTTTCGTTTTCTTGCCCAGTGTTTTATTTGTTAATAACTTCTTGTTTGCTTGATATACCCTGTTTGTGTTCCTTATTCTCTCCTTTATCTCTGCTCCTTTATCTCCATTATTGGTGATAGTCACCCCCAAATATTTGAATCTATCCACTTCTTCTAGTTTGAGGTTGCCTATTTTGATTTTATCATTTTTACTTCCTACTGCTTTATCCATTATCATCATTTTTGTTTTTTCTGTGTTTCTCTTCAGTCCCATCTTTTCTCCTTGCCTCACAATTTCTTCTAACAGGTTCTCTGATGTTTTACGGTTCTTTGAAATGATGACTATGTCATCGGCATACGCTATTATTTGTCCTTCTCTTGTTCTCAACGTTCCTTTGTTTATTTTTCTGACCACATACTCCAGAGCTATATTAAACAGTGTGGTCGATAGTGTGTCTCCCTGCTTCACTCCCTTATTAATTTCGAAGTCCTCTGTGTTTCCTTTTTGTGTTCTTATGCTAATTCTTGTATTGGTCATTGTCATCTGTATTAATCTTTTCAGTTTTCCTTGTACTCCCATTTTCTCCAAGACTTCCAGTACCTTGTCTCTGTTCAGCGAATTAAAAGCTTGTTTAAAATCTACGAAAATTAGCTCAGTATATAATTTATAATCATGAGCCTTTTCTATTATTTGTTTGAGGGTGTGTATTGCGTCAGGCTCTTAAAATCCGTCATAAAAAATCCAGGACCGTATTTAAAAAAAAAAAAGTTGATGATGGTTTCTCTAAAACGAAACGTCGTACGGAAAATCTCTCAATGCTGTTTTGTAGAGCTTAAAAAGTGAGAATGAAAAAGTGTTTTCGGTTTTTTCATATCTTTCAAAATAGCTTTAAAAAAAATAAAAACGAAATCGCAATATTTTGGTTTTTATCGGATATTTCCGAAACGGCTTGGAATTTTCAAATTTGTAAAACGAGATCTTGTTGGGTATCAAAATGCGCAATTTTTGTCTAATTTAACCGACACTGTATCTCTTATAGTCTCCGAGATCCCCATGCTGTGCATTCTTATCTTGGACAGCATTTTCTCTTGGGCACATTACTATATAGATTTTTTTTCCTGGGTCTCTATGATGAAAATTCTATGAGTCGCTGAAAATGAATCACCCTGTACTTAGTTATCACTAATTTGGGAAGGCCCAAGCGGTTTTGATGTTATGAAATAGCATTTTATACCATCTTAAGTTGTTATCATCACACTTAATTTTCCAAACTCAATAGAAAAATAATAACATTTCAATAGGAAAGCTGATCAGCATTTATGTTTTTACTGTTAAATTGGGTAATAGGGAAATAGTTCTCATTTTCTCTTTTGATTACTTTTAATAAAGTGCTGATGAATTGTTTTTTTTTTAAACCAAATACTGTGAGAGTGAGGTATACTTTGGAATTATTTCTGATGTGTCGATTCAGTCCCAGTTTTCAATCTCAACTTTTTTTTCTAGATTTCTGGTTTAATGAGATTTGAATGTGATGTGAGGTCTACGATCATCACGTAATATACTAGCCATATTCTGTATTTCTCCAAACATCAGAAATTCATTGAACACAGTTCAAAATCTCAAACTTCATGATAAATATTCACTTAACACATTAAACACACTTCATTTTTGAAAGATATCGTAATTTGTTAGAGTTGAATATTAAAAATTTTCTTATAATTCATACCGATAAATTAAAAATTTTCGACAATATCGTGATAACAGGCTGTCTTATTTTAGGTCTATACTCAATTCATAAATTCTTCTAGGCTCAGCCAATCTCACAAGACACCAAAAGCATCACATACCGGTCTACTGCGCAACCTGGACCTCTGCATATCGCCTTACTTAGAGATAATGTCGACACTATGAGTAAACTTTTGGAGTTCGTCATAAAAAAATACCCCAATAAAAGATGCCTTGGAACTAGGGAGATATTTGGAGAGGAGGATGAGAAACAGTCCAATGGAAAAGTGTTCAAAAAGGTAATGACGATTAATTAAGGATTATTAATGTTTGCTGATAGATTTATAAATCGTGCATATTCTTTATCGTTTATCAGTGCTACAAAAGGAAGTGAGTAACACAGTACAATAGGGTATGTTGCAACACCCTTATGATATTTCACAATTTAATAACAGTAATGTAGATTGCGTGATGCCAATGATGATAATAGGATTAAATTGTTCAATTTCCTCAAGTTCAAGTCATTGAGGATAAAACAAGTGATTAGTAAGGGGAACTTGATTCGGCTACTGTTTTCTATTTTGATTTATTAAGACTTGAAATTATGTTGAATGATTTCTATTATTTTAAGGGATAACAATATGTATATGGTTATGGTTATCTACACCCCAATATTTTGTTATTGTATTTTGCCTATTCAAGTTCAAAGTACATACATATCATTATTATTTTTATTTTCCGCATTAGCAAAAACGAGCATATTTTCAATTAATTAATTACAGAACCATTAAAAAAAATGTGTAATTAACAATAACATTTACTTTTAAGTGATATTTGCCAGTACCAATTTCAAACCTGCAATGAAAATCTCAATTTTTTGTTGCTTTATTTGATACTATGGTGATGTTTCTCGAAAATATTGTTTCCAGTTCTTCGAGGTTAAATAATATTAAAACAATTTTGAATATCTTGATTTTCATCCATTGTAATTTATTGATATTGCGTCAATGTATGTTTGAGTTTTAAGTTTTATCAGCATGACTGTGTTATCGATCACTTTCTGAAAAGAGTGAAATGCTATTTTTTTCCATATCAAGGATTTCAGGAAAATAACAAAATATGCAAATATTGGTTTTGTTGTGTTAACTTCTACTTATTATTGGGCTTCAATTAATCCCACAAAACATTCCCCCTTGTTTTGTGATTAATCCTAACCACACCAACTTCTTCAACGTGTCAATGTTGTTAACGAATCGATCGATATGTCTTTGACATTTTTAAATTTGTGATCTTTTTTTAATATAAAAGAAATTATTTAATATACCTAAAACTAAAAGAAAAAAAACTTTTTTAGTATAAACGAATTTTCAAATGACTTTTTTTCCATTTTGTATTAACTCAAATTGACGAAAAACAACAAAATGAATAATGTCTTTACCAACAACCGGCTTCTTCAGTATGGTAATTTATTCTGCCAAACTTCCATAGATCAAGTTATTTACTTTAGCTGATATAAAATAAATTTGGATGCACGTCATTGTTGTCGAAAATAAATAGGAATATATAGGCAAACAATCGTGATGGAATATTTTTATTGCGGATTAATACGGTGGTTGGTAGCGCGGACAGTGATGCCGGATACCTAACAGAAAATAGTATATAAAAAATCATCAAATCATCAATGAAATGGCATAAACAATAGAAATTTTCGAATTATGTGACACTAGGGAAATACCATAGAACATAGAACTATTACTACTAGAAGTCTAACAATAAGAGGATTCTTAAGAGAGCACGTTTGTAGGGTTTGGTTGATAATGCGCCTGCGCGAAAAATAGTTTTACAATTTGCTTCTAAGTATGTAACATTGTTGCCAATCCACAACAAAAATTCTCATTTCATATGAATTTTGAATATCAAAAGAGAAAAATATGACCCAAAAAGGTGTTTTGTCAATTTGTTCAATACTACTTCCATGTATTTAAAGAAATTATTTCTCATTTGAATTTGTTGTATTGAAAGTTGGTTCCCAAAACTGTTAATATCTTGAACCCTGAATATACTTTGCAACACTGCGAGGTCTCGGAGTGTCAAGACTCTAAATCACAAGAAAAGTAACAAAACTAATATCACTCAACCCAAATATCTCTTATGTAAATATTCTCTCTTTTTTCAGCGACGTTACCATGTGCCCTGAATGCTCTAACGCTTTATAAAAAAATACCCGAGAAAACAAATTAATTCAACTGCTAATCTTCCAAATAACCAATCACAAACACCCATAATTTCATTGTTATATCTTCAGTTCTTCGTCACAAATGACTTCTCTGTCATCAAAAAACATTTTTGAAGGTGAAAATTTGTATTGAGGCTTACGTTTCGTGTTGAAACATGGCAACATCTTGTAGCAAAACCCTGACTTGATGCCTGTGATGCCATTGTTTTGTGAGGTTACTGCGTTAGTTGTAAGTTTTATTTTTATATTGCCGGATTTAACATTTAGACTCTACTTATTAAAATGAACAGTTTTTATTCTATGAACTCCAACTCCTTTTCAGTTTCGATATACAGTGCGTTTTTTTTAAGACGGAACATAGGGATTTCCATGTTAAATTTTCAATCCCATGTTAACAGTACCTCTATTCAAAGTACACAGCTGAAACTTGCTTTAGATGAACGTTGATGCTTCGAGATCATGCTAGTTCATCCATGCCAGAATAACTTGAAAAAAGTCTCAAAAAATGCTTGAATTCATCAGAAATTTTTACTTTAAACATGCCTTGTATATGACGGTGACAACAAATATTCTGACAAGTCCAGCTGCATTTGTCAGTTTTTTTAACCAAAAAAGTTAATTTTCTCTTTTATGACCGTTAAGGATACCGCTTGGCCGTGAATAGGAGACACTTTGAACAGTCTATTCAAGAAATAATGTTTGATTTTTATCATTGTTTCATACTTTTAGAAATAAAATGTAATCTCGATTTGACAATGAAGTTATTTATTGACAGCGGCATATACAAGGCTGATAAAAGAGTATTACTTTTCAAATAATAAAAGACTTTTTTTGATCTTTCTTCATTTAATTTTGAGCTTATTGATGAAATAACATAATCTCTAGGCAACAAAGTTTATCCACGGCAAGTTTCAGCTGTGTACTTTGAATAGAAGTACTGCTAACATGGGACTGAAAATTTAACATGGGAATGCCTATGTTCCCTTTTGAAAAAAACGCACTGTGTACTCCTTCAAAGATTTTTCAAAAGTTATTATTGATTTGAAACAGTCAACTTTCAATTTTGTATGAACCAAATTTAGTTGAGTATCACTTTTTGTTTTATTTGACGACGAAATGTCCTCTTGAACCATGTTAAAAACAACGCTACCAATTGAGGTTTTGTCCATTTTCAGAAGCATGTAAACTAAAAATTGTATGTTTGTTAATTTTTACAATTTTTTGAATGGTTGTAAACAACCACTAGATATTTTACGAATTCGTCATTTCTGTGAAACTTGCTTCTTTTCTCATATCAAGTTTCGGTTAGCGTTAAAAAAAAAGAATTGTTTTATGGTCCAGTTGGTTATAAGAGTTCTAAAATGAGATTTCTGTTTATCGGAAAATACGATTTATTCCACATTTTTGGTACAGTAACTGGAATATGATCAAATAAATTGAATTTTGTAAGGAATTTTCGAAAAAAATGGATGAAGGAAGACAGAATTGTCCAGTGGTCCAAGAACCATGTACTGTTTGTTCAACGTTTTTCTGCGGTTACGTCATAATCTTCTGTTCCTCTCGTACATATTTACAAACATTTCACGTATGTCTGAACGAGGGTGGTGCTAATCAATTTGACACATGTCACGTATAGATCGATCAATCTACGACATACTGGCAAACGTCAAATACTGTGACGAAACCGCAGGAAAACATTGAACAAACAGTAGATAACCGTCAAGTCAAGAACAGTCTTGATCAGCCATCCGTGGCCTGAGAGATGAATAAATAATAAAAACCATCCATATTGGCTATGTTGGTACCTCAATTATTATTGTTTATCTTTATAATAAAAAAACTTATCTGACTGATAATATTTAACCACATTTTTTTTTATTATTCTGCAGATATATATAGGGCCGATATTTCAATGTCCATTTAAGATCAAGGTACACTGCTTAAAAGTTATTTTGGATCTTGAATTTGTCTGCCGTGAGTGCCGAGTTTCAATTGCCAAGTGAAAGGAGTGGCGCAATTGAAATACGGCTATTTCGGTAACCAGTAGTTGTGATTTGTTCGATGTTGATAAAATTCTCTCTAGATGAAAAAAAAAACGAAATTGAAATGCGTTATGTGTTCTCAAATGGGGACTATGCCGATACAGAAATTGTGGTGAAATATTTCTAGTCAGATAAGATAAGAAATATTTTTTCACTATAAAGATTAACAATTGAATAGGTACTCATAGCAATATCGATTGTTTTTACCATAGTTGTTCATGTCTCGGGCCTCTACTTGAAAGAATGCATTACGTATCGAGGCAGTTATGATAGTTGTGTCGATTGACCCACGAAAACATTCCATGGAAAACTGTTCTTGACGGTTACCTACTAGGTTCTTGGACCACTGGACAAGTCTGTCTTCCTTCGTCCATTTTTTTAAAAAATACTTCATTGAATTTAATTAATTTGATCATATTCCAGTTATTGAAGCAAAAATATGGAATAAGTCCTATTTTCAGATAAACAGAAATTTCATTTTTAAATTCTTGTAACCAACTGGAGCATAAAAAAATGAAAAGGTGTCCATACCTTTTCATTGTGGCCGTTAGAGCACACACTTCTGATGGTTTAGAATGGCAATAACTTTTTAACCAATCTAGAATTGAATTTTTTTTGGGAAGAAAACTATTTTTTTGGCGTGTTTAGGTGAAAATTGTGCTCTTGTTATAACTTGTGTTATAACCCGCTGAAGTGAGTGATTTTCGAGATATTTTGATTTTTAGTGTTCGATGCCGCACCGGAATATTCAAATTATGTACTTTGATTAAAAAAAAATGTTACCTTTAACGCTAAAATCTGGTCAGTGAATTGGTGGTATTTGAATTTTAGAGGTTGACATAGCTCAATGGGGCAAAAAAATCAAATCAAAATTAATATCGGTCTACGTCCACGCCCATGGATATTAATCTAAATTTTGATATGCTGTTGTTGCCCCATGAAGCTATGGCAACCATCAAAATACTACTAATTCACTGACCAATTTTTATCCTAAAGGTAAGTAATTAATTGTAATATTCTAAACCTAAAATAAAAACCAAAATACTCGAAAACTACTTACTCTAGCGAATTATAACAAAAGTACCTTTTTTGCTTGAAAATGTCTAGAAGATCATTTCATCTACAAAAAAAAATAAAAGCTACACTGCATGGTAAAAAAGTAATGGCCATTCCAAACCATTAGAAGTGCAGAGTGCAGCGCCCTCTAAAGGTCACAATGGAAAGGTGTGCATATTCAGGTTTCGCATCCCAAAAACTCACGGGTACCAATTTTTAAATTGATACGTAAAAAAATGTTCATATAATTTGAAAATTTCGATTTTTATTTTTTAACTTGACCACCAACGGAGCAATTTCGGACTAAGGTAAGCTGCTTTGAATCGGTTGGTTTTGATTTCGGGACTATGTGATAAGATTTTGTACACCTTTTAGAGACATCCTGTAACATACCCTCGTTTACAGTGTGTCTCAGATTCGCTTCTCTATAAAGGGATCTTGGCTCCCATTATACCTACAGCAAAGGTTGAATGGAGAAAGATTTTGAGGAATCCTAGTGCCTTCGATATCCGGCTTCAGATTTACTATCGGTCGATTGGTTTTGGAAATATCGGTAAAAAACAGAAAATGGCGGATTCCATTTCTTGCCAGTAAATCCGAAACGGCAAATTTGACAGCTGTTAAAATGTGACATTATCGGGACACTTTTTGAAGCCGCATAAAATAATCGTCTTCTGTTCTCCCGCAACCCGCCTCAAGTTTAATTTTTCTTATGGCCGTCATTTTGGACTTTCCGATTTTTGGATAGAGTGTAAAATTTCCAGTCTAGTGATGTCTCACAAGTGCATAGAAGATTCAAGTGTCATCGAAATATCACATTTCGTAGTAAAGTCATTCATTTGTCCGAAAATTTGTATATTAGCAAGATTTATTTTTTTTCATCCAAGGAGGCCCTGATCTGTCGTTCATTAATTCAGTATGACAGTTGTGTTTTGATAACGAGTACCTACGCCTCAATTAAAATAATAAATCTGATAAACAAATTGTCGAAACCTGTTGAGAATGCCAGGTATTCTCTATTTCTCTGTTCAACCAAAGAAAAGTTAGTCATGTTAGCGCTGTACTTGCAGTCACATAGAAATGCCGGCATTACCTCACCAAGGTCAAGGTATTTGGAGATAGATCCCAAACGACGGTAGCCTCATAAAACACAATTTAGAAAAACCGTGATTAATTTGGTCAACTATAAACAGAAATAAACTTGTAAGGGTTGTACGAAAAACAGTTGCTAATTATCAAAAATGTCACGATGCATGTCCATGTTCTATTGAAAATTCAATGAGTTCGACACATTTGCTGCACACTAAATGCGTTGACCTTAAGCTGATACAGTACTTATTCATATTTTGCGACAAATAAATCATGGCCTCTTTAGATAAGACTGGAGTCCCAAATACGAAGTGTGATATTCCGATGATACTCAAATCTTTAATGCACTCACGAGACTGGAAATTTTACGCTCTTTCCAAAAATCGAAAAATCCAACATGGCGGCCATGACAAAAATGAAACTTGAGGCGGGTTGCGGGAAAACAAAACACGTTTAAGACATGTCATGTACGCCATTTTATTCGTTTTAAAAAGGTGTCCAGAAAATGTCACATTTTCATAGCTGTCAAATTAGCCGTTTCGGATTACTGGCAAAAAACCAAATCCGCCATTTTCGGTTTTTCGCCGATATTTCCAAAATCAATTGACCGATCGCACATCTGAAACCGGATATTGAATGCACCAAGTTTCCTCTGAAGTTTTCTCCATTTAACCTTTGATGTAGGTATACTAGGAGCCAAGATCCTTGCATAGAGAAACGAAGCTGGGACACACTGTATAGAGCGGAAGTACAATAGCTGTCGAACCCAAGGGTTAACATATTGAATCGGCTTATGTGCACTTATCTAATTAATTAATAATTCGATTCGAAAGAATAGTGTCAACCTTCTTGGCCAATTATAGCAGATAGAGATAGATATGAAGAGTGCGATATAGATCAACTTGATAAAAATCTCAAATTAGTATTCTATTTGCCCTACAACGCAAATAATAAATATTTAGAGCTAAATTATTATATGTATTGTTTTCAAGATTAAAAGCAATTATTCGCCATCAGCTACTCGTTTATAATTCTCACAATTTGGCAACAGTGTAGAATAAAATGTTATCACAAGTTCGATGACGTTCATCGGATTTTATTTTGAATCAGCTACACAAAGTCTTCGTTTCGAAGTTAGTCAAGATAGAATCATGGAGGTCGTGGAAAATGTGTGCAGCATGATTAAGAATTTATTCGTATATTAGTTGTATTCTTCAATTTCTGTTCATCTTGTAGTTCAACATGGGTGAATACCGTTGGAAAACTTACTCCGAAGTCAACACACTAGCATCAAACTTTGGCAAAGGTCTCCGTGAACTTGGTTGCAAACCCAAGGAAAACGTTGTGATTTTCGCCGAAACCCGAGCTGAATGGATGATCGCTGCACATGGTCTTTTCAAACAAAACATTCCATTGGTCACAATCTACGCCACTCTTGGAGAGGAAGCCATTGCTCACGGAATCAACGAAACTGAAGTTACTACAGTTGTTACCTCATACGAATTAATGCCCAAGTTCAAAAAAGTCTTGGCCATGACTCCCAAAGTGAAAACTTTGGTCTACATGGAGGATCAATTGAAGGATTTGGATAAAACTGGATATGGGGATATCAAAGTCATCAGCTTCACTGATGTATTGAAGTTGGGAAAATCATCGGAATATAGTAAGTGGATTGATTGAATGTTTGCATGTTGAGTGGTGCTATTTTCAGATCTGATGGGTTGTAAATGTAAAAGCAAATCGATTGGTAAATAGGTTATTTTTAAAATTTGCTTATTTTTGTTGCATCTAGGCTTTAGTTCGTCAGATCTCGCTTTTTAAATATTTTGTTTAAACTCAACACTAATAGTTCAGGAGATAACGTCACTTTTTTCAGTGTCATTCATGTCCAAAATATTATTTTGGTTAGCGTCGGTACTTTCACATACAAGTGGTCGATTTTATTCCTCAGAATAACCCCCAAATAGGTCCCGCCATGGTAACGCTCCATTTATTATCTGACGGATAGTTATTTGACAGATACAGGTTATTTATTTGAATGTGAAAGTACCGGTTCTTAGGATAGTATTTGAAAAATCGCAATGTTCTTGCACATCTAAAACATTCGCTTGCGGTTATATCATGGCAGTAAAAATGTCTACGATACGGTCAGTCTGGCACTATGCTTAGACATAATGGACGTTTCTTCAAAGAATAATTGAACTTGTTATACAGAATGTCCCGAAATTAGGTTGAAATATTTGCACAGTATATTCTACACTGAAAAAAAAATAGTTTGCTATACAGGGTGCCACAGATTCGAGGGCATATATGGGGATCTCAGTAATTATCAGAGATACACGGTCGATCAAATGAATGCAAAGTTGCGCATTTTTATGCTCAACAGAATGCCATTTTGACATTTGAAAAATTCCCGCTACTTCCAAAGATATTCGAAAAAAAACGAAATTTCGCAACAACGTCATTATTATTTCCTGAGTTTATTTGAGGGAATATTTTAAAATGATCTGCACTTTCTCATTGCCACTTTATCTCATCTACAATATGGCGGTATCAAATTAAAAATCTGACGTTTCGTCTTTGAGTGGCCATCATCAAGTTCATTTTTTTAAATACGGATCCGATTTTCTTATTTTAGTTTTAGTTATTGTTTGACGTCCTTAATGCATTGGGGTATCGCAACCGTCGAAAAAAATACTCATTGAAAAATAATACCGGAGAAAAATAGTTAGGCAACCCTTGTGTTGGGGAGACACATAGTTTGGTTCATAAATCCAACTTTATTCGACACGTTATTCTTATCTGAACACCTGCACAACTAAACAAAACTGATTGACTGGACCAAAATCGAAATAACATCCAATAACGATACATTTGATGAAATTGAATGAAATCCAAATATGACATGGAAAATGAAAAAATTACAGATCAAACTGAATCAATTTCTGCAGAAGTGTTCAAAAATATTGCCAGTCTAATAAAATATTGAAAATAACAATAATAATAGGTGAAGAATACTTGAAAATATTGAGGTTGCTAAGGCAATCCATTACTCTACACCATATTATGTCTATTAATAACTATATGGGAAACAATTCCTCCTGCTTGATACCAGCATTATATAGAAAATCCCGCTCTACTGTATATTTTTCACATGAGTCTATCCTTTTCTATCGCCAGCTATTAATGCGGTTGCGTTTGAAAAACTATTTTTCTATTGGCCGCCTACATGTTTGTTGTAACTTTGTTACCATAAGAATAAGACGATTTTTGTCTATTCGCTCGGCAGTTTTTTAAGATAGAGATATTGGCCCGGGTATATTCACATAATCAGGAAAAAATCACGTTTCAAATATCTAATAATATACAGGTAAGTAGTACCATTTAAAAAATCATTGATTGGAACTTTTTCACACATGTGTATTGTTTTCCTGATTACGAATTGCCTGGCAGTTTATTGATGAAATATGCTATCAAATAAAATAATAATAGATGTGAAATGATCTTCTTTTTCTCCAGCATACAAGAAACAATGATAGTGGCATCCATCATTATAACGCAAAAAGTGATAATCTGGATAGTCACTAGTCAATAGAAATCAAAGTTATCAAAATACCACCGCCAAATAACCAAACATAATAATTGGAGCACAAACACAGACACAAATCAAAATTATTGAAAACTACTTCAAAATTAAAAATTCAAACGGCAAACAATCAATCAAAACTCCAAAACGTTATTGTGAACAGATACAATGGACGCCATGTTTGGATCGTGTCAACATTTGTCGACGACAAGCAACCAATAAGAACTACACGGTCTGGGCAGGCGCAGTAGACGGCTTGGCCCCTCAAGATGACACTCATGGGGATGTTACATGCAAGATTTATATAGCCATCTCATGTCAACTTCTACTGCCACTCGTTGTTCCTATATAGAGTTGATACATTATGATCTACACCCTCATCCAATCTCCTCAATGCCTCAAGGACGTGAAGAGATAACTAAAAATAAAATAAAAAATCCAGGTCCGTATTCAAAAAAGTAAAGTTGATGATGGCAACTCGAAGACGAAAAGTCAGATTTCCAATTTGATATCATCTTGTAGAGGAGAAAAAGTGGCAATGACAAAGTTTAATTTATTTTAAATTGCTTTTCAAACAAACGCAGGAAAAATAATAAAATCGTTTCTGCGAAATTTTCCGTTTTTTTTTCGAATATCTTAGGAAGTAGTCGAAATTTTCCAAATTTCAAAACGGAATTTTCTTGAGCATCAAAATGTGCATCCATTTAACCGACCCTGTATCTCTCATAATAACTGATGCAATCGAATCTGTGGCTAAAACGCTTTGTTTTAGCGATACAGGGTGTCAAAGTTTATTTTCTAGTTTTGTTTTATTTAAATAAATCCTATAATAATTCTGATAACTTGACAATAATCGTTGTCCAGGTTATTTTTGAAATTCAAATTTGATATTACCATCTTGTATGTGGCGCCATCTACAAGTAGTTTTACTGTTTAAAATAGTCACTACTTTTTTGCCGTACCCTGTATAGGGTCTTTCATTATCTTTGATAACAGTCTAATCAGCTGTAACTTTTTTGTTTTTGGAGCTATCGAATCGAAACAAATATCAGATTGTATAGTTCTCTAGCAAGTTTCCTGTTTGAAAAATAATACAAATGACTAACCATTTTCCGAGATATTAACTTGATTTATATATTTTTTTGATGATATGCCCTGTATATCATTCGATATTTCGATTCTACCAAAAATTCTAAGTATATTTTATGAAGCATATCATATACCTATCTTCAACGGTTTGGGAATCGAAACATTTTGCAAAAATCAAATAGTCTACATACTGACAATCATAAGCGTGTAATAAACAAACTTTGTTTTGTGTGAAAGTTCTTCTGAGGTGATATGTTTAAATCTTAACAATTTTAATTGTTCTTGGCACTCTTTACGACAAATAAAATGACATCTAACTTTTTTAGTATTGCATGTTTCGACGCCTTTTTGTCACAAACCATTGAAGAAAAGTATTCGCTCTATAAAATATATTATTTAGAATTTTGAGTAGAATCGAAATCTCCAAAAATATATAGGGCATTATTCCATTCAAAAAAATTGAAGTTAGGTTATTTTCTCGGAAAATCGACAGTCTTTTGTTTTATTTTCCATACAGAATGGTATATGGTTCGTTCGGATACCTTCAGAAACAAAAAAGTTATGGCTTATTGAAATGTTATCATTGATAATGAATCACCCTGTACATATGTATCTTGGTTTTGGGTGAAAGAAATGATTATAACGTTATTTTTAAATTAAAATGATACTCTATTTGCACTTAACTTAATCCATGCAATATGGTTTTCAAAGGCAAATTTTGAAAGTTGAATAGGTGGCGTTGAAAACGGCGTTATCATGGCTATTTGACAATAATTGTTGCAATGTTTCTTACTAAAATTAGGATACATCATTTAATTTTAGACTTTTTATTTTTTTTTGTTTTTTTTTTTCGTTTTTCAAACATTTTTATTTTATTTTTTTTGTAAAGAAACATCGAATATTAAAACCACATTCAAAATTACCATGATATCGTCGTTTTCAAAGCCACATATGTCTATTTTCAAAATTTGCTTTTGAAAACCACATTGCATGAATTAATTCAAGTGCAAATATCTCGAAAACGTTTGCACCTATCAACTTCCAACAAGAATACCATTTTTAAGTAAAAATAATGTTTTGATCATTCTTTTACTCAAAACAAAGATACATGGTTCGGCAAAAAAGTAATGACTATTTGAAACAGTAAAAATACTTGTAGATGGCCACACACAGGATAGAGTCTTAATAATATCAAATTTGAATTTTTGATGTAAAAAATACCCTGGATACCGATTTTTGTCAAATTATAACATTTATTATGGGATGTATTCAAATAAAACAAAAATTAGGAATAAAATCTGACAACCTGTATCTCGAAAACAAAGTGTTTTCTCAAACATTTTTATATAACAAAGTAATGTTTTTTTCAGTGTAGATAAACAGTTCGAATATTTCAACCTTTTTTCGGAACACCCTGTATTCAATAGCAAAGAAATCTTGATTTAATAACTACTTTTTATAGCTGACACTTTACCAGACACCAACGACACTGCCATCATCATGTACACTAGTGGTTCCACAGGCGTCCCAAAGGGAGTCATCATTTTGCACAAAAATTTGGTTGCGACATTGAAGACTTTCTGTGATGCCACCGACATTTATGAGCAAGATGTTATGATTGGATTCTTACCTTTAGCCCACGTTTTCGAATTGTTGGTCGAGACTGTTTGTCTGTGCGCCGGAGTTCCCATTGGGTATTCGAGTGCTCTAACTATGATCGATTCTGCTAGCAAGATTAAGAGGGGTACCAAAGGCGATGCTTCTGTTTTGCAACCTACCTGTATGACTAGTGTTCCTGTAAGTATTTTATGTCGCTCTACTTCTATTCATACTCCTTTTAATTGATTTCTATTCAGTGATTTTTTCACGAATCCGAGTATACGAGGTGACCCAGCAATATTTAAAATTTAGATTCTGCTAATTAGGATGAATGATTCATATTCTATGTCAGTCAGTTTCAGGATATACACCTTCAAAGATTTTCCAATATTTATTGGTTTGAAACTGTTAAATCTCAATTTTTCATGAACCAAGTTTAGTTGAGACTCACTTTTTGTTCAAGTCTGAAAGACGACAAAATTGACTTTCTAACCATGAAAAAAACCACTCAAAGAATGGACGTTACGTCCATTTTTATTTTGTAAACTCAAAATCGTATTTTTTTTTAATAACTTCTATTTTTCTGAATGGTTGTGAACAAGCACGAAATTGTCAGTTTCTGATAAAACTTGCAAATGTTCGAGTGTTTTTTGTTATGATTCGAGAGGACAAGTCTTTATTCAGAATAAAACAAAAAGTTAGTCTCAACTGAATTTGGTTAAATAAAAAATCAGTTCAACTGTTTCAAATCAATAAATGATGAAAAATCTTTGAGTAAAAATTGTTAATTTAATAATTAATAATTTAATAATTGATAAGAATCTAAGTTTTAAATATTGCCGGATAAAACTGGGTAACCCTGTATAACTTGAACTTGGATTTTTTTTTACAAGACTGTGAAATGTGATGATACCACTCTATTATATTGTTGCAGCTAATTCTGGACAGAATATCCAAAACCGTCCAAGATAAAGTGAGCAAAAGTAGCGATGTCAAAAAACTTATCTTCAAGTTTTCCTATGAATACAAGGTAAAATGGACACGAAAAGGGTACGAAACTCCTCTCATCAACAAGTAAGTAACAAACAAATAATTATTTTGAACGTTACTTTGATTAGATTTATAATTTTACTGAGTTTAATAAGATTTTTAATTAGATATGCTTGTAGTTTTGCCGCGCATCCATGATTTACCAGGGTGTGGCGAAATACCCAAAAAAAAAATTAGTGTTACAAATTTTAACTTTTTTCCAGACTGATCTTTGGACCGATTCGTCAACTTATGGGAGGACATATTCGAATGGTCATCTCAGGAGGAGCACCTTTATCTCCAGAAACTCACGAACAAATCAACACTTGTCTATGCGTTACAATTCTTCAAGGTTATGGATTGACTGAAACTACTTCTTGTGCTTGTGTACAAGATTGTAAGTATCCTCAAGTTCCATATTAAAGTATATTTTAATGATCTTGGGAAAATGATCTGCAAGCGATTAAAATTTTTCGGACAAATTGTTACTAACATTTTCATTTTTGATTCTTACTTGTGCGCAATTCAGGTACTATTTGATTTTTTTTAAGTCAGTTCATCAAACCAATTTTTTTGATCGTCATTATCTATCTATTTATGAATATCTAAATCCCTTAGGAGTGCCATTTTTCAGCACAAAGTATAATTTCTTAATCCCTTATCGACACTAAACTTATTGATATACAGTGTGTCCAAGATACGGATGTCTATCATGGGGATCTTGGAAACCGTAAGAGATACAAGGTCGGTTAAATGGAGGCAAAGTTGCGTATTTTGATGCTTACCAAATTGCCGTTTTAAAAGCCAAGAAATTCCGACCACGTCCGAAATTATCCGAAGAAAACCGACATCTTTCAAAATTGTTTCCATATTTTTCTGACCACATTTGAAGAGATATTATAAAATGAATGGAACTTCTTCATTGCAACTTTTTGCCCTTTACAAGATAGCGTTATTAAATTGAAGAACCGACGTTTCGTCTATGAGCAATACTGTCCTGGATTTTTTATTACGGATTTTAAGAGCCTCTTATGTTCCTAAACAAAAGATGTATCGCACTTATTAAAAAAGAGGTGTTTTTAATCCTATTAAAAATGTATTTTTTGTCACTCTAACACATGAGTTCTTATAGAAAAATCCATCAATATCATTTTTTTTAATAGTTGGGATACATTGTTGGTTTAGCAACATAAGAGGCTCTTAAAATCCGTCATCAAAAATCCGTATCTGAAAAAACAAAGTTGATGATGATTTCTCCGAAACGAAACGTCGTACGGAAAATCTCTCAACGCTGTTTTGTAGAGCTTGAAAAGTGGCCATGAGAAAGTGTCTTTTGATTTCGGCAAATTTCGTTTTTTTAGGCATATCTCCGGAACTACTCGGAATTTTGAAAATTTCCAAACGGCATATTGTTAGGCTTGAAAATGCGCAACTTTTCTCTGATTTAATCATCTTCGTATCTCTCACGGTTTCCAAGATCCCCATGATAGACATCCCTATATTGTACTGTATAATTTCGTAGACTTCATGATCATAAACCGTTTTAATTATTTTCAGTCTATGACAAGTCATATGGAAGAGTGGGAGGTCCATGCACGATCAGTGAAATCAGAATAATCAACTGGGATGAAGGAAGTTACAGAGTAACTGATACTCCATACCCCAGAGGAGAAATTTTGGTTGGTGGGGATAATGTCAGTGCTGGGTAAGTCAAAATTGAAATTTTGATATGCCAGAGAAAGTGGAACTATGAAAATATGTTTCCTTTAGTCGGTTATGATGTATTTTTTCGACTTTTTATTTTTAAATTTTTCGGGACTGAAGCAGGTTTTACATCGATCATATCTATAACATGTTTCCACCTTTTTCCTCTAGATGATCCATATTTGTACGTAATTTTCTTCTTCATCAATTTCAATGATTAATTTGTCCTTTTGATTCTCTTGCCAGACTCTATCATAGATGTGTCCTTGAATACCTAAAAAAGTGAAAACAGTGAAGCTAACTAACGAGTATTATTCAAAATTAATAAAAAATACGCTCAGCTCACCTATCGACTGCAACTGTTTCAAAAAACTAACTTCGCAAACATCGCATGACAACCACCAATTCCACATTCTAACCAACCTTTTGTATTGTTGTCGACTTTTTAAGAAGTTGCGTTTTTGTTTCTGTGCCTTTATATAAATCCAAATTAGTTTTTTCCAGAACTCAACAAGTGTTGTTGCTGTATTTTTGCTCAAGTGTTTCAAAATGTGTCCAATTCTGTAAGAAAAATGGTTTTAAAATGTATTGAAGAAGAATTTACCTACAATTTTATTAATTGTTAGTTCCAAATAGGCAGGGGGAGAGATAACGCTTGTAGAGTGAATTCTTATTTGTACTAATTGTGTGCGTGAAGTTCAGTGACAATTGTGACAGTTGCCATTAAACCATACGAACTTAGCCACGACCAACGTTCATGATAGAAAAAGAAAATCACAGCCACCCACGACCTTATTTCTTATTATCCTTTACTTTTTCGCTTTCTCTTTCTCGGGCGAGAAAAGAGAACACCTTCACATTCTTGTTTGATCTTGTCAAGAGTGTTGTGATTCCATCGTCCATATATACCGGATAACGGGCGAGAACATTAGTGAAAAAAGGAACTAGAGAATAGTGAGTATAAACGGAACTTGATTTTCGCGAAGATTTCTCGTGAAAACGCGGTCTCCAGGCTCAGAAGTCTCGAGACTTCGCGAGAAAATCAAGTTTGGTACGATTCTCTAGTCTCTTGCCCATTATCCGGAATTTAATCACAATACTCCACACCCTGTTCACAACCAGGAGTCATCAATGTGAACAGACCTCTCGTGATCATATAAAGAAGAACGATTGAAAGGTCACGTGGGATGAACCAACACATGTGACTGGTTCAATAATTGTATCGCTATGTCTTATCACGTTTAGTTTGTTTACTTTCGTGACTTGGTTTTGAATAACCTTTAGTACGAGGTCTAACGAGACTTTGAAGATGTTCTCCTTTCTCGCCCTTTGAAGCGGTCGAAAATGCTGACTTCTGAAATGGAAATTTCATCATCAGGTTAACCTTTGAATATTTTTTAATCAATGTCATGTTTCACGAAAAAATGGTCGATAGAAGTTCAAATTCATTATTCTACAGCTTTCATCTTTCTCAAAATGAAGTTTGAATATGTTTAAGTTATCTTAATCTCTGTTCATTTTTCAGTCGGGCTACTGAAAGGCGTTTTACAAGTAACTAACGATTTTGATCCTAGACGGAATTGGGATATTGGGAAAAACTGACAATCTGCACATTTTTTTGAAATATGAAATATATTGAGACTACTACTGATGCCATTCATGTTTAAAAAATTAACCTATGATCGCCAATATTCAGTAATTAATCATTTAATATTGTGCCTGGATCCGCGAGCTACTTGACTCATACGGTTGATCCGTTTTCACGGCCAGCCGCTCTCTTTTCATTTGGAGAAATTTGACTGTGTTGGTTTTGATATTCTCTGAAAACTATTTCTGCTTTCTTGTTGATACGGCGATTCACAGTTACTATTTCGTTTAAGGAATCGGTATCGTTCTATTTCTTTTTTTTTGGTATCAATATGAAATCAGTCGTGTTTTTACAAAGTCAAAGTTTTGGTTCTTTGTTCTTTGGGATACGAAGACAAAATCAAAATTGAAGAGCTCGATGAGTATGGGACATTATTTACATTTTTCAGACAAAATTGAAGGCTAAGTCCATTGCAAACATAGAACAAAGGGTGTTCCATGTGAAAAAATCGAGTTGCATTCATTTCAATTTGCGTAAATGTGATCGTTTATTTTTGCACACACTGTGAAATTCTCAAAATATTTGGAAATGTCGATGTATCCTTTGATATTTGACGTCTCAATCACTCGCTGTTACTTACAAATCTTATGCAAAATAATCGATATTTTTTGTCATTTTCGAAATAAAAAGGTTCAAGAAACTAAATAACATGTACTGTAAAAGTTTTTCAAAATTTCATACAGAATTCAAAATGAAATAATATACAGGATGTTCTATTTGAAAAAGTTAGCACTACCACATATTGTTTGATTCTCTTCGACAAGATGAAAAATAACGATCTTACACACGTTTGAAATGTGGACAAGCTAGATCACCCACACTGTACGTAAAAAAATAAAATAATCGGCAAGGAGTTATAATTCGATTACGATTTAAAAAATTAACCTGCAGCCTCAAATAATGTAGTAATAATTAATTATTGAAAGTTGCGCGTGGCTCTCGCCTCCAATAAAACGCGTATTCCGTCGAAATACTGGTGACGTCACAATATTGTTCTGAAATTTTACACGGTATCCTTTGAGTGGCTTGCTCTTTTGCTTTCTGATACATGTCGTTTCGCGGCGTATATACTTCAGATTGTTTTGTCAGTTTTCTTGTTCATTGAAGAACTGATAGGTACAGGGTGATTCACCATAATGTCGCTCCCCTTTAACTTTCTTATCTCAAGTATCCCCAAAGATTTGAAGGTATTGTTATTGTTATGTAGGTACTGAGGAATATTTTTTTTCACGTGTACAAAATGTTTGAAAAATCATTAGTATAATACCGGCGAAATCAAAAAGTTTGTTTTTTTAAATGGATCACCGTATATTTGAATGTGTTTTTGAGTTCCTCGTGAAACTCTAAGCATAGTTCATTTAACATACCATATACTTGAATTCAACGGTTTTTGAAATATTCACATTTGAAACGCACGGTTTTTCACATAACGCCAAACAAACGCGTTCATTGGTGTCAACTCGGGGCGGTTCGGAGATCGTGCAATTGGCAGAATTATTTATCCGATTCATTCAGGAAACCTCTCCTAATTTTCTGATTTGAAATAATCCTTTACAAAAAATTATGTCAACATTTCAAATTTTCAAATGCGAATATTTTAGAAACGATTGAATCTAGGCATATGGTATTATATATGAATTATGGTTAAAATTTCACGAGGAATTCAAAAATACAATCAAATATAGGATAATATCATCAAATGTGGCAATTGAAATAAAAAAGTAAAGGGGGGCGACATTATGGTGGATCACCCTGTACAGGGTTTTTTCTTATAATTTGCCACCTTTCCAAAGAGGTCTATCTACAGAGATACGAACAAAAAATCAAATGAAAGTTTCATGTCTCTTTCTGAAGATTTTATCATAGCTAAGCGTAAGCGAGAGAACAAACCACGGTTGGAAATCTATTAAAAAGGGAGACTTCCAAATTTTTCCGATTTCTAATGCTGATTTGTTCTTTCTCTTAGGTCTTCAGGAGAAATCATGAAACTTTCATTTGATCATTTTTTTTTTGTAAATGAGTGGCAAATTATAAGGAAAAGCCCTGTACTAGTATGATGAAAAAAAACAAGGAACTTCCGCTAATTTTATTTATCAAATAAAGAACCATTGCTTGTTATACGAACTGAAAACAATCACATTCGACGCGACGTCAATTTTTGGCAAATTGTCACTCTGCCTCTCTCCCCTCTGTATAACCGTGAAATGTAAAACTGTGAAAAAAGTAAAAAAGAGTCAAATGGCAAAGTTTATCAAGAGAAATAAATGTATACGCAATTACATTCTTATCATTTTCAGGTTTTTGAAAAAAAACTAACCTGGTTATTGCATCGGTTTTTTCAATTATAATTATTAATCTATTGATATTCCCTATTTATACAATTCACTTTTATACACTATACATTTTACTTTTGATATAATGTTAATTTTTATTTATCGAACTACGTTATACCTCTTGCTAAATAAATTAATTATTATTATTATTGTTCTCATTGGTTAGTCTCACATTTTCTATGTGGTAAAAGGTAATGGGGGCTTCCGCAAAACTCACACCTTGTTGACTGTTTCACGATTTTCCTTGCTATCGGACATGTTTCTAGGATCACGGATTTTTGCATATCCGTTATTAGTTGTAGTGGTATATTGTGTTTCTTGATTTCTGCGGGTAACTCCGTTGGTATGAGGCCAGTGACTGAGATGACTACGGGGAGAATGAGGACTTCTTCCATTTTCCACATTGATTATATTTCCTCAGATAGGTCCGTGTATTTTCGTATTTTCTCTGTTATTGTCTTCTATATGTTGTGATCCAAAGGGTGTGCAATATCTATTAACGTTGTGATTTTGTCTATTAGTGTTATGTCTGGTCTATTGTTTATAGTTGTTTTATCAGTTATAATTCCTCGGTCCCAGTATATTTTATAACTTTGGTTCTCGTTGACTTGGTCTGGTGTGTATTTGTAGTACGGCTCTTCTATTGTTTTTATGTTATGTTTGTGGAGTAGATATTTATGAAGGATCTTGGCTGTCAGATTGTGCCTGTTTAGGTATTCTGTCTGTGCTAAGCAAGGACATCCTGATGTTATGTGTTGTATCGTTTCGGGCATTGATTTACACATTCTACAGTTATCATTTTGTATGTTAGTTTTAGTGATATATTTTTGGTAACTTCTTGTCAGTACAACCTGGTTCTGTATGGAGTACACGAATCCTTTTGTTTCACCATACAGGTGTCCGAGTTCGATCCATTTGGTTGACAGCTGATGCTGTTTATCGTATTTCACTCGTCGTCGAGCTGTGGAGTAAGCAGCGTTTTTGGACGTCTATATCAAGATTATACTTTGAATTGTAAAAAGTGACTGTTTAGTGTTGAGTTTGGTGTCATATGGTCCAGAAAAATCAAATACACACAATCATCAACTTTCAAAGAAGGAACAAGCCAGCAGTGAGTTGAATTTTGATAAAATACATTAACAATAATTGACCGCATTGTGTTCCTTATCTGTGGCAATATTTTTTGTCACATATCTCATTCTGTATGAGCCATTCTCGGCAACCTGGGCAATTACTCGGATGGCGTGCGTTTTGGGTGCTTCTCTGAAAATTTATAACTGAGGAAACGCTTGAATATCTTTTTCTCTGAATACATCAGTTATGGCGAGTTCCAAGACAATCTGTGGGCAGTGTAATAACAAAATCACTAAATCCCAAGGCTCGATTCTTTGCGAGAATTGTAAAATAAGGACCCATTTCTCTTGTGCAAATATTGATGAAATTGAGGCTAAGGTAATTAAAAAACTAGCCTCAAAATGGATTTGCGCAGATTGCAAAACGAAAACGGAGAAGGAAATTAGAAGATCAATGGCCACAAGTGGGGAAATAGCCTCCACTTCCGATCACAACACCGTATATCAAAGGGAAACAAACAGGGACGACAAGGTGATAGAGACCATAAATAAGTTAGTCGAAGAAGTCAAGGACCTTAAGAGGAATATGACCTTTTACGCCGAGCAATATGAAGACCAAAGAGCAAAAAATGAGTTATTCTTGGCAGAAATTAAGTCACTTAAAAAAATAAATGAAGAAATACGTGAAGAATTACAGCTACTGAAAACTCAACAGGTCACCCAAGATGAGAAATCCAGAATCAATAATGTGATCATTGTAGGCATACCGAGCACACTTGAAGAACTAAAAACAAATTCAAAGGCCATAAATAACAAAGTTAAAAATTTTACTGAAATCATAAACCCGAGTATAAATCCAACTGATTACAAGGTTCAAATACTGAATAGAAACAAAGAAAACTCGCCTCTGTTGGTGTCGTTTCAAACAATACAACAGAAAAACTCATTTATGATGAAGAGAAGGGAGATTGGTAAAATCACTAGTACCCAATGTAACCTAGGAGGGGCAAGTAATATCTTTATTAATGATGACCTAACTGTCCAACAAAGGGAACTATTCCGTAGTGCCCGTAGGCTGCGTCAGGATGGTGCCTACAAATTTGTGTGGATTAAGCACGGTGATGTGTTCGTGAGGAAAAGTGAAGACTCAAGTGTTCTCAAAATAAAGAATCTAAATGATGTAGAGAATCTACTTTCTGCTTGACACTTTATATCACTGAGTTTATAGTTGATTTTAAGTTTATCTCTTTGTCTTCAACGATCCAACATCATTTCTTGAGGAAAAGGGTTGTGTTACATGTGACCAAATAAGTGACTGCAGGTATTTTAGTCATAGCATAAATAATTTTAATCTTATTCACGTAAATATATGCGGCATAACTACTAATTTCAACGCATTCATAGTCTTTCTAGAGTCATTAAGGGTGAGTTTTGATGTTATTGTGCTTTCAGAGACACATGTTTTTAATAGCCTACAACAATTCCGAATTGAAGGGTACGAGATTTATTACAATGAAAGTCGAACAAATAAGTGCGATGGAACAATTATTTACGCTAAGAGCGACATAGTGACGAGCTCTGAAATAATTAAAATCAATGAAAGCAAATTTCTAAGAACCACTCTCTCAAAAAACCATACAACTATAGGGGTTGTTGCATACTATAGATTGCCATCCTTACGTCAAGATATATTCATTGCAGACTTAGCAAAACTACTGGATGGTAATTTTAAAAAATGCTCGTGTGAAATTTTTGTTGGAGACATGAATTTTGATATCTTGGATAAAACTTCCAAATGTGTAAGTGAATATATCAATACACTGGGATCCCACGGCTATAAACAAGCAATTAATAATTTTACTAGAGTGACTGGTGAATCTAAGACATGCTTAGATCATTTCGCCGTAAAAATAAATAATCGTAACCTAATACAAAAGTCAAACGGAGTCATATTAAGAAGTGGTATATCGGATCATTATCCTGTGTTGTTAAATCTGATTTTAAAGCCAGTCACCACACAGGCACGTCCTTATACAATACATTTTATAGAAAAGCTGGACAAAAATAAACTCAAAGGTATTCTTGGTAGAGAGAACTGGCAGGATGTACTTGCATGTAAAGACCCTGATATAATTGCATCCAAATTCATCACCAAACTTCAATATAATATAAACTCTTGTAAAATCAAACTTAAAGCAAGATCGAAAGTTAGATGCATGAAGCCCTGGATAACTGCAGGACTTCTTAATAGTATAAGGAAAAGGGATACATTGAAACGAGATATGACGCTTAAACCACAAGATACGGCGCTTGCTTATAAATATAAAGAATACAGAAAAAAGCTAACAAAATTAATAAATTTGACGAAAAGACAGTACTATAAAGCCTCATTTGTCGAAAACAGGAAAAACCCCAAAAAACTATGGCAAACTGTAAGAGAGATCACTAATCATGATACAACTAGAAAACAAATCAAATCTATACTGAACAAAGAAGGTCAGGAGGTTTCTGATCCCTTGATGATGGCCGAGGAGTTTAACAATTTTTTTTGCACTGTTGGTAAGACACTGGCTAGTAAGATAAGCATGCCGAGAAATAAAATTACAGGCATCTCTCGAAGTCATAACTCCATGTTTTGCAACCCTATCTTGAATAATGAGCTAATAATTATTATAAATTCCCTAAAAAGCAGCTCAGCAGGTGGGGAAGATGGGATCTCGGCGGACATTTTGAAAGACTATCACACCGTCCTATTGGAACCTTTGATACATTTAGTGAACTGTGTCTTTTCCACTGGTATTTTTCCGACCATTTTTAAGAAATCAACCATAACACCTGTATATAAAAATGGAAATAAAAAAGAAAAAACGAATTACAGACCAATTGCCGTGACTAGCACTGTAAATAAAATCCTCGAAAAATGCATTAAGTTAAGGCTATGTGATTTCCTAGAGAATCAGCAACTTCTTTCTAAATTTCAATATGGCTTTAGAGAAGGGCGCGGCACTGAGGATGCAATTGCTGAGGTCACACACTTCATAGTTGATAGTTTTAACAGGGGATATAAGCCGCTGGCGGTCTTCTTGGACCTGTCGAAAGCATTCGACACAGTAGAACACCACACCCTTTTAACTAAACTTGAGAACATTGGTGTAAGAGGTGTATCACTAGATCTGTTTAAGTCATATCTGCCCAATAGATCGCAAGTAGTAAAAATTGAGAAAACTACCAGTCGGCCGCAGCGAGTCGAATGTGGTGTCCCGCAGGGAACGGTGCTTGGCCCTACTCTTTTTTTGATATATGTAAACTCAATCACAGAAGTTGTCAAAGATGACAAAATGATATGTTTTGCCGATGACACCGTTCTTCTGACCCGGGGCAGAACATGGCACGATGCTGTCGATAGATGTGAGATTGCTATGGCTAATATAAAGAAGTGGCTTGACTCGAACCTCTTGACTCTCAATACACAAAAAACCCACTTTATTACCTTTGCAATGTCATCTAGATCTGTGCCAAACATCGAAAGACTCACCCTTCATGAACATGACTGCAAGAGAGGTGGCTCATGTAGATGCACGCAAGTAATCTTAAGAACAAATAATATAAAATATTTGGGTATCTTTTTTGACCAATACATGACATGGCAAAACCATATTACTTATATAAACAATAAATTGAGGAGTTTGCTGTTTAAATTCTATGAACTAAGACACGTTGTTTGCTGCTCATTATTGAAAACGTTATACCAGGCTTTAGTCGAGTCGATTCTCACTTATGGAATCACAGCCTGGGGTGCTGCATGTAAGAGTTTGCTAGGGCCCCTGTTTGTCACTCAGAAATATATTCTCAAAGTTATCCTGTTTAAAAATAGAATGTATCCGACCGAGTTGGTATTTAAAAAAGCGAACTTGTTGAATATAAGACAACTGTACATTAAAAATGTCATCAGATTCAGTTTCAGAAATAAAAGCTTCAACAAGGTAATTGATCATTACACCATTGGAACAAGGTCGCTTACTAATGCCAACTTTAACATTCCAGTTGCATCCACTCAAAGACATATCTCCTTCATATTACCCAAAATAGTCAACATACTTCCCAAAGAAATAAAAAACGCACACAATTATAATAAAATAAAAAACGTAATAGAGTCTTGGTTAACAAGTGATTTCGATCAAATCTGCTATCAAATAACCTGTTTCAATAGTATATCAATGTAGATTAAGTATTAAGTAATAAAAATGTCTGCCTACTGTAAAAACCACTTGGTCCTTGATGTATATACAACACTTGCCTCTAATTTAAGAAAAATGATACTTTTAGTTTTAGCATAATTATAATCTTAAGGTGCACACACAGACTCCAGTCCATCGTGCTCCAGAACCATATCATATGTTCCTTTAATATTATTTTGATTGGGAAATATATACTTTTTGATTTTTGATTTGATCTAGGTGGTTCTTGAATCTGCCATGTAGTTTTTTGCTGTTCCATGTCTGTGTGATGTTTGTGAAGAATGTGTTCTTGTCTATCTGCTGTAGTTGTGTGTGTGTGCTGAGTGGTGTGTATCTTGTGACTGCTTGTTTGATGGACGCGTGTAATGATGACTGAGTTGCCTTTAAGTTAAAGTATCTTTGTAAACTGTGTATTTGAATGTTGTGTGTTAATTCTATATTGATTAGGCCTCTTCCTCCTTGTTTCCTAGGTATGTATAATCTCTCAACAGCCGAGTTTGGATGTAGGGCTCTATTATCCGTGAGGATTTTTCTTGTCAGTCTGTCTAGTGCTTGTACGTCTGTTATGGTCCACTGTATGACCCCGAATGAGTACGTTAATATCGGTATTGCCCAGGCATTTATGTCTTTGATTTTATTTTTTGCATTAAGTTGTGTATGCATGACTTTTCTTAATCTGTTCTTGTATTTGTTTTCTATGGTCTCTTTCATTTCTTTCGTTTTATGTGGGAGTGTTTCATTTACTCCTAAGTATTTGTATGTTCCGTTGTTAGGTAGTGTAGGGAATGATACGTTGTTAATTAGATGCTCTATGTTGTTCGTTTTTGTGGTTTTGCCTTTTTTCGCCATAATTGATGCGCATTTATCTAGTCCGAAGTTCATTCGTGTCTTTAGAGAACGTGGCAGTGGTTTCTAATAGAGAGGATAGTTGATTTTCGTCCGGAGAATATATCTTGAGATCGTCCACGTAGAACAGGTGTGATATTTTGTAATCTTTTGTTGGACTGTTTATTTATCATTATTATTATTATTATTATCAATGTTTGGTTAATACTATAATATTGCTGTTGATTTCGTGACTGGAGCGGACAGAATAATGTTGAGGAGCTCGTGGGAGGCAGTCAATGATACTACTTTGTATCATTGACTGCCTCCCACGAGCTCCTGAACATTAATACTATAATACATTCAATGTATAAACTGCTTTTGTATACAGTTACTACAAACTTCCGGGAAAAACTGATGAAGACTTCTTCGAGGCTGATGGCAAAAGATGGTTCAAGACTGGAGACATTGGAGAAGTACATGATGATGGTGTAGTTACTATCATCGGTAAGAGTCTTACAAAATATATGCTTTTTTATATTGAATCGATTGTTTTCAGACCGTAAGAAAGACTTAGTAAAACTGCAAGCCGGCGAGTACGTGTCCCTGGGCAAAGTCGAATCACAACTGAAAACATGTCCCTTGGTAGACAACATTTGTGTCTATGGGGAAGGTACCAAACAATACTGTGTGGCCTTAGTGGTACCGAGTCAAAATAACTTGATGGAATTGGCGGCAAAATTGGGCATGGGCGACAAGAAGTTTGAGGAATTGTGCGAAGATCCTGAAATTGAGAAGGCTGTGCAAGTTGAACTGGCTGAACATGGAAAGAGAGGTGGGTAAAAAAATTAAACTATTAAGCGAATGATTAATGTACCACTAGAGTTATCATTGCATGTTTACGAAGGTTTATACAAAAAAAGTCCTATGTAGGCTACGTTGAAAGATAAAGTAGTGTTTTTTTTTCTCGGAAGTTATGAATTTTATTTCCTAAATTCGGCTTTTAGCAGTCTACTTCACTGTACTTGAAACATTTTAAGAAGCTAGCTAAAGCTTTCTTATCGCGAGAGAGCTTCTCAGTGCATGTACGAAACTTAAAATATTTGATTTCAAAATGAAAAGGGGAAAAGCGCCAGGGAATAAAGCTGGAAGGAGGTCGGTTATGCATGAAAAAATAGCCGATAATGAACTGCGCGGGATATAGAGTGTGATCAGTGAATGAAAACGTACATAATTATAACAACTCACTGTTGTTTATAGCAAAATGTCATTGCAAAAAAATCTTTTTTCTGGTTCATAACAGAAATCACCGGTAAGATCGATTTGACTACAAAATGAAAAATGCAGAGTATTGCAAAACCTTTGAAATAAGTCCTACCCGATGCTCCCAAGTTAATTTCAAGCTGAGAAAAAACGAAAAATTTGCACGTTTTTGAGAACTATCACTTGAAGTACATTTTAACGCATAAGTATAAAAAAAAATGTATCAACTTGAGCTTAAGTGTTGAAAGATTCCGAAACCGTTTTCCGAAGTCCGTTCGGATCACTGTACGAGCAAGGGTGTGCCATCGAAAAATTCTGCAAAAAGTTGTAACATGAATTTTCGTAAAACTATACGTTGGACGGAGTACAGGTTTTTGTGGGATAAAAGTGCATACTTTGAGTTTCTTTTTACCACTGTATCTTCAAATTTGCAGAAGTTATGAATTTACACAAAAAAACACAAATTTTTTGGTCTTTCTCGTTTTTTACACCGGAAAATGGAGAGGTTTGGTTTGGAGAAGGCTCATTTTTAAGGTTCTTTCATTCTCTACATTATCTGTATTGTAGTCGATACCTGTGGTTCCTCTTATAAACCGGAAAAACGATTTTGTTTGCCTGTTTTTGTGACGCCATTTTGTTATAAACAAGAATTTGTGATTATAAATGTGATATTCCTGCCGGTTTGCCCTCGAGCTTAAGTTCGGTGTTCTGAACTTTTAGAGACTTCTTATCAAACGGTATCTCGGGCGCCACCCTTTGGAATATTGTGGTGAAAGGCCCACAATGCCTTCGGGTAAGCTGTTAAATTGAAATAAAGGCAACAATCCACAACAATAATTAGTTCGTTTATTTTCCACCGGAATGTTTATAAAAACTATAAACTCTTATTTAATTTTTTAATGGAACAAAAAATCAGCACGATAAACTCGGGATCTAGCTGACTTTCTCGGCGCGCCGTAAAAAAAATTATTGTGGGGTTTTGAAAAATTGGCGCGTACAAGGAAATGAGAGAATTTAAAATAAATTAAAAGAAAAACAGTAGAAAGCTCTCCCGGCGGAGATTCCAAAGTAACAGTCATGATTTGCGCAAATTGAAAGTAGGTAATAATCAGAAAATAACTGTGAAGGAGCGGCGTTTGATTGAAGTTTTGAACGACAGGTTATATATCAGAGAATTAATAGAAAAAAAGCGGTATTGAAAAAAGAATTTTTTCCGACGGCGCCGGCGTAGAGAAAAATGATGCGAGAAAAATCGACGCGACGGGGCCAGTTTTCGTATAGACAAGGTAGGTAGTCTGGAAAATTTAAAAGAAAAACCCGCTCAGACCTCGGCAGTCTAATTCCCGGCTGCCAGAGAAAATGGATAATACGTTACGGGTACGAGTAATAATTCCAGAGCTTTCTGTAATATTTCCCCGGAACAATCTCAAGAATGACAGATGAAAAAAACAATTTCGGTAGGAAAACGCCGTTTTGAAAGTTGTCTCACCCTACAAATTTCGTTCACCTGAAAATGCGTTAATAAAATAGCAATATAAACACCAGAAACAGAAGAAATCTGGAAGGATTCTGTGAGACGATTCTTGAGCCTAAGAATTCTTTCTGACTGCCAAAACAAGCCCACCGAAAAGTCTCAGATATACGAACAACTTTGTCCAGAAAAAAAAACGAATTCTCCCAGAAACAGACCTGCTCTCATAGACAATCTGCCGGAGAAAACAACGCCTGTTCTAAGAAAACTCACCTAAAACTTAAGACTCGGAAAATCATATTTGATCCTGCCCGGCTAATTAGTTTACAGTAACAGTTACAGTTACATTTACAGTTTTACTTGAGAGAATTTTAGCAAAAATAAGAAATAAGAGCGGGTAAAAAGACCCACCTCGTGGTTAAAGAATTTAAAACAGAAAAATGGGATTTGAAGATCGGTCGGGATTAAGGAGCAAGTGCTGTTTTTTTGGTTCGGATCCACCACCTAGTCTCACGCCTCGATTTAGTTTTGGTGACGAATTGGCTCTGTTGAATTGTGCACGATTCCTGCTGATGCGCGGCTAGTGAAATTGAATAGTTGTTTGATTGCTTGGTGGAAAACCAAGATTGACTGTTTCGGAAAGTAATTATTGAACAGCAGTTTATCAATATATTGTTACACGGCAATCATTATGTCAGATAAGAAGGACCCCGTATTCGACAGATAATAGGGAGATATTTTTTTTTTGATTTTTGTTATGTGAATTGTTTGATGCATACTAATGCCAAAAACAATTTTTTCAATTTTTGTTATCCATATTTATTCTAGAAAACTCGATGAATATCTGCTAATTTTCCAACGGTTTCATTCAAAATACTCTCAGGGAAACTACGTCACCGACACGTGATCCTGATCAACAAATGAAACGACTCGAAAGACTGGTGACGCCCCATTCTAAGTTTGTTGCCAGGTTGTGAAATTAGCGTAGCATTCTATTTAGCTCTATAGCGCGTCCACCAATGAAATTACTCGTACACCAAAGTCTATTAGGTAAATTGCGAAAGAGCTGAGAACGCCGCATCAATATCATGTGGGTAACCTAACCTTGTTTTTAATGTTTACGTCCGTGATTTGGGTACGGTTACTTGTTACTGTTATTATTGTTTCTAGACATATTCCAATACACACACAAATTATGGAATGTCCATTTCCACCTGTCTAAGTTCTTCATAGAGTGCTTCAAAATTTTGGAGACGAAAAAGCCAGTTGAAAAGCCTCGATTCCGTGAAATATCCTGGAAAGCAGTCTGTGTAGTATACAGGATACAGGTGCAGATGGACTTTTTCTTATGTTAAAATATTGTAGCCTCATCCTTTCTGAACATTTTGATGTTTGAGGTGACTTAATAAGTGATTTTTCTAAGAAGTTACGAAGCTTTGTATTGGAGTATGTTTATGAATTTTGGACAATAAAAGACAATAATGAGTGTTTACCTTTTATTGTCACGAAATATATAAACTGTTTCACTGGTATATGAGAGCATGAAACCCGGAAGCCACTGATAAGAATGATGGCACAAAGCACTTTTTCTTCATTTTTGTCACAGATTCACAAACACAAGCTTTTTCTTTTTTTCACTGAATGAGAGCTTCACCAAATATACATATATGAGGTCTTTTGAAGGATTTTGATTGGCTTTTAACGTATAATAAAATGAAAAGTTTGCAGTTTTTGAGAAGCAAACAGCAAAACAAAACAAAATTTGAGGTTAGGAGTAGAAGGAGACGGCGCTCACCAGAGCTGTGTTGCCACATTGACACAGAAATCACATGAGATCATGCTTGTTAACCAAATATTATATGATTTAGTCTTGAATAAATTTAAAAATTTGGCTCAAACTTGAATAAATAAATGGTTGATCAATTTGATAACTCGGAATATTCAATGGAAAATGTTTGATTTATTTCTATATAACCCCACTCATCTATTTTCCGGAGTGAAACGTAAACTGTGGCAAACGCGCAGAATGCACGCTAAATCGGAAAAGGTTGTCTCTGTTTAATCGAGAAAGATGGAGAAGCTAGGAATAGTACGTCGAAGCGCGCCATTGAAATTGGTTTCAAATTTCTATCAGAATTTCAAACAGCTCTAGTAAATTGACAAATTCACCAAATGACTTGAAACTCTCACAGAGTACTGTTTGAGCAATTCTAAAAAACATGTTCATATATTTTTGTTAAATTTCGAATTCATCAAACCTCCCTAAATTAAGGAAAGAATTTTACCCGGGTTATAACAGGAAAAAGAATTAGAAAACTCCGGAATAACGGTAAAATGAATCCGAAAATTCTGTAACCTCGTTACAGGATCAAGTGGGCCACCCTGTAAAAGAACCGATCACGCCGTTTGCTTATCTTTCTAGGAACCACTCTTCTGACCGAATACCCCCGAGGGGAAGCATTCGTTCAGAGTACCGTTCCATACCGAGATACGCGGTGGGTTCGAGGTCAGCTCACCTGGAAAAGGCGCTCTAAAACTCACTAAGCCGGAAAAGTGAAAGGTCAAGATTTTAAGGGGGGCGATGTGGTCAATGTAAAAGACATTGATTCACCGTTATGCCCCTGAATTTATAATCGCTTCCCCACATAGACCGGCTGCAAAACTGGGGAAATGCGTGCGACTTGCTTGGAGGTTCGCGTTGATGGGTTGTTTGAGTCAGTTTTTAGCTGGGTTAGACACCGGTAAATACAGACTGAGTCTCTAACTCGGAATACATTTTGTGAATCGATGAAATGTTTTTTTTGGGAAGTATGCCTGGCATGTCGATATGTATTTCAAAATGCGCTCTTTCTGATGTACGAAACAAAATCAATTGCATGTTAGAGACTCACTCAGTAAGTTACAAAACATGTTCTAGGGAAAAAGAAAGAACGGAACCGATTAATTGAAAAAAATAAGGGAGTTCACGGAAAAATCTAGTCTAAATAATATGTACGTTTTCACCTACTCAACACATTTTACAACTCGCCCAATTCGTTATCAAGTATTTCTAGTGCACCACAATTTCTTTATTCCCTTGGTTACATGGGCGACACTAACCAATTCCTCTTAAAATAAAGACCTTGTGACGTCATGTGGGCAACTCCTCTATGGGAATGACATAAGTGACGTCACACAAGAATATTTTGTGAGCTCTTGACCCTTATTATACATATTATAGGAATTGTTGCTCTAACCCGCGAGCCCCCTGTTTTTCAGGTTCTTGTCAGATGAAATAATGTATCTATTTCTGTCTCAGGAAAACTGGAAAAATTCGAAATTCCCCAAGCCGTGAAACTGGTAGCTGAAGTATGGTCTCCTGACATGGGCCTAGTAACAGCTGCTTTCAAACTGAAAAGAAAAGATATCCAGGATAAATATCAATTCGACTTGAGAAGAATGTATGCGTCTTGAGGACAACGAGATTGGTTCCGTTAACTTCTGTCTTCGTTGGTTTGTTGGTTATAAACTTCGTATTTTCATTTCCGTCATTGGTCCTAGACCGTTGAAGTAGTCTGATTTTTCTTTAATTAGGGTAATAAAAACAAGTATTGATGCGCCCTTATCCTTGATACGTATATTTGTGTACACCTTTTGTAAGGATCACTCATAGTTTCTAGTTTTTGTATTTTTCGTGAAAAAAACTAGTTGTTCTTACTTTTATAACATGTCAAATTTTATTGATTTTGTTTTCAGATGCGTTTCATACTAGTGATATTAATTCTTTTAGCTTTTATTGTTGTTTTTGTTAGTTGTTTACTTTGTGTTAGCGTAAAATAGGTGGAAAAATACACTCTAAATGTTTTAAAGTCAGTGTTTGTATGAAACGTCACAAAATTAATGGTCAATTGCTGTGAAAATTAAAAAAAGCATAAAATTGTATATAATATGGAAACATGATATATACATTTTTTGGTATTCCCAGTTAATTTTCACATACCAATTGTCCATGTTACAAACAGGTACTTACAATAACAGTTAGGATAAAATATATTGAATTTGATATTTTTATTTTGTAAATATTTGCTACTTTTATTTTTGGCAATCTAGCTAGAACAGATCATATATATTTATTTGAAATAAATAATTTGAAAGTCAGTTGTGTTGTTTCAATAAGATGATTAAGTGAAGATGTACAGGCTGTTTCCGTATATTTCGTCTGCAGACTAACTCGCTTATTATGCAAGATAGATAGAGATTTTAAATACAAAGTTGGTAGGTATTAACATGAACCGCCAGAAAAAAATTATTTTTTGTATACCGGATGCACGAGAAAAGTGTGACAGACACAACTTGCTTTTTTTTTTAAATGGAACACCCTATACAGGGTGCCACAGATTCTAGCGCATGCATGGGGATCTCAGTTATTATAGGAGATACAGGGTCGGTTAAATGGTTGCGAAGTTTCGCATTTTCATGCTCAAGAAAATGCCATTTTGAAATTTGATAAATTCCGAATACTTCCAAAGATATTCGAAGAAAACCGAAATTTCGCTAAAAGGTTTTTATTATTTTCTGCGTTTCTTTGAAAAGACATTTTAAAATGAGTTACACTTTGTCATTGTAACCTTCTCTCCTCTACAAGATGGTGCTATCAAATTCAAAATCTGGCGTTTCGTCTTCGAGCTGCCATCATCAACTTTATTTTTTTAAATACGGACCTGGATTTTTTATTTTATTTTCAGTTACCTTTTGACATCCGTGAGGCATTGAGGTGATTGGATGAGGATGTAGAGTGATGGGTTGCCTTAGCAACCTCAATATTTTCAAATATTATTCAACTATTATTGTTATTTCCAATTATTTGTTAAAATGGCAATACTTTTAAACACTTTAGCAAAAATTGATTCAGTTTTTTATATGTAATTTTTTTATTTTCCATATCATTTGTGGATTTAATTTAATTTAATTAAATTTATCGTTCTTGGATGTTATTTAGATTTTGGTTCAGTCAATTAGGTTTGTTTAGCTGTGCAGGTTTTTTCATAAGAATAACATGTCGAATAAAGAAGGAGTTATGAACCAAACTATGTCTTAGGGAGACAAGGGTTGCCTGACTAATTTTCTCTGATATTACTTTCTAGATTGGTATATTTTTTTACGGTTGCGGTATCTCAATGCTCTAAGGACGTTAAAAGATAACTAAAAATTAAATGAGAAATCCAGGTCCGTGTTTGAAAAATTAATTTGATGATGGCAGCTCGAAGACGAAACGTCAGATTTCCAATTTGATACCACCATCTTTTAGAGGAGAAAAAGTCGCAATGACAAAGTGTAATTTATTTTAAAATGTCTTCGAACAAACGCAGAAAATCATAAAAACGTTTTTGCAAAATTTCGGTTTTTTTTGAATATCTTTGGAAGTAGTCGGAATTTTTCAAATTTAAAAATGACATTTTCTTGAGCATAAAATTGCGCAACCGACCCTGTATCTCTTATAATAACTGAGATCCTCATGCATGCACTCGAATCTGTGGCACCCTGTATATGATTTTATAATCAAATAGACATTATTTTTCTGATCTCAAAAATATACAACATGTAGGCATTCCTTCCAGCAGTTTTCAAAATATTTTAGTTTTAAAGGTTTTTTGGTATTGCCAAATTTAGTATCTATGACTACAATGATTGTTTGAACATTATTTGTTAACTTTTATCCTTCCAATAATTTAAATCAACGAATGTAACAAGTAGATACATTATATTATTAATAAATTGATATCATTAATTGCATTTAAGAAAATGTGTTGTGAATAATGACGGGCATATTCAATAATTGCATTTTATGATATCAATTCATTAATAATATAATGTATTCACTTGTTATATTCGTTGTTTTAGATTATTGAAAGGATAAAAATTAACAAATAATGTTCAAACAATCATTGTAGTCATAGATACTAAATTTGGCAATACCAAAAAACTCAAATATTTTGAAAAAGGCTGGAAGGAATGCCTACATATTGTATATTTTTGAGATCAGAAAAATAATGTCTATTTGATTATAAAATAATATATAGGGTATTCCACTTGAAAAAATGCAAGTTGTTTCTGCCACACTTTTCTCGTGCACCCGGTATACAAGAAATATTTTTTTCGGGCGGTTCATGTTGATACCTACCAACTTTGTATTTAAAGTCCCTATCTATCTTGCATAATAAGCGAGTTAGTGTGCAGACGAAATATACGGAAACACCCTGTACAGCAATAAAGCTGCCTCAATATTTTTATGTGTAAGTGGAACTTCTTTTGTAGCACTCTGATAATTGGACGAGAATGGAGAATGAACTGGAAAAATGTAACGTTTCCAGATTTCGTTACACGAGAGAGAAGAGAGAAAAAGATGTGAATCATATGCTACCATCAACATTCAATTTGGCCCAATCGTGACTTTGAACCCAAATACAATGTAGATGGTACCATATGATTCCCGTTTGGCAAGCGGAAATCGGTCACTTCCACTTCGAAGTGAAATTTAATGTGAAACTATGATCATTTCCTGGATGATGTTTTGGGACGAACGAAACTGTTTAACGTTAATTTGCCTAAGTATGGACCAAAAAAAATCCATTGTGGATCCTGCTGATTTTGTGAATTTAACATCTGCAGTGATCAACAGGGTTCGCGAATATCAAGCGATATACAGGGTGGCTGATATTATGTATGGAAACGGTTAATTATTGGGTAAAATGTAAGAGGCGACGGAAAAAGTCAAGTACAAAAGTTTTGAGGTCAATGAAAGTTAGTGATAAATGTAACGATACAGGGTCGACCATCAAGTTGTGCCACATCAAAGTTGCACTTTATTAAATGGAACTCCCACGAGGTTTGAGCTGTGCAGCTTCGCGATTCTTGCCTTTTTTATAGAATTAACCTATACTACGAATAAAAACTACATGTTGCCGTGTTCGAAAATGATAAAAATGCGATATTTCTTCTGTTGGCTCTTCAATGGACAATTTGCATACATTTTACATTGACTTGAAATGTTTTATACGTATTCTAGACAATATTAGAAAGTCATCAGCGAAAAAATGTTTCCAAAATACCCAAAAATATGCTAAATGAATAAAAAGGAAAACGCAAAATTCACTGTATGATCGAAAACGGGGCGGAGCCAAATTACCCTCCCGAGAGAGAGAGAGAGAGAGAGTCATCTCAGTCAATACGCCAGACGGAGATAGATAATGTATTCTGTGACGTAGTGGATGTTGATTAGCGCTTTTTAATCGGTGATTACTACATTTATAAGAGGTCGTAGCTTGATTTTTTAAACATCAACGGCATCATTACTTACATATCCTTATATTTTTCATATTTCCAAAAAATGTGAAAATTGTCCATTGGGTTAATTCATGGTTTTATTTTATATGGGTCCTCCATTAACCTCTTGCCAATAATCCGCTGGACAAAATTTTGTAGTGTATTCACAAGATCGTTTCGAGAAATATTATGAATATACGTTCTTGCAACTCTCAGACATTCTGGAATCTATTTTATAAATATTTTCTTTTCTTTGTGACATTCCAACATCAAAACTCGATAATTCGAAACGATTGAACTAAGTTACCCACATTTGTCTATTACGTACAATATTTGCTTACAATTGGAGGAAGAATTCAAATATCCATATATCCAATAATATAAAACTTTGATGTGCCACGACCTTATGATCGACCCTGTAAATACAAAATACATACTTGACTGATGAGCCACACTTTTCATGATATGTAAGTGAAATTTGAAATTCGAAGCCCACCTACTACGTCTTCGCAAAGAGGACCAAAGTCCTCGATATTTTCCTTCGCGTCAGAGATATCGAAAAAGTCGTTCTAGACGGCCGTAAATACTCTCAAGCTTCATGAGAAAATTTTTCATTCAATCCCATACAAACCAAAAAAATGTAGTCCTTTTCAATATAATAATGTCATGGCGCCTCAAGAACAATGTTTAAGGTTGTGGGAAGACATGATTTTTATTAGGTTATTGATTTCATCTATGGAAAATATAAAAATAAAAATTAGAGTTTTTCTTTGAAGCTCGTTATCCAAGGTATAGGAATATTATTTAGAACAACTTTTTCCTGTAACTTTTTTCGATATTTCTGACGCGAATCAAAATATCGAGAATTGGTCCTCTTTGCAAACACGTAGTAGGCGGGGTTTGGACATCAAATTTTAGTAAAATATCGTAACAAGTGGAGCTCATCAAACAGTATGACTGTACAAAATTTCGAACCCCGACTTCTTCAAATAAGTAAAATACAGGGGTGTATTCATCTTATCTGCGACACACTGTATACATATACAGTGTGACCCATCTAGATTGGAAACACCCCTGCAAAATTGTGAGTTATTAACCGATTTCAACCATTTGAAATGTCAAGCTATAAAAGGTCTACTACGGGACAAATTTTAAACTGTTTATTTCAATTTTCAAGGCATATTACAATACTTTTTCGTGGTAGAAAATGGCGAATTTTTATTAGCAATTTTTTTATTAAATGAATCACTACGCCACTGTTTCAGAGTGCCTCCAAATGGCTGTCACCAAAATTTCATAAAAATATTGTATTCACTAATAACAAAGCTACGACAACTTGAAATTCATAAATTCTCTAAGCTAACGGTCTCAAAAGAATACCTTGCATCAAAGTTGCCATGGAAATTGAATTTGTTTTATTACCTGTAGGTAACAATTAACTACAAATTAAATAAAAAGATGTTCAAAATAACATGCCATTCAATGAAAGTAAGGGAATTACATTTGCATTACAATCAAGAACTAGTGAACATTTTTTTTATTTAATATTGAAATTTTGATTTGATAGGTTTAATATTGTTTGCCGAAAAAAAAAAAAATAGCTTATTCGCCGTACCGGAGCTAATGTTAAAACGATCTGTTTGGCTTTCATCAAATACTTCACAAACTTCTCTGGCACTTCTATCGTTACAACGCTTAATCAGCCATGATACAAAAGAAACAGACAAACTGTAATTAAAGATTGTTGCCGATAAATAGGTGGTGACACTGGACACTATAAGTAGTGGCAACAAGTAACTTTATCTCCATGACAACTGTTGATGGAGGGTGTTCTTTTGTGACCATATTGGCTTAGAAAATGTATGTATTTCAAGTTGTTGTGACTTTGTTATTAGTGAATAATATATTTTTATGAAATTTTGATCACAGATATTTGAAAGCACTCCAAATCCAATAGCGTATTCATTTATGTAATGAAAAAATCGCTAACAGAAATTCTTCATTTTCTATCACGAAAAAGTACCATAATATGCCCTAACAATTGAAATAAACATTTCAAAATTTGTCCCGTAGTAGACCCTTCATAACTTGACATTTCAAAAAAAATAAATGGTTGAAATCGGTTAATAGCATGAAATTTTACAGGGGTGGGCTGAAGTAAACAAAACTTATTTTGCTAGCAGTGCGGATGAATCCCCTTAACAAAGCTCTAGAAATTCCAAGAAATACAGATGCAGATTTGAATCATTGGGAAGTATCTTGATGTCCAAAGTTAATAAAATCAAAAACTCTCAGAATTAAACACAATCTGAAAAAACTAATAATAATTTATTTAAATAGACGTAAAAATATTACTTTCATCCTACACAACAAAAAAAATTGTATATAAAAACATTCATTCAAAATGAAAATGCTTTGAAGTTCTCAAATATATTATAACTATATTTAAGAGGAAGAATTCCGACCTATCTACTGCTTCAAGCTCTAGTGTATTTTCCCCAGATGTGCAACATGAATACTGAGGCGATAAACAGCAGAGACATCACAAGAACTGGAACTGGGCCTCTGCAAGGGAATGAATAAATCATAACATAAATTATAGTTATGTCTGCCAAGATAGATTAGTGATTTGTCTATAATCAAAATAAATCATTGAAACATAATAAGACTCACACTTTGATTCCGGGAGAGTCATCAGTATAGAACCTCCACATACCACCAGTACCAGCGCCAGTGTTCCTTCTTGCAGTGGTGGTGGTAGTGGTTGTCTTTCTTTGTCTGACAGTGCCTCCAGTGGTGCTTCTTGGAGCTCCACCTTTGGATGGAGAACGGCTTCCAGCCCCTACACTGGTTGAACTTGGAGCCGAAGGCTAGAACGAAAAACAAAAATACCATGTAGATGCAACGTACCTATTCTCGCCTCCACAAATAATACATTTCTCAACATACAGGGTGTCTGTGAAAGGTCTTTACAAAATCTTACCACATATTCCTGAGGTCAAAATGAGCCAACACTTACCTCAGTCCAAAATTGCTGGGTTTCCATTGTTTCCAAGATACAGAGGCAAAGTTAAAGCATAAAAATCGAATTCTTCAAATTGTGTGAACATTTTTCAACATATTAGAAAATTAGTTCCCGGGGTTTTTTTGGGATGCAAAACCTGAATAAGTACATCTCTTCGTTGTGACCATTAGTGGGCGCTGCACACTCCACTTCTGATGGCACAAATTAGTCATAACTTTTTTTCTCAGTATGGTTTTCACGGAATTGATCTTATAGACATTTTTAAGCAAAAAAGGTATTCCTGTTATAATCTGCTGAAGTAAGAAGTTTTCGAGATATTTTGGTTTTTAGTGTTCCAAGCCGCACCAGAATATTCAAATTACTTACCTTTAGGATAAAATTTGATCAGTGAATTTGTAGTTTTTTGATTTTGTAGGTTGGCATAGCTTTATGGGGTAAGGAAACCATATTAAAATTAAGATTAATATCTATCCATGGGCGTGGACGTGGACCGATATAGATCTGAATTTTAATATGATTTTTTTGCCCAATAAAGCCATGTCTACCTATAAAATTCAAATACTACTGATTCACTGACCAAATTTCCGCCTTTAAGATAACATTTTTTTTCAATTCAAAGTAATTTGAATATTTCGGTGCGACATCGAACACTAAAAATCAAAATATCTCGAAAACGGCTCACTTTAGCGGGTTATTATATGCACATTTTACGACTAAAACTACCTAAAGAATAATTTTCTTGACAAACAAAATTTAGAGCTACAATGGTAAAAAAGTTATGGTCATTTTGAAACCATCAGACAGTGTAGTGTAGAGCGCCCTCTAACGACCACAATGAAAAGGGGTTCATATTCAGGTTTGGCATCCCAAAAAACCCAAGAGTACCTATATATTAATACGTTAAAAAATGTTCACACATTTCGAAAAATTAGATTTCTATTTTTCAACTTTGCCATCCTGTATCCTGGAAACGGAGCAATTTCGGACTGAGGTAAGTTGTTTTAAATCTCCAATGAAAATATTTTATTCCAACAATACCGGACTAATAATATGCTTGATCTTTTTTGCAAGTTTCTTTTTGTGCGTATCGGCTTGGAACTCTTTTGTCGGGGCTCGCATCTCGCATCATAAGCTTTTTTGTACCGTTTTTTTTTATAATAGGTGTGTTTGTTATGCTTCACTAGTGCACACTACAACACTCAGTTTGGCTTTGTTTATGAAATGTTTGTCTGTTTTTCAGTATAGAATATCATCACTACACTAGAAAAGATATTCTATCCTAAAAAACAGACATACATTTCACAAACAAAGCTACACTGAGTGTTGTAGTGTAGAAAAGTGTGCACTAGTGGAGCATAACAAACACACCTAATGTAAACAAAATGAATTAGACGTGGTGGCTATAATACATCGATGAATTCAAAGATAAATTATTGAGAAATATCGTGTCCATAGAGCCAACTCCAAAAGAACAAAAGAATTGGACTGAAGACTGAACTATTCAGATGAGCTTGATTTACTACAAATCGACTAAAAAGCGATAAACGCTACTACTAAGTTGAAACTTTATTGGCAATTCATAATTCTTTGTTCAATAATCATGTTTTATGTTCGGTTTTATTAAATGGAATATTATGCTCATTAAGGTACAGCTTCAAATGAAACATGAATCGTGGAATAATGAAACCAGCTACTTAAATCAGCACCAACTGTAACGTTCAATGATGCTTATTGAGCGTTTAGAGTTGATGCTGAATTTATTGATAATAATTATAATAAGAAAGTGCCACATAGCCTTCACCACCCTCTTAAATTGGAAACGACATATGGACAGAACACAGAACTCAATAGAAAAATTGAATTTTAACTTGAAATATGTCATACATTATAAAAACCCAAGTAAAGGAAGCATTGGGAATATGATGCTAATAGTTCAATACCATTCAAATTGCAAACAATAGGGCTACGAATACACTACATATTTTTTCAGTCACGTAAAACAGACAGAAATTTGAAATACGCCAACAACAATCATTTTAATCAATGAAAATGTAAAGTTATGATTCTAGTATACTTACCATTTTGTTCTATTTTTCAAATAACAGCAACTTTTGCAAGAAAACCAATTTTAAACAACTACTTGTTCTGCCAAATTACGAATGAATCTTTTAGTTGGGTCACGAAAGTCGACAATCTGACACGTCACTCATCCACCATCCACGCGGCTCCACGGCAAGTGAAATGTCAGTTTATTGATGACGGAACATTTGAGGTGTATTCTTTTTGAATGCTGTAGAGTGCCTACAGAGAAATGGTAGTTTGTACTCTTTACAGGATCCACCCGTATATTTTTACATGCCCTCATTCCCACCTAGAGAGTTTATTTGGAAATATATTAAAATAAGGTACATACAAAAGTTTCATGTTTTTTATGACCTTTGAGAATTTGTAGTCTGTAAATGTCAAAAACATTTAGTGAATGTCAAATGACACCCTACACCCTGTATATAATTTTAAATTTGTATAGACCTTTTTTTCTGATGGCAAATATATAGTGTATCCTCGGATCGACGCATGAATAGGTAAAAAAGGCAAAAAAAAATTGAATTGAAATGTAATCTTCTGGGGTTCAGCCTTCTTCTTCTTCTTCTTCTAGCCGTTTTCTACCCTTTGGATATAGGCCTCTCTCATATTTTTCCAGTTTTCCCTGTTCAGCCTTGCTTGGATGAAATTGATGGGAACTAATTTGTGTGTGTCATAATAATTTTAGTTTTGAAAAATCAAGTATGGCTTTGAAATAAACTTTTTAACCAGTAAAGAGCATCTCCTATGGGAGATACGATAAATGTTATTGAAGAAAAAGTTGTTCAGAATGAAAAACTGAGTGATTATGCAAAATCTCAAAACCCTCCACCTACTTTATTTGAAGAACTAGAAAAAGTTCATCAGCCAATTCTTTTTAATGATGAATTACGCAATTCTACAAAGTATAATGAAGTTATTTAAAAATTAGGAAAACTCAAATGAACGTTCAAAATATCAAGATTGAACGTATTTCCATGCTATTTTGAAAACTTGGAAAGGAAAAATGCTAAATATCATAGCTGGCGGAAGGTTTTGAAATTTTGCATTATCATCTCTCTCATAGAGAAAAAACCTTTTAGGTTAATTTCGAGATAAACTTTATTTTCCGAAACTAAAATCATGACACAAATTAGTTTCCATCCAAGCAGGGCTGAACTCTGAAGATGAAAATTCATTTAAAAAATGTAAAGTCTTTTTCACCTATTCATGCGTTGATCCGGAGAAACACAATATGAATATTTGAGGCATTTCATGCATTACTTTCCGAACTATATAAGCAAATTAGTTTCACATATTCAGCCATATGATGATAAAGACCGGAAAGACCCTAGCAACGAGTCAAAAACGATCAGTTTTTAGGTGGGTGCAAAAATATACGGGAAGATCCTGTACATTAATCACTAAATCGTTGGACAAAATCTAGATTGCGTAAAACCTACTCTCGAAAAGTTCATCAATATTGTGCTATTTGTTTTGTTATAGATGATGTATTTAGTACAGGAAGTCCTAACAAACGAAAAGATAAATTAACTAAACCAAAGTGACGTTCAAAACAATTATCGCTATTCAGATAAATAGTTTAGTTTAATATGATCAATTAACTTTTGACGAGATAAGATGCAGAATGAACATTCAACTTGAATGTAATACAGGGTTCTTTCAAAGTTTAGTCATTTATTTAAACCTCTTGTAGAACTCGTCAAAAGAAGTTGATTTACCAAAAATCACCTCTACAGTAATAGTCTGAAGGTTTTGAACAAGAGTTTATTATTACAAAAAAATGTGCCCCACTGGCCACTGGCTTCGTCTGAAAATTTTATATTTTTTTAAGATGGCGAGCAGCTAAAAATACAACTTTTTTGTCTCCTTTTATTTTTTTGTATCCCTCTCCGTTTACGAGAAAAAAGATAAAAACCATTCTATTTGCAAAGAACAAAGTTGACTTTATTTTATCTTAACAATATCCGACAAGCAATAAAGTGGTTTCAATTTTTTTCCTCAAAAACAAAGTAAGATACGAAAAAATATCAAGACACAAAAAAGTTGTATTTTTAGCTGCTCCACCTCAAAAAAAAACAGAGAAAGTCAGTGGCGCACATACTTTTGTCAATTATATTCGTGAAACCACTCCCCAAGAACTCAGAATTACCATCTAGTAACTTTAAACCCAGTATCTTATTGTTACATAGAAAACTCTGCCAAAAAAATTCAACAAAATCGGACAACGGATCTTTGAGAAATTGATAATAAATGCGATTATGTTCTAAACTTTCTGTATCTCGAGAACCGGAATTATTACTAACGGTATAGGTGATTTTTCGTGAATGAGCTTCTTTTGACTAGTTCTACAAGCAACAAGCTGTTGAAATAAATAGCCCAACTTTCAAAACACCCTGTATAACAAAAGCCTAGTTTATACCGACAACTTGGTCCGCGGACCAAGTACCAAATTCGGACTATATCCGAACCAAATATTTGGTTCGAATGGTGTAAACAGTTGCGGACTAAGCTGGACCGCTCTTGGTTCGGTATTCGCCAGCAAGTGTACCGAACTAAATTTGGTTCGATCTGGATCAAAATTATGAGGTTATGTTGATTGTTATTATTGTGAATTGTGTTGGTTCTGAGTTTCTAAGGCAATCTGAGCGTACTTACTCATGTTTTTTTTGGTTACGAATTGTGTTGATGAATAATTTCGACTTGTTTTTGACATTTAACGAATTGCGGGCGTACAGATTTAGTTCACGCGTTGCAAGACGGTGTAAACGGGCGTCCTACCGTACTATCCCCACCCACTTGGTCCTATCGGACCGAACTAAACGTGTTATCGGTGTAAACTAGGCTAAAGAGTATCCGAACTTCTTTACGCGAAACATGGAAAAACGCCTTCTTCAAGCTAACTGCTAACTTCACATCCAATATTTTAAGCTGTAGCAACAGCTTCCAACATACCATCCTTTTCTAAATTCAAGGGCACGTCAATGTTTTTGTTTACGACCAAGGGGCCGCAGGAGAGGTGGCAGGTGACACTTTGACATACGATATGTTTGATTGACAGACATCCCAATTTTTTTTTATTACAAAATGTACTTTTTGGAAAAATTGTGTCGAATTTGTGTGAGAACTGAAGGCCCTTTGGTGGACATAAACACTGTCGACTTTGATCTTGTTAAATTAAGCGAAAAATTGGAAATTTGTACCAGTTTGGTAAGTTCTATTTTTTTAGGAAGTCGCTTTCCTGCTGAAAAGTGTCTGACCTATTGATTTTTCCTGTGATTGTTAAAATCAGTGGTGTCTCATTTAATTTTTTAATGTTTTCTGACATGATTTTTTTCATATTCTGGAAATCCTGAACATTTAAAATGTGAGAAATATTGCATTAATAAGTAGGTAACGAGGTAGGTACATAATAATACCTAGGTATATTGAAATGGTTTGAATTTGCCGTAGTATTTTTAAGTGGGTAACTCCTACATCAAACGCAATAAACCATCAAACATTTATAGTGATTGCCAATCAATTTTTAAATAGAATTATTCTAAAGTCGTAAATTAATCTGAGACAGTTATGGATATTGAGCTATGAACTTACCCCGTTTTCTACATATCGGGATAAAGTCTAGTAGGTACTCGGTCAAGTATTTTCATTTGGAACGTATGTAAAAAATCAAAGTAGAAATTATATTTTTCGTCTAGGTATGTAAAGTTCATTTTTTATTAGTTACAGTGACAGATCCAAATTGGAGGTTGAATGTTGGCAAAAAAAAGTAAATGTCATAAAGTGCTCGCTAATTGAAATGAAAAGATAAAATATTTGATTATAAACTTAATTTTCTTGATTGAAGAAGAAATTTGATCATCAGTTCAAAAATCTTCATCACTGTCTATTCTCGAACGTTTTTTTCTATCAAATCAAATACATTTTGAAATGAAACGAATCACAAGCCTAGTTTATACCGACAACTTGGTCCGCGGACCAAGTACCAAATTCGGACTATATCCGAACCAAATATTTGGTTCGAATGGTGTAAACAGTTGCGGACTAAGATGGTCCGCTCTTGGTTTGGTACTCGCCAGCAAGTGTACCGAATTAAGTTTGGTTCGATCTGGATCAAAATTATGTGGTTATGTTGATTGTTATTATTGTGAATTGTGTTGGTTCTGAGTTTCTAAGGCAATCTGAGCGTACTTACTCATGTTTTTTGTGGTTACGAATTGTGTTGATGAATAATTTCGACTTGTTTTTGACATTTGACGAATTGCGGGCGTACAGATTTAGTTCACGCGTTGCAAGACGGTGTAAACGGGCGAAAAGCAATCATTGGTCCTACCGTACTATCCCCACCCACTTGGTCCTATCGGACCGAACTAAACGAGTTATCGATGTAAACTAGGCTTGTGATGTAGTGGTGGAAATTATCATTTCAGTGAGATCGCTCGAAAAAAGAGATTTCGCGCTGCAATTCCTCTTATGCGGCCATTGGAAAATGCAGAAAGACAGCTAATTATTATTTTGTTTCTGTTTTGAGGTTATGTCACATCAACTATTCCTATTACCACAGTAAATTAGTGGCTCGATTCTGATCTTGGATTATTGGATTTTAAGAAGATACCTATAGGTACTCAAAACTCAATATTCACATTCACATTGTAATTTTGTGCAGGGTTTTTGACATTATGCTAGATACTTATAAAACTATGAAACATGAAACTATGAAACTTTTTGTCTTGGATTATTATTAACATAAAAATGAGCCTTCATTCTTTATTCAACTCAATTCTCAATTCTTCAAAAATATCATTACCTATTATGTCCTTTCAACAGCATTATAAGTAGCGAATAGCTCTTGATCTATTGTACCTTACCCACCTACTATTTCGTAACGAGTAACTTGGACCCTGGAAATTGGTATAGGTAGAAGGTACTTGAGATAGTCGATGTTTGTTTCATGATTCATGCATTCTGCGGTTTTAGAATTGATGTAATAATATTCTCTTCAATATGCACAAAAACCACGGGAACGCGAAGTCACAGACTCTTGAAGAAAAAAAAGAAATATTCACCAATAGCCTCTGCTTCGTCCTTTATCTAATTATATTAATAACAAATAATAACCTCGACCTCGAAATCGAAATCAGACGGTACCTGTATGTAAGGGTAAGGTTTACATCCAATTTGTTTTCGAATTGGAACTGTCAAATTTCCGCTTGGCAAACGGGAATCATATGCTACTATCTACATTGAATTTGTGTCACGACTACGCCAAATTCAATGTGAATGGTGACATATGATTCCCGTTTACGAAGCGGAAAATTGACAGTTCCAATTCGAACCGGAATTCAATGTAAATCAGGCATTACAGATTTCTGTATTTTTCAACGATGGCACCACTGAAAATCAGAAGCACCAACTTAAATTGTCCCATCATGGCAGCGCCACTTGTGGATGCCGAGCATAGAAATAAGTAGCCTAGTTTACACCGATAACTCGTTTAGTTCGGTCCGATAGGACCAAGTGGGTGGTGATAGTACGGTAGGACCAATGATTGCTTCTCGCCCGTTTACACCGTCTTGCAACGCGTGAACTAAATCTGTACGCCCGCAATTCGTCAAATGTCAAAAACAAGTCGAGATTCTTCATCAACACAATTCGTAACCAAAAAAAACATGAGTAAGTACGCTCAGATTGCCTTAGAAACTCAGAACCAACACAATTCACAAGAATAACAATCAACATTACCTCATAATTTTGATCCAGATCGAACCAAATTTAGTTCGGTACACTTGCTGGCGAGTACCGAACCAAGAGCGGACCAGCTTAGTCCGTAACAGTTTACACCATTCGAACCAAATATTTGGTTCTGATATAGTTCGAATCTAGTACTTGGTCCGCGGACCAAGTTGTCGGTGTAAACTAGGCTAGTGTGTTATTTCTATGATGCCGAGCGAACCAATTTTACATATTCCATCAGCGGTGTTGCCATATCCACATCGAAATCGGTGACACGCGACCGGTTGACAAATGACGATGGAGGACAATGAGGACATACGTTTCACCACAATCCACGACACGATTGTAAACAAAACGTCCTTAACTCAAACAACGACAAAACTCTAGCGAATGGCATTAATATAATAATTATAATAAGACAATTTTAAAAAGTCCTTCACATGTCCACGGATACAGGGCCCAAGAGGATAAATTCACTGACAATTTAATTTGTCGACCAAAAGTCATTCTTCGTAAAAAGTTCTGCTTGTTTTGAAAAGTGTAAAGTGAAATGAGTAGGCTTTGATTATTATGAAAATATTACTATGATAACGCCGTTTTCGAAGCCCCTCATGTTTATTTTCAACTCTGAACTCTGAACATATATACTTGTGGGGCATCATTTTGAAGGAAATCACGTATACAGGGTGTCTCTAAAAGGTCTTTACAAAATCCTACCACATGTTGCTGAGGTAAAAATAAGCCGATTTAACGTAACTCGCCTCAGACCGAAATGTCACCATTTCCGAGATACGGGGTGATCAAGTTTGAAATTACCAATTGAATTTTGTCATTATTTTGGACACTTTTTCACATATTGCTTTGAAAATTGGCATACGGGGGTTTTGTGGTATGAGAAATTCGATTATGAAGTCCGTTTTACTGTGACCACCAGAGGGCGCCCTACACTTTCCATTTTGTGGCATGTCCATAACTATTTTCCAATTTATTTTGTTCAAAATTTTATCAAATAAAAAGATTCTCCAGACGATTTCAAGTAAATAAGGTACTTGTTGATACAAGTCTTTACAATTGAATAAATTATAATGAGAGTTATTGAGGTGCTGCAGCATTTTTTTCTGGTTTTCAAACTTCTCTTTTTTGCAAATAGTGCATATTTTGCCCTTTTTTTCTTTAGTACGCTTAGAGCTTGGCCAGGCTACTGAGCTATGACTTCCTTTGAGATGGGATTTTAAACCATGATCAGAGTTGTAGCCTTTCTGGCAATGAGCGCAACGAAATCTAAATATTTTATTGGGATAAAGTTTTTCAAAAGACTTTTCGTGGGCGTTTTTAACATGTATCTTAAGAGTGTCTTTTCTTTTGAAATATCTCTCACACACAATGCATTTGAAAGTCGCTTGCTTTTGTTTATGAAGTTCACTGAAACTATCACTATGTAGCCTTTTCACATGGTTTTTCAGTGTCGCTTCTTGAAAAGTGATTTCCGCACACGGAGCAATGGACCGGCATGGTAATGCAATAATTATTAAAATATGAATCCGACTAGGTATAAAATCAAACTCGAAACGTAACATAAACCGCTAACAGACGACACAATCCATCAACCTCGCCAAAATAAAATAACATTTAAATGTGACACTGCTGACTGCTCCACTGCTGACTTTTTCACTGACATGGCGTTTGGCGTTGACATTCGACAATTTCATGAAATCTAACTACCTCTACGACGTACGTCCCTACGCCCTACGACATTGATGCATCAACGTTGCCATATGAAAGATGTAAATGTGTAAATTTTGGTTCGCTAGCTGCGTATCCATAAGTGGCAGCGCCCATGCTCCAGTGATTTTCTTCTCATTGCATTAGCAGTCCATTTTTATTTACCAAGTCCGTGTTATAGGTATTTAGTTTTTACATACACTACTCCAAAGAATTAACGGAACACCTCTAACCTCAACAAAACTTTGATCCTGCATCAGTTATCAACGAATTGATTGTGCATTTGAAAACTTGAATCAATTTTCAGTTTACGTGTTCTGGCGATTTTTTTCAAAAAACAGTTTACCTAGTGCCTTTTTTTCACGTTTAAAAAAGGGCACCTTCATTTTTTTTTAAAATTTTACCTTTATTTAGAATTTAGAACCTTCTAGAAGGTGTTTGCAACCAATGATATGTTGCGCAAGTGTGTAGTTAGGTATGTGATAATCGAGGATAATCCAGGGGATAAACTTACGGGTCAGGGAGCGAATAGGGGTGCTGGATAAGTGAAGAAACGCGCAAAAGTCGTAAATAAGACGCCAATTTTTGGTTAATTTATTGTGAAATAACAAGAAACTCATGTTCTTTACAACTTTTGTGCATTTGCTTACCCACCCATTATACCCCAATTAGCTCCCAGTCCTGTAAAATTGTCAGATGACTACACATTTCCGCAACGTTTCAAGGGTCGAAAACACCTTCTAAAAGGGTCCAAATAAAAGAAAAACTTGAAAAATGTTGTTAAATAAATATGTATACTTAATCCAGAAACGTAGTCATAATGTTTTTTTTAGTTTTCTACACAGTTGCAAAATACTGGTATAGATATTTGAGGGCAAGGAAAAATACAATTGAAAAATAGAAGATAGCAAATAGTAGGTAACCAAATATTGACAAAAATGTCAAAAAGAAATTATTGATTTTTAATGTAAATAAATATTTGCGCAGCATATGAACATAGAGATCGTATTCTGGATACTCTCGAGAATCAGAAATAGTTATTTTAAGCCTAGGTATAATCGAATTGTTTGTAAGTTTTGTACATAGATAAGGTCTCGGATAAGGTACTTTTCACGTACCTCGCTAGGACGTACCATTTTTGAGAAAAATGCCTTTGAAAATCATATTACAAACAAAATTACAAATACCGAAACACTCAGCGGAAGCAGGGATTTTTCTTTGATAGCCTGACCAGATGCATGCAACTTTTTTCACAAAAATCAGTCTCTAATGTGATTTTCAAATGCATTTTTCTCGAAAATGGTCCATCACAAAGAGTTACGAGAAGAGTACCTTATTCGTATACAGACTGTCAATTTGAAAACCTTCGACATTGAATAACGGGCCTTCAAGAAAATAAGATGTAAAATGCTCGAACCCGTAGATTTTTGTTTCCAGGGGGAAACAATTTGTGACTATTTTCAACTTTGCAACATCACCGCCTGAGCGGGGGTGACCTTTACCCCCAAAATGTTAAACGGAAACAGGGGTCGACTGATACCTTATTTGGCCTTCATTGCAACTGCCGAGTTTCTCTGCTGTCATTCCTGTTGACTCTCCAATACATTGAACTATTAGATGAAAGCGTCTGAATTACCAAAAAGTCAATTCCAAAAAAAGTCTTCACAAATAACTGCGTGTGACGTCACGGTTATAACACTTTCCGTCAATTACAACCCGTCGTCAAAGAAACAAAAAACGCAATTTTATGTTCCAAGACTAGGTACCAAAAATTATCAAAAACGATCTGCACGTTTTCGAAAAATGTAGGAAAAACCAATTTTTTTTTTAATCTTTGACGCCCTTTGTAGACTTGACGAAGCATTTGCCTAGATCGCCTTATTTTTGATCAAGAAATCTGTGGTTAAACGTTGTACAGTCATTTCAGGGACACCCTGTAATAAGTAGTTGCAGTGCTATCAATGTATCCACTATTTTATTGGTTTCAGGCGATTTCCAATGACCCAATCTCATCAGAAATCTGCGAAAAATGCGCCAACAAACTAAGAGTCTCATACCACTTCCTAGATATGTGCAAAAACAGTACAAACATAATTCAGGGTTACTTTGCCAAACTTACACAAAAAAACGAAGAAACTGCAGTAAATAGTGAGAGTCACTTGACTGTAGATATTGACAAATTAGATGATGATGACGATTTCAAAATACTAAGACGAAAACAACGAATCTCCAAAGAACAAAGATGTTCCTTATTGAAGCAACTTTTAAGCAAGCCTACAAAGGAGAGAGACAAATATATTGATGGAGACTCTGATTATCACAAAGGTGGTTTGAAGAATATAATAGATTTCACAAAAAACTACGAATTTAGCTTTAAACTTGACAAAAACTCAAATATAGAAGCTACTCCACTGGACAAGCTTAAAGCATTTTCCACAAATTATTTCCAAAGAGATTTTACAGAATTCAATGATAATATTTTGTATGTGATTGAAAACAGAAACAGTATTCGATGTGATAGCAATTTTGGTTCAGATGACGACGACTATTTGACTGAATTCGAGGAAGATAAGGAACAATCCATGTTCGAAGAGGTTCTGGTAGAGCCAGACATTCAACTTAAGAATGAAGCTTATGAGGAGGAGAGTCAATGTCCTTTAGATTTTCTGGAAACGTCTATAGAGGAAGATGCCAGTGGAAGTGTAAAACATGAACCCCTTTCTGATTCAGAAGATGATCTCATTACAAACATTAAACAAGAGGCTGATGAGAATCTCACACATTCATCTTTTAACTTCAACAGCGCACCAAGTATAGGATATTCCCCTTCAGTTAAGCTACTTGATAGGTAAGTCAATGTTGTCTGTCAGCAAACTTTTTTGTGAATAGACATTTACAGGCTAGTTTCCAGTTACCCACTCGCTTCCCGGAAAGTTTTCTCTTCGAATAATGTTCGATGCAGAACGCGCGATCAACCTTACATTAATCCTCTATTGAAGAATCAGTTTCTTTATAGAAGTTTTAAGTGTGAAAGGTGTAATCGGTACTTTAAGAGTCAGGGCTATTTAAAAGCGCACACGTCCAAAGTACATTAGGTAAACTTATTGATGATTTTATGTAAAGCAGGATAAAAATGTTGGTGGAAACTCGGAGGCTTTGCATTTTAAAAGTTTCCGTTGATTAAGTGAGTAAGTTTCAATTTTTTAATGTGGAATCCGACAACAAATTCCTAATCGTAAAGAATCTCTTGTGGATTTCCATAGTCAAGAGGGTGAACAATTTTTAAATATTTCCTTTAATGATGTGATATAAAATTGAGGGTGTCAAACGAAACTATATTTATTCAAAAAAAAATGTATTTTCGACATTTAAGATTCTGTTTGGAGATTGTATATCCATAGAACAAGAATCTTCTTTTTGTTCATTTTGATCTACAGCATTTTCCATCAACTATTGACTATTATTTCCAAAGCAATATTATAAAGTTTCCTACTGCGACTGTGGCAATGAATTATTTATTTATTAGATACTAAACCGTGTCAACGTAGCTATAAGTTATGTAAGAAAACATTGTTCTCATTTTTTGACACGTATAATCGCAAATTTGTTGCATTTATTGTTGAGTGAGTCATGACATGAATTTTTGGGCTATTAAATGTTGTGAATATTCTATAAAATGTGATTATCTGCGTCCTAATATTGTGGAAGAATATTGACTGTAACAAAAAATCAAAATTCAGTATTCTTCGAGAGCTTTACAAAATATTATGATGTTGTAAGCGATGTGCAAGTAAGATTATAAATCTATTACTCTCGTTCAAACCGAATTTATAATTATTATAAGTACTTACGTAAGTTAACTTTGTACCTATTTTTTGAAACTTGAAATTGTTGTCAAGATTTTAGATAATTAGAATTATATGTTTTTTATTTTGTTATGGTTATTTTCAATAAATTTTATGAATATGATATTTCATCACATTTTCGTACTTACATAATTTTCTTTCGTTCACAGGCATGAATAACCATTTTTATCAATGAAAAAATGCATAACATTTTCACGCCAAATTAGATTCCGAACTCAAAATTTATTCTTTTCACCAGAAGCGCATTTTTCTGAAGAGGTTAAGGGTAAAAACAACCGTCACCCCTCAAAATTTTCACCAATGTTTATAAAACACCCTGTATAATTGACTCTTTCAAATTTGAGCAGATATGAATGCCGCAACAATTTCTTCGCTGAAATTGTTAAATCTTGGTCAAGTTACAGATATACCTTATTATTATTATTATTGTTATCATTATTACTTAGAAATTGTATATTTGTCAAGTTTATTTTTTAGACAAACAAAACATGGGTTCAGGTGACCCTAAAAAAATAAAAACAATTCAGTTTGCCAAACATCTTCAGTCGCAGCCACCAGTCGTTCCTTTAATTCACAGTCAAAAAAAAATGTTTCTCAAAATCCACCGTTCGAATCAAATAATCATGGATTCCAGCGTATCTAAGGGTAAGCTCTTGCGCATGACATCTGACCTCTGTCACAAAGAGTGACATCATGCTAGAGAAAGAGAACTGCAGCGATTATTCAAGCCGACCCCCTGAATGGCATGATTCAGCGCTGTAGTCCATCAGTAAAGCTTAATATGTCTTCAATTTACTGCTGAAAGCGTGATGAAGCGGTAGAAAACATTATTCATGGCATTTCAGTGAGACCATTTGAATAGAGCGCTGCAGATCCCTGAGTGCGCTCAATGACAACAACCGTAATGTATTCTATACAGGGTGTTTCAAAAACATGTTGCCAAACTTCAAGGGGTTATACCTTACACAAAAATATTACGATAGAACCCAACTTGCCTATCCCGAAAGTTGATTTTGACACAGATACAGGGTATCAAAGGTAAATTTTAATTTTTGTTTTTTTTTCAATGACTTGAAATAATGAAGTTATTTTGATGAAATTTGGTACATGAAGATTGTTTGACATGCGAAATTCAAATATAACCCAGATATGGCTCTAACTTGTAGGGGGCGCCACTTACACACTTCTCAAGTCATTCAAATAGACAAAACTCTTTTGTATGCACTCGTACTTTCTTTTTTTATCGAAAAATTAATGTTTTCCTCATATTTACATAAGAAAGGTATATTTTGTAAGAGTAGCTGGGAGTAACCCTTTTCAAGATATTTGCACTTAAAGTACTACATGCAATTTGGTTTTAAATGGCAAATTTTGAAAATAAACGTGGGTGGATTTGAAAACGGCGTTATCATGATAATTTTGACAGTTGTTTCAAAGTCCAATGTTTCTCATGGAAAAAAAAGAATAATAAAAAATGAAAAAAAAATAAAAATAAAAAAAAATAAAAAATTCAAAATTAAGTTTAATTTTTTGTATTAAAAATATTGAAACAAATCTCAAAATTATCATGATAACTCCGTTTTCAGCGCCACCTATGGCTATTTTCCAAATCTTCCATTTAAAACCAGACTGCATGGATTACTTTGAGTGCAAATATCTTGAAAAAGGCTACTCCTAGCCACTCTTACAAGGTATTCCTCTCTTTTGAGAATATGCCGGAAAAATCAAATTTTTTATAAAAAAAAAGTACGCGTGCATACAAAAAAGTTATGACTAATTGAATGAGTGAAAAGGTGTGTAAGTGGCGTGGCGCCCCCACAAGTAAGAGTCAAATCAAGGTCTGATGTGAATTTCGCATGTCAAACAATCCTCATTTTCCAAATTTCATCAAAATAACTTCATTATTTCAAAAATTATTCAAAAAAATCAAAATTTAACTTTGATACCCTGTATCTGTCAATATCAACTTTCGGAATAGGCAAGTTGAGTTCTATCGTGATATTTTGTAGAAGGTGAAGTATCAAATTTAATTGGATCCTTCAACGCTGTTTCTTAGTGTTAATGATTGGAAAACGGCCGATGTGTGCTGTGTACCTAAGGATACAATATGTGAATGAGTAAAGCAGAATCTTTGATAAAGAAGATAAGGTTTTTCACTTTTTCTGAAAGTTTGGGTTCGTATATAACCGGGACATTGATTTTCATGAGAAAATAGCTGGAAAATATTGTTTATGTGCTTATAAAGGTGCATACAGAACAATTGAACATACAGCGCAAAATATTCGCGAACGTTGCAAAACATGTCAGTTAGGACGTAACCAAGCAGAAACCAAATATCAAATATTTTCTGATGAGGTAATGCCACATTCGAAATTAATTAATTGTTCATAATATCAACTAATCAATTGCCGGGTAGCATTTAAGCACAACGTACATTCTACTGCTGGCACCATTGACTACAAAAAAAAAATTATAGTCAATGGCTGGCACCTACACAATAATAAACAGCTCTTTTTAGTGCCGAACAAAAGTACGGATTGCCAAAACGTTGAACACCCGTACTTTTTGCTATCAATGCAATTTGCCCGTATTTGGCCAACAAGACACAAACGACATATGTCAGCCCTTCGGAAATGCTCGAATTAGTTTGTTTATGGCCGATTGCACCAACCAATTTTGAGGATTCTTAACGATAAGGAACTCTTAAAAGGGTTAGTATCCTCATAATAGGTTGGTAGTTTTATAGGTTATATGGGTTGGTGCAATCGGTCATTAGACTTGTTTTACTCCAGCTCTGAGTAGGCGATGCATATTGCGTAGTTTTCTTAGCTTTATGATAAAAGACAACAGAGACACCTGTAAGTTATTCAACGGATGTGGGGGGTTTCAGAGTTTTATGTCTAATATTTTGGAACCATGACCCATGACCAGAATTTTACAATCATGTTATTGCTAAGTTTGTGAAAAAACTATCAGACAAATATGAAGTTCCGGAGTTCCATTTTAAATAAATATGATTTATGTAACTCAGCAACGCAACTGGTCAAGTAATTTTGCCTTGAGGCGGACAAAATCAAAATGCTTTGTGTAAACTGTGAAAAAATGTACGACGTTCAATTCTTTCAGATCTTGAAACCTGTCGTTAATTTGTACGATAAGACAATATATCGCACTTCAAAAAATAACTTTCGTTTTTTAACTCAAATATACAACAAATTAGTTCGTTTAGATGACGTAGGTACTAAAAACTGTCACAAGTCCATTAGTTAGTGTGGAGAATAGTTATTTAATTATGGTAGGTACTAGAGCATTATATGTTGAAATTAAGTCACGCGAGAAAGATATTTATATAAGCTTATTGTGAGTTACAGATTCGGTTGAAGGCGTGCACATAGTTGGTCCATTTATTGAAGCTATTTTTTAATAATAAAAAAATAATTATAAAAATAATTAATTTCACGAAAACCGGTAAAGAAGAAGGAAGTATTATGCAAAAAATAATCAAAAAACAAAAGAGAAGCGGAAAATACAATAATATACACGATATCTCATTGAAAATAGTAAAAATGTTGCTACTTTTTCAAAGAATCGGCAACGTCGCATCGCTAAAAACATTTTAGAACGAAGAGTATCACACGTCTTACGTATGGGGTGTTTGATTAATTTTGCGAATATATTGCGGAATGAGTTTCTCCGCTTCAAAATAAGAACAAATCTTATAAACATGTATACGAAAATGCTTCATTACGGAGCTACAGAGGGTGTTGAAATTTTATTTTCATTTTTGTTTTTTCTAAATAATAGTTGAACCAATGTCGATCTTTTAATGAAAATTGGTGATTGGGGGTAGCTTATCATGCGAAATTCCAATTTGACCTTGGTATGGCTCTAACTTGTGGAGGGCGCTACCTGAACGCTACTTGAACGAACCTGTATCACATTTTTGGAAACGATTTCTCTATTATTTTAACGCAGAAAATGTGTACTTGTTAGAAGTCGCTACGTGCCACCATTCTCGAGATAATTTGGATTTGAAATATTTAATACATACACGGGCTTTTGAAATTATGGCGAAGGTAATTTTCTAGAAGTTATAGGTAACATAGTTCGTGAGATTGCTTCATATTTTCACTAAAAAAAAAATAAAAGTCGACTTGAGTGCAATGTGATCAACAACTCTTATTCAAATATTATTTGAACAAAAACAAATAAAAACACTGGAAAAAATTGAATAAAATAAAAAATTGAACACCTTCCGTAGCTCTGTAACGAAGCATTTCCGGACACATGTTTATAGGAAATTTCCTTCTTATTTTTAAGCAGGCAGACTCATCCTGTATTTTTGGCACTATCAATGAAACACCATATGCTTGACCATAATTTAATTATCACATATGCATATGATTGTATTCATTATTTCAAATCCAAATATCTCGAGAATGCATGGTTGCACGTAGCGATTTCTTACAGGTTTTTTCTGCGTTAAAGTGATAAGAAATCGTTTTTTTTTTAGTTAAAAATATAATATGCCTGGGAAGTCCAAACAAGTCACGTTCCTGAGTTCATATCCTGAAAAATAACTGTAGGTAGTGCCCTCTACAAGTTAGAGCCATACAGACATTAATAAATTCGAATTTCGCATGATAAGAAACCCCTAAAAACCATTTTTTATCTAGTGATCGTCATAAAGTTCAAATATTTGATTTAGGAAAAATACCTAAATATGAGAATAAAATTTCAACACCTTGTAGCTCTGTAACGAAACATTTCCGGATACATGTTTATAGGATGTTTTTTTCTTATTTTAAAGCGGGGAAACTCATCTCGAATTTTTTCGCAATATTAATGAAACACCCTGTATATGACATATATGATCAAATTTTCAGAACGATCTTATTGCTGGTTCCCATAGATATTTTTATAATATGATATCTATGCTGGTTCCCCATGAACGTCCAAATTGCCATCGATCGTGAATCACCCTGTATAACTTCTCGAATTTGTTACACCCTGTCTGTATACGTACACTCAATAATTAGGGTCATCCCGGTCATCACTGAAAAATGGCACGGGCTCTCTTACTAGCCTAGTTTATACCGACAACTTGGTCCGCGGACCAAGTACCAAATTCGGACTATATCCGAACCAAATATTTGGTTCGAATGGTGTAAACAGTTGCGGACTAAGCTGGTCCGCTCTTGGTTCGGTACTCGCCAGCAAGTGTACCGAACTAAATTTGGTTCGATCTGGATCAAAATTATGAGGTTATGTTGATTGTTATTATTGTGAATTGTGTTGGTTCTGAGTTTCTAAGGCAATCTGAGCGTACTTACTCATGTTTTTTTTGGTTACGAATTGTGTTGATGAATAATTTCGACTTGTTTTTGACATTTGACGAATTGCGGGCGTACAGATTAAGTTCACGCGTTGCAAGACCGTGTAAACGGGCGAGAAGCAATCATTGGTCCTACCGTACTATCCCCACCCACTTGGTCCTATCGGACCGAACTAAACGAGTTATCGATGTAAACTAGGCTAATCTTACCATAAAGTATTGCCACAGAATAGTGCTCTAATCTTGATGGCGATCATCTGATTTTATACTACTCATATGAATAAGGAAAGAGTATAATAATTCCAGGTGTTAACTCATAATATCTGTAAAAAAATAATAAAAATTGCATCTACTGCAATCTCTTCCTGAAATACGTTCAAACCAAACCTTCACCTCTCTACAGAAACGTAGCAACATTTTTAAACGAATAGCAACATCAGTTGACATATTTCCATCAGCTTCCTGTCAATGTCATTGGTGTTCGTCATTCAAAAGTAAATACTGTAAATAGTAAACTCAAACAGTGGCGTTCCCTTATGAACTTTTTTCATTTTCATTTTCGTAGTTTGAAGTTTTTCAGAAAAACATAATCCAAAATTCGTATTTTTCGTTGAAATGGAGATCGCGAACGCGGTTGGAACCAGTTCGGGGGTTCCACGGAACACGAGGATCATGGAGGGAGTCGGGGCCAGGGTAATCAGGGGCCCCGACTGGAAATGGGGCAAACAGGTTTGTTTAGGTTATGATTTTGGGGTGAAAGTGGGGTTGTTTTGAAATGATTCTGGATTTTATCAAAGGATAAATCGATTTGTTGTCTTATATATTTGAAAAGTTGGATCTATTTCTTTAAATTATTGTGAGTTCACAGTTTTAAGGGAATTTGTATGTGGAGGCTAAAGGGGCCTTTGTATGGAGATGCTTGGTTTAAATTAATGTACTGAATACATAGAGTTGGTTCATCTCTCATCTTTTATAATGTACGATAAGATAAATGGAATTTGTTTCAAATTTGAAGCTTTTGAACAACAGTTTTTCAATGTTGAAAAAACTATTCTTCGTGTTTATATGTGAACAATTTCTCCATCAAGATCGATCACTAGTTTCGGGAAATATAGTACTCGATATGTAGGATAATTATTATTTCAAATACGAATTATCAATTATTATCGACATTTTTATGCAGGTATCTGAATAATGTATTATCCTGTGCCTACCTACCTTATGTTATACCTACCTACCCAGTCTTGTACAGACTGTCCACGAAAAGGGTTCACGATTTAATTTTTCGTGAAAAACTCATTCTTGAAAAAGATGTTTCCTTGAAAAAAAAATCGATCAACGAAGAGAAAATTTTGATTTTCTGTAAGTACAGGGTGTTCACCGAGGTGTTCACAGATAAATGGACCCCCCCATTAACTTTTTAATTTGATGCTTGGGAAAAATTTTTTTCAAATAAAAGTGAATGATTCAAAATGAATTTTGTTAAAACAAGGTTTTCCCATATAGAGGGTGTTTCAGAACTTCTGGGCGTGGTCCAACTCTCTTATTTCAAAACCCTATATACAGTGTGACCCATTTGTTTTGGGAACACCCTGATAAAAAGTTTATTTCTTAACCGATTTGGTTCGTTTTTTTTTTGGATTGTAGAGCTCGAAAAATTGTATATTCTTGGCAAAAAGTGACCTTCGCCATTTTGACTTCAAGGCCTACTATGTTAGTTTTTAAGAGCAAAATTTCAGGAAACCATATTAGCGATTTTTTCAGAAAAAATCTGTTTGCGCCACTGGATTCAGCATCCTTTAAAACGGGTCTATACAAATTTTCAACCGAAAATATCAAGTTGAAAAAAATTAAAAATTCGCACTTTAACAATCTTTGATTCTATCAAAACAAATAAAAATGACATAAAACTGAAAATTTGTAACTTCTACCAAACCACCATCAACTTCAATGCATTTATCATTTCTTTTGATAGAATCAAAGATTGTTAAAGTGCGATTTTTCAATTTTTTTCAACTTGATATTTTCGGTTGAAAATTTGTATAGACCCGTTTTAAGGGATGCTGAATCCAGTGGCGCACACAGATTTTTTCTAAAAAAATCGCTAATATGGTTTCCTGAAATTTTGCTCTTAAAAACTAACATAGTAGGCCTTGAAGTCAAAATGGCGAAGGTCACTTTTTGCCAAGAATATACAATTTTTCGAGCTCTACAATCCAAAAAAAAAACGTACCAAATCGGTTAAGAAATAAACTTTTTATCAGGGTGTTCCCAAAACAAATGGGTCACACTGTATGTGAAAACCTTGTTTTCACAAAATTCATTTTGAACCATTAAACTTTTATTTGAAACATTTTTTTCCCAATCATGAAATTTAAAAGTTAATGGGGGGGTCCATTTATCTGTTTACACCCTGCACAGGTTTCACAAAAACTTCATCATTTATTTTCCAAGGATAAACTACCTTTATTTTTAGTTTTTTAGTTGAATGTCATTCAAAAAAGTTATAAATAATAACGTTTGTAGGTGAAATCCGAGATTTGAAATAAATCTTGGATATTTTAAGATTTTCTAATCTTTGGCTTACATCTACTCTTTGACTATAGATTCTTATTTTTAACTTCTCAATGCATTCCTCTACCACTTATAACACAAAAATACTTAATTCTTAAGATATCTCTGTATTAAAAGTCATCAATGCTGTATGTAAGTACTGTCCAAAAACAAATTGAATTTGAATTTTGCTTCAAAATAAAAATAAAGGTAGTTTACTTTAGAAAAAAAATCAGGTTTTTGAAGTTTTTGTAAAAAAAATCAATAGTGTGGTTTTCGTGAATCGTATTTTTCTTACAAGCAACTTTTTTTTTTATCAAGAATGATTTTTTTCACGAAAAATGAAATTTTGTAGGTATCCATTTGTGCTCTTGTAAACCTTTTTCGTGGACAGTCTGTTTACCTACTACTGTGTTATTAGACTCGAAAGAAAATTCAAGATAATTTCTGTGATTCACGGGAACTAAAAACACACATTGTTCATTCTGTGGAATTTGGAGTTTCGAAAGGTAGGAATCCAGGGTATAATAGAAAAATAGGGACTACTCTTCATCCGAAAATATTCAAAATCTTAATGAGTTTGACAACAACAACAACTGTTTCACATCATTCGAAACATAATTACCTCGATATTTACTTAGTAACCCTGACAATACAAAAAACTAGAAGAAGAATTCTTTCAAGAAATCAATCATAAAAAAATACAAATAAAAATCAAATAACTTAGTTTTTTTTTTGTTAATTTGTATAAAGGATGGTGGTGAAGGACACGTGGGCACAGTCCGCAACTTTGAGTCGCCAGATGAAGTTGTAGTGGTTTGGGACAATGGCACGGCAGCAAACTACCGTTGTTCCGGACAATATGATTTGCGCATTCTGGACAGTGCACCTACAGGTATCAAACATGAAGGCACGATGTGTGATACTTGCCGACAGCAACCTATTTTTGGCATCCGATGGAAATGTGCTGAGTGTGGGAATTATGATCTGTGCTCGGTCTGCTATCATGGCGATAAACATCATTTGAGACATAGGTAAATATAATGTGTCTTGTTCCACTGTACAGGGCCTGTACACATTAGAACCCCATAGACCAGCGTTCATTAAAGGAATTCATCCCCTTCATTCAGCCGTTTCAAAATATTAAAGGGATAATAAACATTTCTTCTCCGAGTAACGCTAATTGCTTTCCTGCTATCTATCCTTTCGAACTGTCATATCTCATACTTTGCATAATTTTCCAAAAAAAAAAATGCAATAGATCACGTTAACAAATAAATAATGAGTAGCAGGAAGGAACGAAGTTGAAGTACTCTGAGCAAGTTTATTTAATTATAGCTGGTAAAGCGCTTTCGGCTAATACGCCATCTTCAGTGCCCCAATAGTCAGTGTAATGTGCAGGTGACCTTATTCAACATCAAAATTGTGATTAGCATCTGAGCCCCTTTTTCAAAGGTGTTTGTCGGTCAGACATAATGGTCCGTTATGGTTCAAAAATTGGTATGGTCAATTGATCAAAGCCGGTACAGGTTTTTAAAATAACATTAAACAAAGCACGTACAAGACATCACAACACTTTAAAATTTGATAACTAGTCTAGTGTTATTTTGAAAACCTGTACCCGCTTTGATCAATTGACCATACCAATTTTTGAAACATAATTGACCATTATGTCTGACCGACAAACACCTTTGAAAAAAGGGCTCAGATGCTTATCACAATTTTGATGTTGAATAAGGTCACCTGCACATTACACTGACTATTGGGGCACTGAAGATGGCGTATTAGCCGAAAGCGCTTTGCCAGCTATAATTAAATAAACTTGCTCAGAGTACTTCAACTTCTTTCCTTCCTGCTATTATGAGATGAGCAACACAGCCATTCCTTCATATTTAAATAATGAGTGTTCAAAAAACAAAATGGTCAGCTCACCTATGGATAGCAATTGTTCAAAAAAACGTATGTCTTGGCTAACTAAACTTTTGTATTGTTCTCGACTTTTTGAGAAGTTTTGTTTTTGAGTTTCTGTGCCTTTTTATGCATCAAAATTAGTTTTTTTAAGAATTCAACAAGTGTTGTCATTGTATTTTTGCTTACTTAACAATCCTCAAATGACTCAAAATGTGCCCAATTCTGTAAAAAAAGGTGTTTTGAAATGTATTGAAGAAGCGGGTGGGCATTTCCAACATCTTTTGTGATAAAATGTATCAATCTACCGACCATTTTATTAATTTTGAGTTTAAAACAGGCACGGGAAGAGGTAAAGGATAAGTCACATTCGAAAAACCGTTCAAAAATTCACAGGATCCACCGAGATAGAGCTTGTAGAGTGAATTCTTGTTTGTGCTGATTGTTGCACCAAACTATTTTGAGGATACTTAACGCTAAGGAACCCTTAACTTGACAGTTTTGCATGCAAAACTGTCAAGTTAAGGGTTCCTTAGCGTTAAGTATCCTCAAAATTGGTTGGTGCAATCCAAGGTTAATTGATAGTAAGGTTGCGTCGTTATACGTTCGGGTCTTCGACGAATCAGAATTCAGACAACATTCACGTGAAAATGACGTCACTCGGCTCCAAAAGTCGGTTCCGAAATTCAAATAAACATATTTTAAACGCGTTCACATTTAAGACGGCATTGCACGAAAATTAGTAAAAATCGCGTTCTAAGCCTGTAGCTAGACACGAGATATGGAAGATAATATTTTGAATCAGCTTGTCCACTGACTGGCGTTCTCTACTGCGAGAGTCAACATTCCTACAGGAGAGAACGCCCGTGTTTCCTGTCAGGTTTGAACGTCGATACCACGACAGGAAAGGTGAAATGCGCACTTATCTAATTACCCACTAACTGGCGTCCTTTCTACCAAGATTCGACAATCTCGCAGGAAAGAACGCTGGTCTGTGTGTAGCTAATAAAACAACAAACATTATTGAAAAAAAAACAATTATTTAATAATTGGTAATTATGTTTTACCTATTTCATGAGTAGCACACAAACAAGTTAATAAAATGGTACTGATTATAATATAAAGTACCGAGCAAAATTAGAGTAGCCTAAAATTTGATAAAACTTGGATCCTGCATCGGTTAAAGAAGTAATTATTGTGCATTTGAAATCTTCAATCCATTTGTCAGTTTACGTGTCCTGGTGATTTTTTCAACAAAAATGTTCAGTGTCCTTTTATCACTTGAAAAAAAGGGTTGAGAAAAACTTTTTTCTGTGTAACTTTTGGTAAAAATTAAGTCTGGTGAAAATGACCACTATTCGAAAGTGAAAATGTCATTATAATTGAACAAAGGACAATTCAGCTATAAAATTTTGAACTTGACAAAAATGAACCATTTTTGAAGAGATCATGAAAAATAGTCATTTTTGCCAAGTTCAACATTTTATAGCTGGTCTATCCTTGTTCAATTATTGTGAAATTTTCAGGAAGTACATAATACTTGCCCCTCTTTGGAATGATACAAGCCATTTTTAACAAAAGATATACAAAGAATAGTTTTTTTAACGCTTTTTTCATGTGACAAAAGGGCACTAGACATTTTTTTGTAAAAAATAGCCAGGTCCCATGAACTAACAAATGGATTGAAGTTTCTAATTGATAATCGTTAAAAGATGCATGTTTTATCAAATTTTAGACTTGGAATTGAATTAATTGAGATTTTTTTTCATTTTTTTGGCAATCTTTGATGAGGAAGCTTGCACTGAAAATGGATATAGCCTTTTTTGTACTTCTCTTTGCTTCTTATCTTGTGCAGCCTTCAATTTTTTCGTTGCAATTTCTTCTTGCCTTTTATGATTCAGAAATCTTATTCTTATAAAAACACGCAATTTGCAAAAAGATTTCAACAAATCATTCGAGACATCAACCTTTTTAACTATAAAGTTGATGGTGTTATTAACAATTTGTTTTTTATTATTGAACTCTGACTTATGCAGCTTGCAAAAATATTTATCCATTGTCTTCACAGTAGCCAGCCAATGGATTGAAGGTTCTGTGAGTCCACCGAATGAAAGATTTTGCAGCCAAGGTGGCATGACATCTGTATGTAGGTCTTTTTCCCGTTTTTGCTCGGATAAATAGGTATATTGGCCGAAATCAGGATAGCTTTCTTTATGTTTTCGTGCTAAATATCCGGCAATGTATATCAAACCGTCTTTTTCACAAATTGGCTTCGTGAGTGAGGTAATTGACGATGAGCTACTGGTACTGCTAATACTCATAGTATCAAAATTCGTTTGAGTTTCAATTTCTTCTGTAACTGGTTGATTCTTTTCAATTTCAATATTTATCTTGACTCGTTTGATAGCATCCGCAAACACACATTCTGTCCCTTCTTGAAAATCATAAGTAGAAGGCAATGTTACATTTGCTCTACTTTTAACAATTCCAGGATTTTTACCCAGAAGTATCATTCTGATGCGATAAATAGCATTTAGGGGAGATGGGTGATCATGTAGACCTCCTCTACTTCTCAGCTAGAAAACAATTCATAATTATTAACTCTGCCGAACTTCATATAATGGAACATACTTGAGAAAAAAAGTTTTCTAGAAAGTCTTGATTTAATCGATGGGTCAGTATATATTTAAAACCATCATATTTATTAGACAGATGAGTGTGGAGACACAAAAGTGAGTTGATAGACACCAAGACTCCTTTTTGAAAAACTTGCAAGCTGTTTTTTTCCATACATAACATTTCGTTTATGGTACACTTCATCTTTTCCAAAACTGCATTTTGGCGATCCAGGCACAAGCCATACGGTTTTTTCAGATCCAGGACTGCAGATGGCGTATAGCTGTTCATAACGTCAAACCAATTATTAACAAGATCAATAAACTCCCCTACATCTCTTGCTAGTTTCTTATTTTCCCCAGGAGTATATTGCTTCAAAGCAGTTGCTGTGGAATGAGACAGTAACTCAGCTGCCAATCGAACATTCTGTCTTTGCGTTCTCACACATTTAACATGTAGTTCAGTCAATTTATGGCATGAACTCACTTCAGTATTGCAGATGAGCAACAGCTTTCGCACAGGTTCAGCATTTATAACGGTTCCATCTTTTAGAATGAATCCGGTATCCAGAAACCAATTTCTCATTAATTTCAGGAGATGAGGGACATCAGCAAAGAAATATACAGGGTCTGCGGTTATCGGGTGGATATAAAAAGTATGGTCACTTTTAATATTTAATGCAGTCCATAAACCTTGATTCCTACCGCCACAGTCCGATACACAAGCCACCACGTTGTAGTTTATTTTATCAAGACGCGTCAATAAGTCATCTAAAATCTCTTTCGTCATCTTTTGATCAAATCCAATGTAAATGGGTTGCTTCCAGTTATCAAACATGCCGCGAGCCATTACAACTTGCATGTAAGCGTGTGGGCCAACAACCTCATCTTCTTTCTGATCGTACTCATATTGTGATGTAACCTGCAAAAATAGCTTTTTATAAAACTATTCAATCTATCGATAAGAGTTCCTACCTTAACCTCATCATAAGATAGAACAGTAACCTTATTGAATCTCGTTTTCGTCCTGCCTGCAACTTCTAGCACATTCAGAACATCTTCTAAAACGCCATTTCTCAAATTTAAGTGGGCCGCCCAATGTTGTAAGGTTGATAATCCAGGAAGCGGATATTTTAGTTGTTCTTTCAAATAAACGTAGCAGCTTTTACTAAAATATCTGATCGTAAAGGCTTTTGATATCTCATCAGGTGTCCATCTTGCTTTTGTTTTTTTCCCGAGTGAAATGGCGATTTGGTTAGCACTTAAGAAATCTTTGAACGCTTCAGAAGCTTGTCGTTCAAAACTTTGTTCCAATTTCATAATGGTTTCTTGAGTGATAATAATTTTACCTTTCAACGTTTCATTTTCTTGTTTCAATTTTCTTATTTTAATACTGAGTTTGTCAAATTCTTGGGCTCTTTTCAATTTTATTAAATTATTTTCTTTTTCAAGTTGGTCAAGTTTCATTTTAAATCTATCAAACTCAATTTGTTTGTTTCTGATTTGTAACTTATTTGCTTCTTGCACATTGTTGAATTGCAACATAAGCTCTTCATATTTCTCATTATGAGAAGAGGAAGGTAACGGTTCCGGAATAGTACTAGGGTGTGATCTCTCCAAGTCTGTAATTAATGACAAATTAAGACTACTGTTATCTCACAGAGCACTTTTATACATTTTTCTGTTTCCTCATCCATTACTGAAGATGGATTTTGAATTGTTTCGTTGTCGTTGTAGATGGGAAAAGAAATCATTTCAGTTGGCAACTGAATTTGTTTGTTTTTGATTTGTAACATATTTGCTTCTGGCACGTTGTTCAGTTGCAACATAAGCTCTTCATATTTCTCATGATGAGAATAGGAAGGTAACGGTTTCCAGAATAGAGTACTATCGTGTGATCTGTCCAAGTCTGTAATTAAAGACAAATTAAGACTACTATCTCACAAGGCACTTTTATACATATTTCCGTTTCCTCACCTAATGAAGATGGATTTTGAATTGTGTCGTTGTAGATGGGGGAAGACATCATTTCTGTTGGCAACTTTAAAAATGGTATGGCTGGAATGTTACAGTACACTGTTAGGAACTGTCCTTTCGATGCCTACTTCAAGTTTACTGACCATTTTTTTTCAATATCTTTGGGACAGTGCCCATGATTTTTGCTTTGATTCCATCCTCAAAATCACTAATTTGAAAATGTTTTGAACATATTCTCTTATTGATCTTGGATGCAAAAGTCGGAGGTTGGTTACATAAACGGACCCATTCTCTGCAAATCAGGTCATCTTTTGGAAAATGGAAAAAGGTTACTCGTTCACCATTATTTTCTTTTCCCAGTTTCCTATATTTACTCGGACAGCTTGAGACTCCACATGAGTGACCTGGCATCTAAAAAAAAAAGATAAAATATGATTCACACTTAACAATAAGAAGATATTCCACTGTATATCAAAAACTGTGTAATAACACTAATTACTTACCCTCAAGCACGTTTGAAAATGGTCGACACTCGGTTAATAATGTTTTTAGACCGTAAAATACGAATATTTTGTCAATTACCGCTTTTGACATTAATAAGGTGACACACCGATGACAGGAACGTCATAATATTGATGGAGCCGAGTGACGTCACCAACATCGGAACGATTCGGTTTAAAGTTCGGGAATTTCCGACTCCCTAGTTACGGCGCAACCTTCACATATCAATTAACCTTGGGTGCAATCGGCCATTACGCTTTTGTCAACGTCCGATAGTTCCAGCGTTGCCGGATTGTAATAAAAATTAATTGCATCAATTTCTTAGTTGAGCATTGAACGACATGTAGTGAATTATAGTGAGTGATGACGATGGAAAAGAGGCTAGATATGATATTCCTTATTTTTTAGAAAGTAAATATTGCAAATAAGTAGGGATTCACCGAAGCGAGGTTTCGGACGAATAACCGAATACCGAATATTCGGGCATCTCTTATGCCGAAGCTTCGGTGCTTTGGCCGGCCGAAACCATTTGTATGAATATCAAATAAAATGAAGTCAATATAATGACCGATTGTACAGTGGAAAGCATTTGAATTCGCACATAATATTTTAAACAACCCTTGTAAAATGCCAAACTTTGTCATAGTAACACATCACTTTTGTCAAAATGACACGTCATAAGTAAACAAAAAAGCTAATTTTTGGTTTTGGGATCGATTATTTCAGCATAGTTCAAATAATTCTAATACAACAAGCTGCACGGTTCCTCAAATGTATTATCCAGTGATGCGAAGGGCGAAGGGCAATTAAATTATTGGCTAGTACGTAAGGTATTTATGTAGAAAACAAAATATAAGATGGTGATAAAAAATACATTAATTGCGTCTGTTTTATATCAGATTACTAATTATATCACCTCAAACAAATCCCAGCGCAGATACTACCAACAGTGATTTGATGGTTTTTGTTATTCATGGTTTAAAACCAAAAATCATCGAAGTAAACAAACGACAAGTGATCAGAGACAGTGAAACAATCTACACCTATATGCACCGTAGAGAAATCTGATCCGGATGAAGTCTTTATCGCGATTATATTCCAATTTTTGGATGCACCGCAGCGCTTAAGCCTGAATCGGTCGCTTAACTCTGATCGCTCCATTTTCTAGGCTTAATCGGAGAATTTCAACGAATATTTATTGCCCCACAATACACTCATAATAATGCGAATTGCTCAATAGAATATTGAATTGAATAGGTACCTATTTTTGTGGGTAGGTAAAAAAATGAATTAGTGTACCTATCACACTCGGATATCTACCGCATATTTTATACCCATGATTTTTTATCGTTCAATCGATCGACTCAATTTGGATTGGTGTTGAAAGTAGGTAACTACCTATCTATATCCTGTAGAGGTATCTAATGGCTACCTATCTCAAAGTTTTGTCTTATTCTGATTCAATTCAAAATTATAAGTTTATGGGTAAACCCAGACTCCTTTAAACAAATAGACTTGTTGTAAAAACCTTTGAAACTGATGGTCTCATCACTTTTTATTTATTTTCCCAAATGAGATTTTTTCGTTCAATTTTCTTGACTTCCAAGTCCCAATTTATAACAGATATCCCAATAGAAGAAGGTTCGTGTTTTTTTTTATCAACTATACAGGGTGTTACAAATTCGATGGGATAGCATTGCTAATTCCTAAACCATAAGAGATACAGCGTCGGTTAAATGGAGGCAAAGTTGCGCATTTTGGCACTCAATAATATGCCGCTGAGAAAAAAATTCGGAGCACTTCCGGAGATATCCGGAAAAAATCGATTTTTTCAAAATTCTTTTTTATTTCCTCCTGAGTTAGTTTGAAGGAATTATTGAAAACGAGTGGCACATTTTTATGGCCACTTTTTCTCCTCTTGAAGGTAGGGTGGTCGGAATTTATATCCGACGTTTCGATTTTCCGCAACCATCATCAACTTCATTTTTTCAAATACAACCCCAACTTTTTTTATGCATTTTTGGATAGCTCCTGACTTCCTGAACATCATGATGTGTCACACTTGTCATTCCAAAATATGCAGAATTATAATCCGAGATTTTTCAAAATCAAACCTCTTGATCTCTTTGTAATGCAATGCGCGTATCGTAGTCATGGTAACAATAACAACTTGTCACGCCTATGAATAGTTTTGATGATCAAAAACTAGTCGAGAAACTGTTTTTAAGCTGGAGTTTTATTATTCAAGCTCCAGGCTAAGCTCACGTACGGTGCATATAGCTGTTAGTATTTACCTAGTTATTTTTCAAATAATATGCGAAAAAAATAACGTAGGTATAATCAATGATATATAGTCATAGTTCATTATCATTGGGTATATTACTTTATAATACCACTAATTGCTTACCACTACTTCATACTACAAAGTTTTTTAGGCAAGTCTGGAATTGAAATAGCAAACACCTGTTGGTTGGTTGTTATTGGTCAAAAACGCTTAACTCTGTAACAGTCGCTTCGGCCAGGGCTTCGGCCAGTGCTTCGACCCAGCTTTGTGTTCGCTTCGACCGAACAGCGAATAATGAGAAAGATGCCGAATCGGCCGAATACCGAAGCAGAACGTAAGCTTCGGTGCATTCCCACACAAGCAGTTTTATATTCCCCTCAGGAAGAGTCAATGATTGACTCACACAACAATGTTTGTTAAAGATTCTAGTCATTCAATGTTACAAGGTCGTTGTTGACATTTCTTGCCTTGAAACCAATCGAAGCATCCCCCACTTTTTCACAGTTGGCGCAGCCTAAGCGGTTTGGAGGATATTCAAGAGTTACTTTTGACTGAAAATGCTGTGTTGTCAAAGGTTGTTATGACTCAGCAGTCAGATAAAATTTTGAATATTAGGAAGTTTAGTTGGGAATTCAAATAACAAAATTACCACGTCACTGTTCAATTTCGTATATTCAAAGAGTCCCAGGTACCAAATCTTATGGACTCTGGTCAAGCTCAAGTGGTTTTGAAGACAACCAAGAGTTGCAGATCTGTTTATGAACCCTGTATAACGTTCGTTTAATGGGGAACTTGCATCAAATTTTATTATTAGACAGTTTTCGTTGCTCCTGGAAATTTCACCGGTTGCGGTTACGAAAGTCGTAGCGATAGCCGCTATTTGACAGATAAAAATATAGTTTTCGGTGAAGGCAAGAAACAAATCCGCTGAACGTTACGTTTAACCTCAACCCTAACCAAAGTCAATGGCAAATGACATCGCAGTCTTGTTTTGTTTATGTGTATGTGTTATTTTTTCAAAATGATTGATGATATGGTATTATTGGACTCCAGTGGCGAATCAGATGCTGATTTTGAAAATGCCATTTTATTAGAAGTATTGAAAAACAACGTCATCCAATATAGAGGAGACATTCACATCATCTGACACTTTCCGGAAATCGTTGCCCTTTTCTTTTTCCTCAAACTTTTTAAATTCATATGTAATATGTTCTTAACTCCCCTCAAAGAAACCTTTTTACTAGTGACGTCAACAATCACACTCTATATAGATACATCCCCATATGGATTATTTGCCAGTATTTCAGTGAGTAAGATCTGTTCATCTTCATCGGTAAACTAAACTCGGTTTCGCCTGATTGTTTTTGAAAAACTTGCTGCTTCTTGATTTGGATTCATTGCGTAAATTGTCTTGGTCTGAATCCAGCGAAAGTATAAACAAAAACAATGAAATCAAAACCTCAAAACATTGACAATCAAATGTCAAATAACATATTTTCTTCCACTGCGCATGCGTTTCGCAACGTTAACTGCTATGACTATCGTCCGTTAACAACCGGCATTTATCGGTATCGATATACGATAAATGACATCCAAATGTCAAAGTTGTCAATTAGCGTAAGTCGGATCTGCATTTTTTGAGCAACGAAAACTGTCTATTGCTGAATTCGAAAGTTCTTGAAAAATAAAGAGACCCATATATTTTTTTTGTTGTTAGTCGAAAACTGACGGAGATATAACGCTTTGAAGTGTGCTAAAATTGCAATGTTATGACGTCATAACATTGGAACACCATGCTCAAGTATCTATATAAACAAAACTTCAAACTTGAATAAATATTGGAAAAATCCTATTTGGACGAAATGAATTGCGATTTTCTTCAGTTTGAAATAAAAAAAAAATCGATTTAAGTTTTCATGCAAGTTTCCCATAAGGACTGATTCCACATTTGAAAATAAGATTATTTTTTTCATATAAACAATGGTCCGGAAATGCATAGTTTCCAAGATACAGGGTGTCAATGTTCAATTTCTATTTTTGTTTTATTTGAATAAATCCCACAATAATTCTGATAAGTTAACAAAAATCGGTAGACAGGGTATTTGTGACATGAGAAATTCCAATTTTATATTAAGATGACTCTTGCTTGTCGCCATTTACAATTTTTTTTACTGTTTCAAATAGTCATAACTTTTTTAAATAGATACTATGCTCTGTAGTTTTGTGGCGCATCCATGATTTACCAGATTTTTTGGGTATTTCGCAACACCCTATCAAAAAACAGGTAATATAGAAGATCCGGTATATCAACACTAGTTAAATTGTTTTTTGATAGGGTGTTGAGAAATACCCAAAAAATTCTGGTGGATCATAACTTTTTTGCCCAATCCTGTATCTTTGTTTTGACTAAAAAAGTGATGGTAAGATCATTCTTAGGTAGAAATGATACTCATGCAATTTGGTTTTAGATGGAAAATTTTGCACGGCTCGTCAGACCATCCGTTTTCAAAGCCACTTATGTTTATTTTCAAAATTTGTCATTTTTAAAACCGCATTGCACGGGTCAATTCAAGTGCAAATATCTCGAAAACGGTTGCTCCTAGCAACATCCAACAAGAGTATCATTTACATGTGAAAATAATATAATTATCCTTTTTTTTACCCAAAACAAAGATACAGGGTTGGGCAAGAAATTATGATCATTTGAAACAGTAAAAAAACTTGTAGATGGCGCCACATACAAGATCAAGATAGAGTCATTATGATATCAAATTTGATTTTTTGTTGTCAAAACTACCCTGTATACCGATTATTGTTAAATTATCAGAACTGTTATGAAATTTATCAAAATAAAACAAAAATAGAAATTAAACTTTGACATCCTGTATCTTGAAAACTATGCATTTCCGACCATTGTTACATGAAAAAAAAATCTTATTTTCTATTGTGGAATCACCCCTTGAATTATTCGAACGCTATTTCCAGATAGGAACCCTGTATACAAAACATTTTTTTTTTTCAAGATTTTACCGTATTACGTCACCTGGCAGAGAAAGAGTGTATCTAGAACCTAGAAGAAAAACCAAGAAAATCGCTATTCGTGGCATTTTTCCCAGTGCTCGAGTAGTTCGAGGAGTTGATTGGCAGTGGGAAGATCAAGATGGTGGAAATGGTCGTAGAGGAAAAGTTCAGGAGATTCAGGATTGGTCAGCAGCTAGCCCAAGGTGAACTTACAAATCCGTCAGTTATTTTTCCTACTGACAGTTGATTGAATATTTCAAGATCTGCCGCTTATGTGGTTTGGGACAATGGTTCAAAGAACCTATACCGAGTAGGTTTCGAAGGAATGGCCGATTTAAAAGTGGTGAATGATGCCAAAGGTCAAAATGTCTATAGAGATCATCTGCCCTGTCTGGGTGAACAAGGAGCCAGTCCCAGACCTGCTGGGTTGAAGATAGGAGATCAAGTCAATGTTGATTTGGAACTGGAAATTGTTCAGTCCCTCCAACATGGACATGGCGGTTGGACTGATGGGATGTATGAGTGTTTGAGCAGGTAAATAGGATCATGTTCTCATTTCTCCACTTAATTTCTTTCTGTTTCTAATATCCATGACATTTTAGCATAGGTACTGTAGTTGGAATTGACGAAGATCACGACATTGTAGTCGCCTACAACAGCGGCAATCGCTGGACCTTCAATCCGGCAGTCTTAACAAAAGTGGCAACTCCACCAAATTCGGCAGGCTTCAATGAAACTCCTCAGCAACAATTTGCTGTTGGTGATGTGGTGCAGATTTGTGCAGACGCTGAAAGAGTAAAAATGTTGCAGAGAGGTCATGGAGACTGGGCTGACGGAATGGCTGCTGTAAGAATATTTCAACATTATTTATGACATTTTCTTGAGTGGCTTGCAGATATCTAGTTTTTTTGTTTCTTCCTTCGGAAGCATTTTTTCTTCTGATTTTATTTTTTCTATACTCTGATTTATTGAATTATGTTTTCACTTATTTTTTTCCAAATTCAAATAAAAACTTTTCTACTAACTCTATCAGAAGTGGTTCTTGACTGTTAGGCCGCTCGTACACCGTTTTTGTTGATTTGATATTTAAAACATTGTACCATATTTCCGTTTTTTGGAAAGCCTATGATATTTATGTTTATTCGAACGTTATTTTCGGGCATCCTGTATATTCCTATTCAAAGTACGGATGAAACTTTCCGTAGTTATCTTTGGTGCTTCGGAATAATAATATTTCATCAATTGGCCCTGAATAACTTGAAAAATGATGAAAAATAAGCTTTTATTTATTGAAAAGTAGTACTTTTCACATGTAATTAATTATATTAAATTTTTTTTTGAAGTGCAATAGAATAATAATAATAATCAAACACTATATTTCTTGGATAAACTGTTCTAATTGCCTCATCATTCATCAGAAATGAAAATTACTTTTTTTGTATTACTTTTGTTTTAAACTTGACAAGTTCGATACGTCAGAAAATTGGTTGTCGGATGGTTGTCAGCGTCATATGCAAGGCATGCATAAAATTGTTACTTTACAATAATTATTAATAAAAGCTAAAAGTATTTTTTGATCTCTTTTCCAAGTTATTCTGGCGTAATTGATGAACTAACATAATTTCGAAGCACCAAAGTTTATCTACGGCAAGTTTCAACTGTGTACTGGGTGTCCCATTTTGGGTACTTTTGCGGGGTATCTCCGTTATTCTTATAGATAGAAAGTTGCGGTTTTCGCGACAGTGTGCTACTTTTTCGTGAAACTGAAGATGCCGTTAACAAAATTTTCATAGCCCTTTTAGATTTTAAGATACAGGGCTAAACTGAAAATGTTGCATTTTAAGGTACCCCTCGTATCTAAACTATCAGATAAGTTATGGAAAATGTGAAAACTGTTTCTTATATAACTTTTCCCGTAGAACTCGATTCTGCCTTCGGAATTAGTATACGAGGTCAGGTCAAAAAGTTATCGGACCCAACTTTATTTTTTTAAATAGAACACCCTGTATATTTATAGTCCATAAGATTTGTCTTTTCTTTACCTTTTCAAAAATATATAAGAGTATGCACTTAAAAAAAAAAAAAAATTTTAGCCTATAGCTTTTTGACCTGACCTACAAATTCCGGAGGCAAAATCGAAAGTTATATACTTTTTCCGTGAGACTCGATTCTGCCTTTGGAATTAGTATACGGGGTCAGGTCAAAAAGTTATAGGCTAAACATTTTTTTTTTTTAAAGTGCATACTCTTATATATTTTTGTAAAGGTAAAGAAAAGACAAATCTTATGGACTTTAAATATACAGGGTGTTCCATTTAAAAAAATAAATTTGGGTCCGATAACTTTTTGACCTGACCCCGTATACTAATTCCGAAGGCAAAATCGAGTTCTACGGGAAAAGTTATATAAGAAACAGTTTTCACATTTTCCATAACTTATCTGATAGTTTAGATACGAGGGGTACCTTAAAATGCAACATTTTCAGTTTAGCCCTGTATCTTAAAAACTAAAAGGGCTATGAAAATTTTGTTAACGGCATCTTTAGTTTCACGAAAAAGTAGCACACTGTCGCGAAAACTGCAACTTTCTATAAGAATAACGGAGATACCCCGCAAAAGTACCCAAAATGGGACACCCTGTACCTTAAACACAGAACACATATACAAAGTTTAGAACAAAAACGTGAATGGAGGGCGGGGCCTTGGTGAAAGCTTTGACTCACATTCACGGAGAGGCGCTAAGAGAAGATGGCGTTTACAGTGACTATAATATAAGACAGTGTCGACAATAGCTAATTAGCCGCCATATTTTTGCAAGATTTTGCTCTGCATCACGTCAAGACAACAAGCAAACGTCGAATGACATTACAAAAACATGACCAAACACAATTTGTACTGACAAAATAAAAATAATTCACTCTATTGTCGCCAATTTGAACTCATTCGCCATGTTTTTGCCATACAGGGTGTTTCAAAAACATGTTGCCAAACTTTAAGGGGTTATACCTTACACAAACATATTATGATAGAACCCAACTTGCCTATTCCGAAAGTTGATATTGACAGAGATACAGGGTATCAAAGAAAATGTTAATTTTTGTTTTTTTAAATAGCTTTTGAAGTAATGAAGGTATTTTGATGAAGTTTGGTACATGAGGATTGTTTGACATGCGAAATTCAAATCTGACCTTGATATGGCTCTTTCTTGTAGGGGGCGCCACTTACACACCCTTTAACTCATTCAACTTTTTTGTATGCACTCGTACTTTCTTTTTTTATCGGAAAATTGATTTTTCCGTCATATTTACATAAGAAAGGTGTACTTTGTAAGAGTAGCTAGAAGTAACCCTTTTCAAGATATTTGCACTTAAGGTAATACATGCAATGTGGTTTAAAGTGGCAAATTTTGAAAATAAACGTGGGTGGCTTTGAGAACGGCGTTATCATGATAATTTTGACAGTTGGTTAAACGTCCAATGTTTCTTATGGAAAAAAAATGAAAAAAAAAAAAAAAATAAAAAAAAGTGAAATATAAAAAAGTAAAAAAAAAATATATATTGAAACAAATGTCTAAATTAGCATGTTGACGTCATTTTCAACGCAACCTATGTCTATTTTTTTCCATTTAAAATCACACTGCATGGATTACTTGAAGTACGAATATCTTGAAAACGGTTACTCCTAGCCACTCTTACAAAGTATACCTTTCTTATGTAAATATGCCAGAAAAATCAAATTTTCGATAAAAAAAAGAAAGTACGAGTGACTATTTGAATGAGTGAAAAGGTGTGTAAGTTGCGCCCTCTAGAAGTAAGAGCCAAATCAAGGTCAGATTTGAATTTCGCATGTGAAACAATCCTCATATACCAAATTTCATCAAAATAACTTGATTATTTCAAAAGTTATTTGAAAAAATCAAAAACTTAAATTCTCGAAGTTGATATCAACCCTGTTTCTCTTCTGATATCCACTTTCAGACTGGACAATTTGGGGTCTATCGAAATATTTTTGTGTAAGGTATAACCCCATGAAGTTTAGCAACCTGTTTTTGAAACACCCTGTACTATTACGTGAGTAATATTCTTTTGAATGGACTTTAAGGGGTATAGAGTTATTTTTCTCGGGCCGCGCATGCGCTTAGATCAGGGCAACTGGTGGCTGGGTGATGTCACATGTGACAATATTCATAACCTCCAAATTGCTGTCAGTGTCAGTGCCAAGTTTAAATGAGTCTTAATTGAGTTTCATGAAGAGTAATATACCTATTTATTGATTCAACATTACACAAATAAAACGTGAGTATGTGAACTTTAAGTATAGGTCAAGCAAAAGTCATGTTTTGGTCTTGACATCTCTTTCGCGTTCACATTGCAGGACATACTTTATTTTCTATCCTTGTTCTACTGTCAGCTAGACAAGGATAGAAGCACGCTCGTGAACGCGATACTGCTTGTCACTTCCCCTGTTCAGAACGCATGCGCCTTATGCTATCGGCGAGAAAAATAGCCCTATTTACATCATAAATTGAAAAATGTAATCGTCAAAATAACTTTACAAAAACATTGTCGGCCATGTTTTTGCAAAACACCATTTACCAATCAAAAATTATGCACTCTATTGTCGTCACTGTCTTGTATAGAGCCACTGTAATGGCGGTACGTTAAATGCCACATGACATGACAGCTTATTAGCTTGTCATGATGACAGATAACGCCATTTAAACGTTACCTTTTATCCTCATGTTGTCTTTTATGCTTTGGTTCCTCTCTAAGTGGAAAAATGCCCGGGTAATCCTCATCAAAAGACCTCTAAGAACGCAGGGTACAATCCGGAACACTGGAGGGTCATCGGTCTTGCATGAAGCATTATTCCGCCATCGGAAAAGCGGCGGGATAATGCATCCTCCATAAAATAAGGGAAGCCACAAAGGCAAAAAACTTTCTGCCAGATGAACAAATGGGATTTCGCCCAGACCACTCTTCAACATACCAAACGGTGAGGCTGAGTGACACCACCAAGGGGCAGAAAAAGTGTTCTTTGATGAGGTTCGTAACAGCCGCCCTACCGAACATGGAGCCATGCACCGCTTTACATTATCCAAGTCTGATAGTTCGATTCGCATCCACTGCATTCCGTGACGCATTGTTCCGTTAAATTTCATACGTTTGTCTTCAAGACTTTGTATATGTGTTCTATAATTTTGAATAAAGCTAGCGGGGGGACTAAAAATTTTTACATGGAAATTCTTGGAATGCGTCTTGAAAAAACTCACTGTATAGGTACTGTTCTCCAGTCAATATTTCACCATTCTCAATTGTCTTCATATTGTATTCCAGAGTGCTGTGGCTGGAAAAAATGAAACTTTATTGAGTGAAGCTCCAGCCAACTTTTTGTTTCCTCAGTTTTGATGATGATGTTGTGTTTAGCTGTAAATATTACTAACTCAGCGCCACATGGTACATTATACATCCGAACAAGAATATTCCATCCCTTTTTTGGGACCAAATGATAGTTTAATTTTTGGGTGCCACCGACAGTTCATTTAATCCGCACATTATCGACGGAATCTAATGTTGGTAGACATATAAACTAGCAGCTCATGCTGCAACTTGCTCTTCAGGAATGATGTGTAGCATTCCAGAAAACTTTCCAGACTCCAGTCTCCACTCAAGTAATTAATGGCCGCTCATTGGATATATAAATTATCTCGAATTATTCAACGTGAAACTATTGCAGAGTTACGTCGTAGAGGGCGATTTAAATTACACTTTATTATTCTGCTTGTAAACATTCAAAACTCGATGTCACCAGTGAAAAAAGTTCGCTTAGAAGTAATTTGAGTGATATGTGGAAGTTATCGAATTGATAATAATAATCATGGTTTTTCATTCATGGAAAAACAAACGTGGCAACAAATCACATAACTAGTCTTGTATTCTTCTTCACTCACTTTTTGAATACATCGGTAGTGATAGAGTAGAGTTTAAGAAGAACCAATGTCCACCTGTCTTGTATTTTTCTATCAACTACTAGTTGAAAAAAATAAATAACAAACTTCCGATTCAATAGTTTTCACAACGCGAATATTTATTTGATGTGAATGCGACTTATCGTCGTTCTAAGATGCAGATTGCCTAAGTCCATTTTTGATCAAAACAACGGTATTGGTACCATCTAGTTATTGACGTACTAACCCATAGTCTGACATTTGCCCAAATCCAAATCTGACCACAGAACACATATACAAAGTTTAGAACAAAAACGCAAATGGAGGGCGGGGCCTAAGTGAAAGCTTTGATTCGCATTCACGGAGAGGCGCTGATGTGCCTGAAGTTCGTTAGATCTCGAAAAGATGGCGGTATGTGGAATGCCACATGACAGCTTATTAGCTTGTCACCCTTTATCTTCATGTTGTCTTTCATGCTTTGATTCCTCTCTAAGTGAAAAAATGTCCTGGTAATCCTCATCAAAAAACCTATAAGAACGCAGAATACAACCCGGAATACTAGAGGCTCATCAATGTTCCAGCCGCCATCGGAAAAGTTCCGGAGAAATGCATCCTCCACAAAATAAGGAAAGTCACGATGGCAAAAAAATTTCTACCAGAAGAACAAATGGGATTTCGCCCAGTGTATTCTACAACAAATCAAACAGTGACGCTAAGTGATGACATCCTGAAAAGGTCGAACAAAGGGGAAGAAACAGAAGAAGTCTTCCTCGACGAGTTTCGTACTGCCCAGCCGTCCCACACTACATGGAGCCATGCACCGCTTCCCGAGACCTCCGGAGTGAGTGGCATTTTCTCATGGTCACCATCACACAGGGTCGGCGCCCCGCAGCGCAGAAAGGAAGCCCACACTGACCCCATCCCCTGATGGTTCTGGACATTCAAGAAAAACCGAAAAAACTACATCTTTTCCAAGTTTTTGTCTTTATTTAATAAATAAAGACATTTTCAACGTCAAAGTCAATGTCAGTGCTTTTATGTGAAGGGAACTGTATAATATATTACAGAAATCTTCAATAATACATTATCCAAGTCTGATAGTTCGATTCGCATCCACTTCATTCCGTGGCGCATTGTTCCGTAAAATTGTATACGTCAGTTTGTCTTCTAAACGTTGTATATGTGTTCTGTGAATCTGACGTATACGCGCCATAATTCCATAAAACGAATTCCGCCTAAGTCCATATTGTTCAAAATAAATACGCTTTTTGCCGAAGTCCCATATTATTTGTCATGAAGCCTGACTTGTAAACAAAACGTGGTTATAAAAATAGAATGTTATTAATTGTCCAGTAGTTACATTATAGATGCTAATTAATGATTGAATAACTTTTGTAATTTGATAAGTTTTCAAGCTGTTGTGGAGTTGGGCAATTTCTACTTCAAGTGTGTAATGAGTTTTTTAGCTCTACTGTAAAACTTACAATTTGTGAGTTAGGCAATTTGCATCTTAGAACGACGTTATGGTTTTTTACGTACCAATAGATCATGCCTCAAAGTCAAATGAAAAAATTACTGTCGTTGTTGAAAGAAAATAGCTGATAAAATGTAATTTTTTATCAAAAAATTTAATATGAATCTTAATTTCTCTAAATCAGCTATGAGTTGATGAATAAAACCATGTCCTTGAACTATTCCCTGATTAAAGTGACAACTCTGCAAACTTGCATTCTCTACTTCTTTCTGCGGTTCTTGAGTTATTAGAAAACAAACTTACAGATTTTTATTTTTATACGTGATACCAAACTATACCAAATAACGACTATGTTGCAAGATCTGCTTCTTCTGAAACATTTTTCCCACTGGTAGCTAGGTGAGAACGTCCGTATCTCTAATTCTACGCTCCATAGTGAGATTTAGGTTTTGATGGGGCGGTTTTTTCTTGATGCGGGCGTTTGAACCAAGACCCATTTCCAGCCTCGCAAGCATTTTCGTCGATCCTAATGGGTTAAGTTATGAGAAATGAATTTCATTATTCAAGTGTTTGGCGCGATATTTTGAATATGTAAATAATTAAAAAGCGTTTTCAGGTATTCTCTCGTATATTTTGAATTTATTAGAAATTGATTCAGTTTTTTGTTATTTATTTACAGCTCAAGAGTAAATGAATAATGTAAATAGTCTGAAAATTATTTTTTGTCAGTAGTCTTCCGATAGAGTTTACACTCATAACTTGAAATTTTACGTTATCAACCCCAACAACTGCGTGTCGTTTCGTCATATTCCTCCATTACTTATCATTAATTATTTGTCGCAACAGGCATTATCAAAAAATACACCTCCTACATCTTCTCTTCCCAAATTTCTATTTACATATATGCATCATTTAAAAAATTGAAAATTGATCCATCTTTTCTTGTATTGGTACTTCGAAACATTTTTTGCACAGTCGAATGGTGAATTCTGCAAAATGTATTTATATCTGATTCTCTCTCAACCATCTCAGTGTTGAAGAACGAAGAATCTTTCATCATTTTAACAATTCAGTCTACCAAGTATAAACAGAGCAAACCAAAACAAACTATTACGTGATCGCTGTCAACCAGTAGTTCTTGCTTACAATTTACCCCCATGACGGAACCCATTAGGATGGACGAAAAGACATCATGCGCTATGGACGGCAGGGGGCAGTTCTAATTTCATATTTTTTGCACTTCTCTTATTTTAATAATTGAGGAGTGACTGATCAAAACGTATTATGTCACCCGAAACAAAATTTTCAATAACGACCGGCTGAAAACAAAGTCGTTTAGCAAAATGTGTGTGTAGAATCGAATACATACAGGGTTCGCCAAAGTAAGTGACCTATTAGAATATTTCGGGAAATAAAGCGATTGGGATTCTGAAAATTTGTAGGGAGAAATTTTCGGAGATGCTCTTTTCAAATGAAATAATAGTGACATTATACCGGAACTAGTAGTCAACTCGCTTGCTTCAAATGGAACACCCTATATATTATAACATTTTTGGATTCTACGTAAAATTCCAGGCAGATCTGATGCATGATGTCCTATACCTAAGTATAAGCGTTTTTGAAATATTTGAGTTTTTATGTCAATAATGACGTTTGTAGGTTCCTATTTAAATGTAAACATTTCGTATAAGAAAGCCTTTATTGTTGCGCAGATGTCTGGAAATAACCGAATCGGTTATTAGCCGATAACGTGTTACGTTATCTACGCAGCCTTAACGTTCGCTTAATAACCGTCGGTTATTTTCTCATGTCATATTGATATACAGTATTATTTAATTATTACATACAAATCGTGAAACATACAAAGTACAATTTAAATTGTTAAAAAATGACTACAGTTGCACTGGAATTGTAAGATTCTTGTCTTTTTATCAAATATCCTACAGAAACTGATCCTATATTTTACAGCTTGGCAACAGTGTAATTGATGTTGATGGAGATCAGCTGTTTATCATTCCAGTCTGTGTTTTGCCCATGATACTCGGGAATTTGCCTGAGTTACATTTATTTCAACCTCGAAGTGGAAGTGACAGATTTCCGCTTGTCAAACGGGAATTATGTACTACATTGACTTTGTCGTAAAAGTAACTTTGAACACAAATTCAATGTGGATGGTAGCATATTATTATGATTCTCGTTAGCCAAGCGGACGTGAAATAAGATGTTAACCTTACATTGGGTCGTCTGAATCTGGTCCAATTTGGACCAAAATATCTTCCATATTTCATAATTCGTGCTGCTCTGCTAGGAATTTGGCGAAAATATCACAAAATCAAAATCAAAACATCAAAAACCAAAAACACAACAAATCTGATCACTATGATGACAGATGACATGGTGATGACACAACGTCAAACGTTAAATACGAGTTTCAAAATCTCTTTTTTGTGTCCTCTCCGTTATTAATGTTTTGTTTTCTGCGCATGCTTAGTATTGCGGGATACGTTAATAATGTTGAAATTAATAAGGGGTTCAAAAACTCCCTATCAGGGAGTTTTTGAAGCTCTTATTTGACCCGTTATTAACGTTGCCGGTTATTCTGCGCATGCGCGGAGGTCTGGAAATAACCGGATCGGTTATTAACCGATAACGTGTTACTTTATCTACGGAACCTTAACGTTCGCTTAATAACCGTCGGTTATTTTTCTCATGTTGTCATATTGATATACAGTATATTATTGAATTATTGAACAAAAATCGTGAAACATACAAAGTACAATTTAAATTGTGAAAAATAACTACAGTTGCACTGGAATTGTGAGATTATTGGCTTTTTATTGAATAATTCAACAGAAATTGATCCTAGGTTTCACAGCTTGGCAACAGTGTAATTGATGTGAGTGATCTGTTTATCATTCCATTCCAGTCGGTGTGTTGCCGTAGTAATGTATGGTTCACATTCAATTTCATTTCGAAGTGGAATTATCAAATTTCCGCTTGGCAAACGGGAACCATATGCTACCATGTACAAGTTATTTGCGCTCAAAGTCCTGCTTACGTCAAATACATTGTGGATGGTAGCATATGGTTCCTGTTTGCCAAACGGAAATTTGACAGTTCCACTTCGAAATGACATTCAATGTAAACCAGGCATTACACTCAATTTGTAAATGTAAGTGACAGATTTCCGCTTGCCAAACAGGAATCATATGCTACCATTCACATTGAAATTGGCGTAAAAGTGACTTTGAACACAAATACAATGAGAATGGTAGCATATGATGCCCGTTTGCCAAGCGGAAATCTGTCACTTCCACTTTGAAGTATAAAATTGAATGTAAGCCTTACATCTGGTAGTCTTTACAATTCGGACAAAAATATCTTTCATATTTGGTGTATTTCGTGCTCATTCGTGCTGCTCTGCTAGGAATTTGGCAAAAATATCACTAGATCAAAGACTTGAACACAACAAATCAGATTACTATGATGACAGTGATGACTCAAACGTCAAATGTTAAATACTAGTTTCAAAATCTCTTTTTTGTAGCCTCTTCGTTATTAATGTTTTGTTTTCTGCGCATGCTCAGTATAGTGGGATACGTTAATTACGTTGAAATTAACAAGGGGTTCAAAAACTCCGTATTATTGTCCACTCCAAAAATTCTTATTTTTATTTTTTTTTTAATAAGATAACATTTTTAAAATTGGTGGTTTTCATTTGAAAAAATTGATTTTTGGCAGTTTTCTGAATTTAATGTTTGCATGAACATGGAAAATACACATAGATTCAAAAGTTCCCCATCAGCAATGTGTTAAAACTTGGATCCTGCATCAGTCATCAAAAAAGTAATTGTGAATTTGCAAACTTCAATCCATTTGTCAGTTTTCACGTGTCCTTCCAAAAAATTGTTTAGTGTTAAAAAAATACACTTTTCAAAACTTTTTTCTGTGTAGTTTTTGATAAATATGGCTAGCACCATTCGAAAAAGGGGCAAAAATTATGCACTTCCTGAAAATTTCACAATATGAACAAAGGAAAGTCTAGCAATAAAATTTTGAACTTGGTAAAATTGACTAATGTTTGCCAATTTTTGAAGAAATCACGAAAAATTGATGATTTTTGCCAAGTTCACAATTTCATAGCTAGACTTTCCTTTGTTCAATAATTATTATTGAAAAGACAGCGCAAACAACGGTTACGTTGTATCCCGCAAATTTTATGAAATCGACTTTTTCATGGAATGATATTGTATGGTACCAAGAGCAACTGTCTAACAGATAAAATCTCGTCCTTTTTCAAAATTCTTCCTCCAATAATAGTAGATTATACCATTAGTCAATAATGGTAGTTATTAATCCAATGGATAGTTACGACCTCGAGGAAGTAACATCCCGAGGGATTAATAGCCGTTATTGCGAGTAGCATACTCTACTTTATTCACGACTTATTTATTTATTTGAGATTTTCAACGCCATTTCAATCCGTCAAACACAAAATATTTTATTCACGACTTAAATTAGTGTAAGTTTTATACTTGTGGTTTTTGCAGTATAATGCCAAACATTATTCAATAACAACTGTTGCGAAGGTACAATGGATCAGAAAACCACGATTATGTCACTTGCGGACCAATCACAAAATTTCCTTAGATAATAAATCATCGGCGACCCTTCAATTATTGTGAAATTTTCAGAAAGTACATATTTTTTGCCCCTTTTTCTAATGGTGCTAGCTATTTTTTATCAAGTACTACACAGAAAAAAGTTTTGAAAAATGTTTTTTTTTTACGAAAAAAGAACACTAAACAGTTTTTTGGAAAAAATCGCTAGGACAAGTAAACTGACAAATGGATTGAAGTTTGCAAATGCACCATTACTTTTTTGATGACTGATGGAGGATCCAAGTTTCAACAGATTCTACGCTGATGCGAAACTTTTGAATCTATGTGTAGTTGAATCCAAATCAAAAGTACCTTAAGTTTTCATAAAAAAAAAACATTCTTGTGCTGAATGCGTTTTGCACCATATTGGAGAAAATTGTTTTTTATGCGTTTTGTGCTTCGAAATGTCCAATATTTTTAAAAATGAATGAAAAGAATCTATGTTTATATTTAAGAATAAGGGGTATAATGAGGTATTGAATGACAAAAATAAAAAAATAGAAATCATGTATAAATGAAAGTTTGTAAAAAGAAAAATCTGCTAACCACAATCTCTGAAGTATATCCATCAATTATTATTGATGTTATAAGGTTGATTAGCTGAGTTATGTAGATTGGTACGCATATATTGTGTCTTTATGGTGGCAAAACCACATCAAATTCGATTTTTTTTTTCAATTCTGGACAAAACGCATTATGATGATATGTTAGTACCTCATTTTCAAATATCTAATCTGTCGATAAACACTATCATTTATTTCGTTTATTTTGTTGTTTTTTTTTACATTATTGATGTACACTTGACTGTACATACCATTTTTTTTTCTTATAGACCTTGGGTAAAGTAGGACACGTACAACAAATCTATAATGACAACGATCTCAAAGTGGAGGTCTGCAATACAACATGGACCTACAATCCACTTGCTGTTACCAAATTAGCTAGTAAGGATGGTACAATGCATGGTGAGTGCTAAGTGGACAAAAAATCAAACATGGTTTTTTTTATTTTAATTTCTATTCCATCAAACTCTAATAAATCTTTGTTCAAGTAAATAAACCAAAATATACTTTATTGACATTGAGCAAGTTAGTTGACATTATTCATTTTCAAAGTTGAAGCAATATATTATTCAAAAACGACAATTTGCACAGTTTTTGAAAATAGAAATTTATTTATTATACTGCTTATTTCAAATTTTAGGCACCACTTCTGGAGAACGTCTAAGCGCTCTATTGAAGAAGTTATTTGAAACACACGTATCTGGGGACGTTAATGAAGAATTGGTGAAGTCTGCTGCAAATGGAGATGCTCAGAAATGTGAAGAAGTGTTGAAACAAAGTGCTGCTGGTGCTGGAATTGGTCCAGATGTAAATGGGGTGTTCGCAGGTGAGAATTACTTTTAGTTTATTTATAATGTCCTACTAAGTCCCAAAATATCTGAAGTTTTCCAGCGAAAAAGTTAAATAATTAGGGCTATTCTCATTACTTTTCAAAAATGATGAGTCGTTGATGATGATGATATATTTTAATAATTGATGCGAGTCTGTCTTGTATCGTGACTCTACTATGAAACATTTCATCCAAACACAATTCCGGTGTAAAGCAAAAAATGCATTTTTCGAACTCAATTTTTCAATATTTAAAAAAAAATTGTTAGCTTGGCAACACTAACCTTCACACGATGAAAACATCGGCAAAAGATTATCCTCAAAAATCTTGATATGTATGTTGAGAGGTGTAACATAATTTCAAAATCGCTTTATCTCGAAAACTGTGAGGTCTATTGAAGTTTAGGAGAAATACCTTTTCTTTGTAAAAATCTCAACATTTTCAGATTTTGAGGTTGAAATTAAAAAAATTACACAAGCAAAAATACGTGGGTCCCCATTTCACACACGTAAAAAATTAAGTGAATATGTGAAACTTCGTAATTTTTCCACGAGGGGCTCCAGAAATATTTACGAAAACCATCATTAGAGACTCGTTTTGCAGCCCAATCACATTTTGTTTTTGTTTTGCATTTGACACGCGATGTTGCGACGTTTGCATCGTTCAAACTAATATTAAACAGAGATCACAGGTTACAACAATCTCTATCTATCAAGATTACACATGCTAAACGATTTTAGTTCGACTTCTACAGAATTTTCTATGTAAAGAAAGTACCTTTTTCAACGAAATCATTTCAAGACTGACAACCATGGTTTCTTTGACAATGTTTATGTTATGTTATTTCATTTCATTTGCGATAAAATCTATACAATTCCACCGTCCATGAAGAAGCTCCACAAACACAGCACTTTTTTGGCATAGATGCAACACAATATCTTCAGCTCGATAACAAATGACACCATTTTCAACTGGAAAATGACACTGAACGCATCTATCAACGTTATGGCAACGCATTTCAAATGATGTCCGTCGTTTCCGTTGTTCCTTTTATCAACTTTTAAGTGTAAAAGAGCAAGGGAAATCATTCGAGAATTCAACGACAAGTAATGATAGCAAGGCGACGATATTTTAGAAATCAAGGTTGAAGTTATGCCTGAGTTACATTCAATCTAATTTCGAAGTGGAACTGTCAAATTTCCGGTTGGCAAACGCGAATCATATGCTACCATCCACATTGAATGTTGCGTAGGCGTGACTTTGACAACCTTGACGACTTCAATCTAAAATTTTGAACTGTCACTGTACTTCAAAAAAAAAATGTACTGTGAACGTGTAACATGCTTTTTCAGGAATCAGATGTTTTCTACGTCACATGGAATCGATCTGTAGCGATGAAAAAAATACCACACTCTCCTTGAATATTGAAGAGAAATACATTTATTCGATGATAGTGAACTTAAAGTGATTGTTATTGAATTGGTGACAGAAAATCTGGTGAGAGGTATTTCAAGGAAGTAAATATGGCAAACAAGCAGCCTGCTTTTTCCCTCTCTCCCCATGTTTACATTGACATGTTCGACTCGCACAACAATGTTTGTTTATGCTTCTAGTCGTTCAATGTTCGAAAGTTTTTTGTCCGACCGATTGTTTCTCAAACTACGCTACACATGACCTATCGTATTCAATGAAGGCTGAGAGCCAATTTTTAAAGAAAACAGCAATACACCTCAGCGTGTTTGGTTTTCTTAGTCTGCACCCCAGCAATAAAACATTCAATATTTTCATCGTAGTATTGATCAACCATCTCATTATGAGAATGAGAACAGATTATTTATTTGAATTTGATTCGCCAAAATCGGTTTCTTTTTTGTTGTTTTGAATTTTTATCTATTCAGAAAGAAGTAGAAAAGTGATGAGGTTATGAATGCACATGGAGTTGATCTGCAACCAATTATACAGTTGGTTGCATATCCTTGCATCAAGCCGGTAGTGTTGCCATATGGTAACTGATGACTGTTATGCGCTGCTGCGGGGAATTTCAAAATGGATAAATGTTAAACATTTCTTTCAGTAACAATATTTACACCTAGTTGCCTCAATATGCTGCACCCTACATTATGGTTTAACAAATTTGAGTATACAGGGTGTTTCAGAATAACATGCTAATAATAAAGGGGGTGATTCTTGGGCTCATTTTAAGAAAAAAAATTCATATGAACGTATGTCCCAAACGCCTTAACTTTTTTCCCAAAAAATATGCAAACCAAAACCCGCATGGACGGCACTGGTCAGAATAATTAAATTGTTGGTGCATCAAAGAATGAGTATTAATGCCTAAAATACATGACTCAAATTTCATAAAGATATCTACAGTAATGACAAAGTTATTGTAAAAAAAGTATCTATTTTTTAAAACTTTGACACCCTGTATCTCAAAAGTTAAGGCGTTTAGGACATACGTTCATATGAATTTTTTTTCTTAAAATGAGCCCAAGAATCACCCCCTTTATTATTAGAATGTTATTCTGAAACACCCTGTATACCATAATTACCATAGTAACTCGTTAGCCATGAGAGATACAACCTTGTTTGAAAAAAGGCAAAATTGCGCAATTTGAATCTCAAAAAATGCCGCTTCGAAACTCGAAAATTCCGAAGACTTCTGAAGATATCCGTCAATAACTGAAATCCTCTTTTCGTTAGTCCTGAATTAATTCGGAAAGAAAACGAAAGACACATTTTCATGGCCACTTTGTCTGCTTTTAAAGATGGAATGTTCGAAATTTATATCCGACGTTTCGACATCCCGCAACCATCATCAAATTTTTTTTTTCAAATACGAACAAAACTTTTTTAATTTATTCTCAGATGAGTCTTCGCTCCTCAAACATAATGAGGCATCATACTTTACTTTTTCCTGTTTAATTTTTTTTGTCACAACTTTTTCAAGCTTCTCTATTTAAGCTCAAAAAGTCAAAAGTTACTATTGTTACCATGACTACTCGCGACGCATTCAGAAAGGATCAAAAACTTTTGATTTTGATAACTTTCATATTAACTTTCTGCATTATTTCAAAATGGCAAGCGTGTCATATCATTATTTTCAGGAAGCAGAGTTATTCAAAAATTAATTGAAAAGTTGAGTTCGTATTTGAAAAAAATGTTGATGATAATTGCGAGAATTGGGAACGTCGAATATCAATTTCGACCATGCTATCTTGAAGAGTAGCACAAGTGGTCATGAAAATTGTCATTCGTTTTCAATTATCTCTTCAAAACATTTCAGGGCAAAATAAAGAATTTCGAAAAAAATCGTTCGTATTTCGTATCCCCGGAAGTCTTCGGAATTTTCCAAGTTTCAGAGCGGAGGAGATTGAAATTGCGCAACATTGCCTCCATTCAACCGACGTTGTATCTCTTATGGTTAACGTGTTACCAATACTATATACTGTGGGCCAAATTAAGTTAGAACATAATTTGATCTTCGATTACTTTTTTGTTTGATTATGGATGGATATATTGGTCATATGTTCGTATTTTGGCCAGGACCGGACTAACGACGTTTCTATGAAATTGGAGAATTCAAGCTTCTTGCAAAAACGATCTGCGCTAATTACTGACCGACTGATATATCTTTCGAGAAGGGCATTTGTGGGAAAAGGTATCATGAAAAAAATCAATATTTTATGATTATAACCTGAGAAACGATGTTTTTTTTGAATGATTTCCTAATTTGGCCCACAGTGTTTACTCGAATTTGTTACACACATTTATATTTTTCATATGTACTTACCAGTTATTTTGTTGAAATGTTATCATGGTACCAATTAAGTATTCCAAAGGTACTCGTCCTTTTAATATAATTCTACATTTCACTGTCTTGTCGATCCATTTTGCGCAAATATTAGGTAATAATAATAACTCTAAAAGTGAAACTGGTTTTAGTAAAGACCTGGATTTTAGTAACGTGTATAAGTTGAAAGCCTTTTTAAGCTGATATCCCTATACTCAGTTACCATGCAACCGATGTCACTAGAATAATTTAGTTTGGCTTAAATGTGCTTCAAACGGAATTTTATGTGCAGGTATGCTGCAGCAGACCCACGGTGAATAATTATTGCAAACTCAAAAAAATACAGGCTTATTGTATGGTATACAACATTTAAAGACCACTTGCTTGTTCTATCCGACATGATTTAATTATAGAGCTATAAAATTAATTAATGATGATGATCTGATTTAAACTTGATTTACGAGAATATGTAGAACATTTTTTCGCTGTCATCAGTATGTATCTCAATTTGGAAATATCCTTCAACGCGTAGCTATCAAATCAGTATCCCAATTTTCTATTAAAGATATTCGCGTAGGTGTATCGCTAATCTTACTTTACACTTACATTACACTTTATTGTATGTTTGGATGAATGAGAATGAGAATACTACTCTAAATTATTGGTTTGGCTATAGACAACGAAAACATCGAGACAATTAAGAAACTGATCCTTAAAAATCCTAATCTTTAGAATGCGGAAAAAACGCCATCCGGGGTGGACTTGTATAGGCCAATAGCACCGTTGAGTTTTATTTCTAAAGCGACAGAAATGGTTATCGTTATCGCCATTGTCAATCAAATCTCGAGAGAAATAATTCAGCTCAACCGTCTGCTTTCAGAGTACAATATAAAGTGGTACAGGAGTCTATGGTGATGGTGGCCTTTTTAGTGGGGCCGCGCTTATATACAATATTTTGTCCTATGTCCAAATTAAAATAAGATCTAAAGCTAACTTTATATCGGACAGTGATAAGCCCCCCTATAACTTATGACTGTCCTGTATGGTCTGACACCCAATTTGTGAGCCTGCAAAGGACGCGAAATCAGTATATACGTGCAGGCCAAGGAGGACTCCAATTATGGACTGGAGAATGTTGTAGAAATGGCAGAACGTTTCAACCGCTTTAAAATAGGGAATTCACCCTTTACTGATAATTAAATCAACACCAGACCATACTAGACATTTACATAATGTCATACATCGACCTATTTATAAAAGACAGTCTTTCATGACGATGGATGTTGTGACATTTTTGAAATTTAAATCCTCTAGAACATGGTATTGGTTCTTAACATTTTACCAAAAATATCTATCTAAGTATTCAATTATAAGGTTTTTCAATTTGTTTTCCTCACGATAAGCTCGTTACACTCACTATACATACATATTTGGTTTTACTTTTGATAGTTTGCAATAATACTTCAGGTACTGGCTATTATGTTCGGTTTTCAGGGAACTGTTAAAATTGTAAATAAGTTATTATTCATCCTTATCTCCATGTATCAATTGAACTGGGTGTCCCACTAAGAATGGCTCTCGGCTGTATCTCGGAGAGTATTTGCCGTATGACCTGCGAAAAAAAATGGATTGACAAAGAGGCCATGAGAAATTGCTAGGAATTATGTTCAAGTTATAGAACGGCCGCTAAGGGAGCAACCGATATGGCCAATCAGAAAATGGGATTTTCACAATATTTTGCCTAAAAGTTGCTGAAGATTATGATGCCATTATTCAAAATACCCTTTATTTTGAATAATGGCATCATAATCTTCAGCAACTTTTAGATTTTTTTTGTCTGAATCATTTTGCCCCAACTGCCAAAATAAAGTGTTGGGGAAGGTTAGGTTTGTTTTTATTCAAATGTTGATATCTCTGGATTTGGGAATCGGAATCAAACGAACAAGGTTTCATTTAAAAGACCGTTGCCATTCTATATTCTGCCTTATGAACAATGATAACATGCATTTGACAGAAGACTCTAGGAGGCGCTGCAATTGCCACAGCATGTGTGATTTTGGATGATAGTAAAGATAAATAGAATCTTGAAAAGTCAGCAAAACCGCATCTTGACATCTTTTTCCAAACCGAAGATATTGGCAAACATTTACTTTTATTTTCGAAAAAGCGGTATAACACGTTAAGCGGTAGAGATCATGAAACATTTTATGAGAAAAAGTTGTTCAACCTTTGATTCTCTAAAACTTTTATTTAGGTAATTTTCTTGTAAAAAATGTTTTTAAAACCACCCTTGTTGCCAGCGGAATTTTGTCATTTTGATGCGCAGTAAACGAGTTACAGTAAGTACGATGAGCTGTCAAAAAATGTATAAGGCAAAGTTGCTCGGTCTTTGGGTCTCTATAATTTGCTCTACAAAAATGTTCCAGAAACTACCCCTAAAGAGCAAAACGGACCAGAAGATGGAGTCAGACCTTGATGAAAGTTTAAGAGACTCAAAAGCTGAACTTCATGGTCGCTACCGCTTAACGACTTACACCGCTTTTTTTTTGTCAAAAATAGTAAATTTTTGCCATTATCTTCGGTTTGGAAAAAGTTATAAAGATGCTATTTGGGTGACTTTTCAAGCTTATATTCCTCTTCAGTATCATCCAATACTGTTACATCTGGAAAATCACGCAATTTTTGTAGAGTTGTGAGACAGCGCCTCCTAGCGTCTTCTGTTAAATGCATATTATTATTGCTCAAAAATTAGAATGTAGATGGTTCAAGAAATCTCGAAATCAAAGTCTTAATCGTCATCAAATTTCAATAAAATGGTTTTGCCCATCCGGGCATCATTAGACCTAACTAAAGTCAATGTCTTCCTAAACCCCTTTTTATACACCATTCGTATTCAATGTCTTTTTAAAACCCGTTTATATACCATTCGAGAATCTTGTTTCTTTTTTTATTAGGGTTTTTTTTGTACTTTTTCATGTCCTTTTGTTTTTTTTAACTAACTTCAAGGTCTGATGATGCTCGGATGGGCGAAACACATGTCACCATTTAATTAAAAATTTAACTACAAAGTCTCTGAGTAAAAAATGGACTTCTTCTTTGTAGTAGAACATAGAGTAAGGAACGCTCTTTCAAACGAGACCTTGTTCATTTGATTCCGATTTCCCATTATTGACATTCGGATAAAACCCATCAACAAAGTGTTTGGACAGTTAGGGCAAAATGGTTCAAATAAAAAAAATCCGGAATCATTATACCCTTTATCTCGGCAAAATTTCGTAAAAATCCCATTGTTTGATTGGCCATGGCCTGGAACAGTACGTCGGGTAATGTAGTGATTTGAATGTAATAGGTAATAATATGTTTTGGAAGTTTTTTAATATGACTATCTAGAGTTGGCTCCGGAAGAGATGATTTTTTTAGTAGTAGATCATTGGAAGTAGGTCGCGAAGGCGATCGATTTCTAGAGTTTTAAATCATGAAATTTGGTGCACCGCATTAACCTAATCAGAATTTGAGTTCAGATATTCGCAATTTTAATCAAACAATCTCGTTTTTGTATGGTATTATGTATGGAAATACCTGGAAGTTTTTTCAGTTAAGAAGTCTCTGTATCGCTCGCATTGGAGTAGACTTTTTTCTGTTGAGGAAGATTCATAACTATTGATGATACATTGAGTGAACGTTTTCGTAGATGTTGACCATTTTGCCAATATCAAGAAGTATCAAACTTGATCATCCTACAAATCGAAACAGAAAAGTCATCTTATTCATTTGCGGTGTCTCCAAGGTCTTATCGGATTTTTCAAATAGAAGATTCTTCATTCAACCAAGCCATATCCACGATTTGGTGAGGTATCAGGTGTCGAAGGGTAAAAAATTACAGGCCAAAAAAAAAAAATTTCAAGTTTGTACCGAAGTTATCAAATGACTCTTATTTAATGATGCATAAGATCTCAGACAATATCCGCTTGATTGTGTAAACGAAAGACTGATTACCCACGGCACTTGCTACTAATGTACGTGAATGGTGCATGGAAACTATCACAGGCCTTCAAGGAAATTTAATAATGGACCATATTGGGAGAGAATTTATTAGAGGGACTCTCTCAAATTCGCGGAAATCTCTTCTATCATGGTATTTCCGTACCCATATTCACTCACACTTTTCATTCATTATTTTCCAGGCCATACTGCCCTTCAAGCAGCCTCTCAAAATGGTCATCTGGAAGTGATAACAGTTCTTCTACGATTCCATGCTGACGTCGAAATCGAAGACAAAGATGGTGACCGCGCCGTCCACCATGCAGCCTTTGGTGATGAACCTGCTGTTGTCCAGCTATTGGCACATGCTGGTGCGGATTTGAATGCCCGCAATAAACGCAGACAAACCGCTTTGCATATTGGTGTTAATAAGGGACATATCGGAGTTGTCAAGATGTTGCTGGATTTGCAGTGTCATCCTAGTTTGCAGGTAAGTGAAAAAATGCATGGGGTGGGGAATATTTCCGGATTTAGATGAAACGAATCCTCTGTTTTGGAAGTTTATCTTATCTATTTTTAGACTTATGAATACATGTCAGTTGTTTTCAGTTGTGCGAGAGAATAAATTGAGTTAAATTTCGTGGAAAACTGGCAGCTCCGTTTTATCGTCATGTTTATTTAGTAGATGCGAGAGTGAAAATAAGTGGTTGAAAATCTTGGATTGGAATACACTGAGAGATTTTCTCGATTTTGATCAATGGAAGTTTTCCGTCGTTTTGTAAGTTCATTTTTGAAACTTGGTCAGGTTTGATGAGCAATCCGAGGTTTTCATTTGAGGAGTATAATTTTACATCCGTATTGTGCGAAAATAGTTTACAAGTGGGAAGATATTTTATGTTTTCAGCGGCGAATCTACGGGGGGGGGGGTAGGGGCACAGGCACCTTATGATCAATAAGAACATTTTTAAAAATTGAGAAAAATACAAGTTTTTTTCTCACTGGTTCTATCGGTTTTTTGGTCTGCTGAATCCGGATCTGAGGTTTGCCACCCCGACAGGCATCAGCTTCACAACGAAAACTGCAGAAAACCTCAAAGTTTCGGCACTTTTTTTAGTTGTTTAAGTATAACTCGTAAACTAAGCGTTTTTTGATGATAACTAAAACCAAATTAGAGTAGACAAAATTTACAAATACGTATAATTACCTTAAACTCTGGACATTTATTCGCGTCGAAAGATCGTGTAAAAAAATGGTATCTATTGACTTTCCGCCAAAAAGTTCGCACTTTATACATTTTCAAAATTAATTATTTCATCACTACCTAACTACCTGGTATGTCCTGGTTACATCTAAGGAATTGGCAAACGTGAGTGAGATCCATATAAACTCATTTATTTCATTCTTAACATTTTTTTTTTCAAAAGTGACAAAAGGGTCCTTAACTAATTTTTGAAAAAAAATTGCCAGGACACTTGAACTGACAAATGGATTGAAGTTCTCAAATGCACCAGTACTCCTTGATCACTGATGCAGAATCAAAGTTTCATTACATTTTAGGCATATGTGCTTTGATCTGATCATGAGCTTTATAGAATATACTTGGAATTTTGAGTAGAATCGAAATATCCAATAATATACAGGGCTTTTCATTAAAAAAAAAAAATCAAATATAATTCAGGTTAATATCTCGGAAAATCGATAGTCTTTTATTTAATTTTTCAAACAGGAAAAAACTTGGTAGATAACAATACAATCTGATATTTATTTTGGTTTCAGTACAGCTGTTTGAATTGTTATCAAAGATAATGAAACCCGGTACAGGGTGTCCCAAACTGGACGCGTTCTTATGGAAACACCCCTCATTTGAAGATAAAGAAAATTGATTTTGGTGAAAACTTTCTACGGAGAAAAGTCCGTCATAGAATCCATTGCAGTAAACAGTTTAGATGATTTTTTAGATAGTTTCAGTTCCCATAGGGACGCGTCTAGTTTGGGACATCTAAAAACGTATCTAAATCCCCTGATAAAAAACTGCATATTGCGATGGATTCTACGACAAAAGTGCCTCAAGAAAGTTTTTACCAAAATCAATTATCTTTATTGATAAAAAAGTTTGTTTTCGCCAGTGGGTTTACCATTAAATTTGAATTCCGGACACCTCACTTTATTTTCTTCTATATCTTCAAATAAGGGATGTTCCCATAAGAACGCATCCAGTTTGGGACTGCTTGTAAATAATATCATCCTTGATCAGACATCTTTTTTCCATTATTGGCGCAAAAATTCATTTTGGTATGTCTAAACACATCTTATAGAAAAACAAAATGTGCCAATTAGAACAAATCAATATTTGGCATATAACTTGCCGAAACTTTTGATGTGTCATTTTTCCTAATTTGATCGAATACATTTTATAAGCCTTTAATATGCGAAAAATTTAATTTCACAAAAACAAGCATTTAACATGCAGAATTATGCAAGTGCGTGAATAGCTTTTTTTCTGGAGGGGGGTGATGGAGTTTTGGACCCGGTAGTGTCTATCAACAAAATCTTGACACATTGCAGACAGCACAAAGATGTCCAATATCTGAACAAAGAACGGACATATCTAGACGTTTGGACGTCCATTGAACGTTCTTATACTATACAAATCACACACTATTGGACGATAGATGGACGACTATTTTTAGGCTCTACTTGTATCAAACATGTACTTTCTGTTAGTTCTGGACCATGAATGGACATAGAATAGGCCATATTATGTACACACAACACTCTACATGCAATGAGCAATGTGAAAATTGGGAAACTGTTGACAACAGCGCTTCATGGCGGGGCAGATTTGTGGACCAAAACTAACATCGAATTTGGATTCTTCGTCTAAAAAAAACAGGGGTTTTTGAAGGTTTTGTAGGGTTTGGGTAACTCTGGGTTAGTGCGACGCCTGTCGAGGTGGAAAATCTCGGATTTGGATTCAGCAGATAAAAAACCGATAGAACCAGTGAGAAAAAAAAACTTTTTTTTTCTGGAAACGCCGGATCTGAACCTTGGATAATAAATATTTTTTTCGAAAGGGACTCATCTTTGCAACTCAACCCTGGGCCAAAATAATTTTTCGGCTATGAATATTGAAGCCCCTTCCTTGACTCCAGCCTAAATTCGACACTGTTTGTTTTGAAGTACCGTACCACTCAATATTTTTTGTTATGTGTACACATAGATACATAATACAGTGTGACCCATTTGTTTTCGGGTCATACCGAAAAAAAGTCATTTAATTGACCGATTTGGCTCGCTTTTTCTCACAGAAAATGACCTTGCTCATACAAAATTAAAGGACTACTTTGCCAGTTCTCAAGAGCCAAATTTTGACAAACCACATTTGCGATTTTTTTTAGAAAAAATCTATGCACGCCACTGGATTCGACATCCTTCAAAACGGGCCTATACCAAATTTTACCGGCAAACAAATTATTAATATTCAATTTTTATTTTTGATCCGCGCCTGTGATGAAATCACTTTATAGTGGATAAATATCGAATATATTTTTCAATATTCGCAAAAGAAATGATAGGTGTATTGAAGAATATGGTGGCTTCGTGGAAATTACTAGAATTTAGTTGTTTTTTCCATGACCAAAAATGTGAAGTTTTGAAAACAAATAAATAATCTATTTCTATCTACTAAATAAACTGCTCGCCATAATAATAGCAATTTTTTTTCCCCCATTCAATGAGCTGTAACTTTGAAACGAATAAACGGATTATGTCGAGTGGTTTTTGCGCTTTGAAGATCGGCTTTCGTACATTGGACTGACTTTTGTAGATTTTGTGTGAGATGAGGTTTTCTATGATATACAGGGTGCGGAAGAAAGTGATGTAGTTTTTTAAAATTCCAGGATACTGCCATTTTGCTCGGGTCCCTAAAACAAATGGGCCACACTGTATACAGTGTGTCCAAGAGGTCTATCATGGGGATCTTGGAAACCAAAATCGATTTCAATTTTATTTATTTTTTCACGTTATCCAAAGAGATATGGAAAAACAAAAGACAATACGACGTTTCGTTTCGGAGAAACCATCATCAACTTTCTTTTTTTTATATAGCGCATAAAAAAGTATACCCTGTATTATATAGCATAATACATTCTTACGAATACAACGATGTATGACACAATATGATTCTGAAATATTTAAATTGGAAAAAAATGGCAGATTTCGTTTTTTTAGGCATATCTCGGGAACTATTCGGAATTTTAAAACTTTTCAAACGGCATATTGTTAGACTTAAAAATGCGCAACTTTTCTGTAATTCAACCATATTCGTATCTCTTATGGTTTCCATGATCCCCATGATCTTGGACACACTGTATATTCTCATCAATTCCAACTGTTGCGAAATGCAACTTTCTCGCCAACCGATTCTTTATTATTTCGAAAACATTCAGTATGAGTTTCTCTGCTTGAAAACGAGAAGAAAAGTTAGTATGAACATGTGTCCAGAAATGCTCCGTTTCAGAGTTATAGGATGTTGAAGTTTTATTTTTGTTTTTTATGAATAATATTTGAAGTTATGATGATATTTTGATGCACATTGGTATTTGGTGATCTTTTTGACATTCCAGATTTTTGAATCATTTTTACATAAAGTATAATAATTGCAGAAAGTCGCTACGAGCTACTTTTCTTGGAATATTTGGATTCGAAATAATCAATACATATGATTTTGAAATGATGTTGAAGGTAACCTGGTTGAGTTATAAAATATTTGATCTCATACTGTGCTGTAAAGTATCATTTATCGGACTCAAAACCAGTCCAGTGAACGACACTTTATATCATCATACTCTATTAAAGATTTACTTTACTAGTCCGCTAAATGACACTTTGCATCATCAGAGACTGTGAAATTGGATTAGAAGAATACATAATTTGACTAACTTTGGAAGTGGTAGCATGGTTTGGCTGGCGCCATCTCATGGTAAGAATGTGAGACGGACCGCCACCACCGCCCTCTCAATGTGTGCTTTGACAATAAGAAATCACTTTTCCTCTTAAATCGATGGAAAAATGGTCACAATATGAAATGGAATATTGTACGATACACAGCCGTTGAATGTCATTAAACTCGTCTAGAATCATCTCGACTCGTGATTTGAAATCCATTTTCCAGCTCAGTTACTATTAATTTACGTATCTTTGCTTCATATTTTTTGGTGAAAGAAGGAAAAATCAACTACTGAGTAACTTGAACAATAATTATTATTTGAAGAAGAAATTCATACAAAAACAAAATTGAAAAAAAAAACTTCAACACCCTGCAGTTCTTTAATGAAGCATTCACGGATGTATATTCATGTAAATAGTGTTTCAAATGACTGAGTCCCGACAAGTCACTTGTGACTTGGAGTACTGGGATGTATAGATATTTTTGTAAATTTATTCTTTTCTTTTGTAAAATAAAATTTGAAATTTGAACACAAATGCGAAGAGATACAATAAAACTCTTTGAAACCGTCTTTTTTTGTATTAGTGTTTAATCTGTGAGCAACGAGAAGTTTTGAACATTGTGTCCCCTGTCACTTCATTTAGACTATAGGATAATCTTTGTTGCAAACAATGTTTTTAAAAATAAAGCGATTATGATTTCATAAAATTTAGAATCATTCAACTATATTGTGAAGAATTTTTCAAGAACTTCAGTATGAGGTATCACAAAGGGGGGTTGCCATTTATGATAGACTTCGGATGGCTGGGCTGGGTGTAAAAGGGGAAGTGGGGAAAGTTCATTTGGTAAATAAATCGAGTTCTCCCTACCTATAAAAAAATGGTTTCGAGGATTTCTCTTAACTCTGCGTCTGTGAGTTATGCCGATTGATAATTTTCAATTTGAAACCCTGAATATCCATTGATAATGATGATGAATCATGAGAAATTGGGGAGATGAATCAATTTATGGCAGATCATTTATTATACATACCCAATCTGGAGGATATGGGAATTTTAAGTCGGTCTGATTTATTGAGATTTCTTAATCAGTTTATTTGTATTCATAATTCATTTATAATATTGAAATCAGAGCTGAGGCACGTTTAATATAAATGTTTATTGTTTCATCGTTCAAAATGTTTTTGTGACAGAGAAATTGAACAAAAAGTAATTTTTAGGTATTTATGATTTTTGATTTAGATCAGCAGTTGAATTAATAATTAGCTTTTACGGGTAATTTTTCATAATGCTCTAGAACATCGGGGGGACCTACTAAAATCGCTGATTAAAAATAAATATTTTCGTGAAATAAAATCACGAATCCACCATTCTCATTAAAAAAGATTTTGGATTTGGGATTTTGCAAATGAGAATTAACTAGGTCATTTCGATAACTGACTAGACGTCTTTATCGTATAACGTCCAACACTATGGTTCTCATATATTCTTTATTCATGTATTCGTCACATTTCTACAAACGACCCATTTTCCCTACTCTATAAAAACCCCAAGCAGCGTTTCCCACCATGAAAAAAGTCAAAATTCGCACTTGCAACACGGCTTCGCGTGATTCCCTGACAATCAGATTTATAATTAAGATTTATGAATCGTGTGAACTGCCACCATCGTATTTTGTTAAGAGCACGAACAAGGCGGCCCCTCAGTGGCCTCTGAACTTTGTTAACAATTCTGCATGTCCTCGTAAAGTCAGTCGAGGTATTCTTAAAAGGATTTGAGTTGTGCGGTCTAGAGCACGGATAAGATTCCATTAGCTTAACTGTGAATACACATTAGAACATTATTCCATCCACCGTGCTTTTCCCACAGTAATCTTGACATACAACTACACACGGTTGCAAAACTACTACATTTGTAGTACAAATTTGAAGTGTGCCAGCAATGTCACAAGGTTTTGATTAACAAAACAAATAAGCCCCTCCTTCGAGGATTGTCAATGTAATGTTCATTCTTGATGAAAATTGAAACCTACAGAGACGAAGCTCACTCCCGTCGGTTCGCCGCTAGTATTAGCATAACCTCGGTTGTTTCAATTCTGGTTCAAATTAAAATGGGGATTTCTATTTAGATTTTGACGTACGTTTGTTCTATGGTTCGGATTTCGCGAGGCGTGACATACTCGGGTTAAACTGCTTGTTGGCTTTGGGCCTAAGTCAAATGTTAAACAGTTGCAATATGTTCACGTTGTGAACACGTGAACTGAAATCGCATACATTTGTTTAATGAAATGTAACGTTGAAGATGATTGGATTTTGCACTTTGTAGCGGATGTTTGTGCTCTTTTGTATTAACTAAACCTACAAAGAAAGATAATCTTGATTAACTTATTTAATTTGTATTGTTTTCAAGAAGATGTAGATTGTAGAATACTTTCAAGGACTATTCCAAATATATTAGGAATACATTTCGATGCAAGAAAAATGTGTTATATGCTATCGACCAATGTAGTTCTATTAGAACTATTGGAAAATAAACGAGGATTCACCAAAACATCCCTTTATTCTCTTTCTTGTGATGTTTTGGCGGCAGCATCGTGTTCCTCTGCCTCCTTTCTGTATATGTTGGAGTCACAACAATAAACAATGAAGGTATAGGCGTTATGAGTTTTGTTATTATAAGTCTGAGGAATGCAGGTAATTATTCAGAACCACTTATTTTTGAACTGTCGGTTAACAAATCTGATGAAATTTTCTGACATAAAATTCTACCACTGACTTAGTTATTCTTTCCTTCCTCCATTTCCCGTGTAAATATTCGTTGGCCATATTTCTTAATCACAACCTGCTCTACATTCCTTTCCGAAGCGTTGTTTTTCTCGTTATAATTAAGACGTATGGACGAGGCAAAGGCCGACCGGAAGTCGTGCATTCGCGGAATTTGTCACGACTTTTTGTTTTTTGGTTCTAGCACTGTTATCGTGGAATATTTATTGTAATTTTATGTTAGAGTCTGGAAAATGGTTGGCGTCGTTGTGATTTGCGAGTCTGTAGAAAGCTCCGATGAGTTTTTGAAGAGAATGGATGTGGATATCATGTATACTCCTTGGTGCTCTGCATCATTGGAGGGACAGACAATAAATGACCCAAACTATCTACTGACTCATGGAACTATACAGGGTGTATTTTAAGTTGGGGTTTTCCTTGTAACATGAAATAGAACTTGGTAAAAGAAGCAAATTTCTCAAATGCATTTTTTTTTCTTTTTTTTTACATTTGAATGATGATTTTGAATTACCATTATTATTTGAGATTTACTACACTCTTTCCTAGAATTTCAGCTTCTTTTTCGTATCAAATATAGATCTCGCACAGGGACTTTATTTAGCCAAATCTCCTTTTTTTTCCAGAAAAAGTTATTTGAGAAATTTGCTTCTTTTATCAAGTCCTGTCCCATGTTACAAGGAAAACCTCAAATTGAAATACACACTGTATAATTTGAATAAGTAGAAAAACTGTACATATATATATATGTACATATATTTGCTGAAAAATATTTAATAGTGGAGTCCTATCAAGTTCCGTCTACCAGTTTCTATTTATCCGTAATATCAAGCCATTAAGTAACGATGTATTTGTTTAGAGAAGTCATTAGACCTGTTAGCATGTTCATTAAAACAGTAGTTTATAGAATACTTAGAGTTGGACTTCGACTGTTTCATGCGTACAACCTCATTAATGATCAATTTCGCCATAGTTACGTTCTACGGAAAATGATGAAGGAACACTACACATATCATAGAACATTATTTTATGTATGGAACGTAATCTTCCTTTCACACCATAATCCTTTGATGGCTGATATTCAGAAAGAGAGTCTCGAATATTTGGTACACTTGTTGTGTGAGTGACCAAAGATCGCCTCAAATAACTCATCGTTGATGTCTTTCTTCTAGATTTTTGTTATTGAGATGAAGTTCAGCCACTTTTTATTTGATCTAATTCAGATGGCATTCTCGTGTTTTCCTTGTCAATGCTAGTCAATGCTAGTCAAATGGGGAACAATGGGCAAGTTCCGTTTGGCGTTCGTCCGCATATTAATTGTATAATGGAGCTTTGTGGCTGCTTTCACGCGCCTTCTTGTCCTTACCAACAAAGGACCGATATCGGGGCACAATGGCTGCTGTCGCTGCTCTAAGACGGTAATTAATAGTGTCGGCCCAGTCACCTAATTTAATCACAGACACAATGCTAATGGATCCTGGCGTTGTGTTGCAGACTGATCGGCAGGTGTTGCTGGACATTCGGACACGTACTTTGTCATGAATGGGATTGGAAAGGCCTTGACATTTCTGTGGAGGTATTGATAAGGAATTCGACTCTGAATCAGCTTAAATTAGTTTTTGTGCAAATCAGAATACGGGTCCAAGTCAATTTGATTATAAGAGATGAATTCGCCACTTTATAATTCAAATCAAAGAATCTCATTTGCCTCGACCCACGAAAATGTAATTATGCATCAGAGGCCGTTAAAATCCACCCTTTCACTCAATTATTTAAAAATTGGGCTTCATAAGCCTCAATCGTGAAAGATACACCTCTCAGGCTATAAAGTGTAAATTGAATGTAGTATGAACTTTTTTCGTGGAAAGTTTTAAGTATGCATTCCACGTAAATCTAGTACATTCACTCAAAATAAGTTTAGAGCTACGACATGGATCCACGTAGGAAGTTTCAAGACCCATAAAACGAGAAGTTTCTCGGGCGGCACTCGAATAAAAACAAATGCCTTCAAAAATTAGTCAACTCATTTCGCAGAGGTCTAGAACCGACCGAATCCTTATTCTTTATTGCGTTACTTGTTTTACTGTGGGTAGTTTGCAGGGTTATTTCAAGTTTGAAACGTGATTTGTATTATCAGTTGCTCGACCATGAGAATGTGAATGTTGTTTTGTGAGTTAGTATGAGTGATACGAGACAATAATATTTCCAAAAATTCTATCTCTAATACCTCATCTTATAGCTTCTAATCACCGCATAAACGTGTCGGAAATTTTTTATAAGCTTTATTAAACTTCACTCAAGTTATTAGGCCATTATGGCTTTTTCCATTATCTTGAAATTATTCTTTGTCTTGAAGTTTAATACTTGACAAAAAACGTCTCGACACCCCGTCAGCCCAGGGCAACAAAAAAACTGCTCTCAAGATATTAAAATGACCTAACCTTTGATCGCAATTTAAAAATTTTGCCGCATTTTAATTTAGAAATAAGAATCTCCAGAGAAATAGGAAGACGCCGTGAAAAGATGGTCTGTTGGCTAATTTCAAATTAGTTTCCGAAGTATTTTCATTTGAAAAGTTGAAATTTTTAAAGGCCGATTAGTGCGCTTGGATAGCTGCCCGAGTGGAATATGGTTGTGAAGGAATGCGTATGTTTTGAGAACGTGTATTTCAATTTTCTTCTAATTAGTGGTGCTTCAAGTGAATGTTTTTGCAACGTGGCATGTTTCCACTCACTCAGCTGCTTTATTAAGCGGAAAATGAGTTGGAATATGAGTTTGGTATGATGTTGGAACATAAGGGGCGATATTTCAATGTCACAGGTACAGAATTGCTTGATGTATCCTTAACGGTTAAGGGGAATCTAGAAATTGTCTGTCGTAAGTCAGATCTCAAGCCAAGTGAAAGAATGGCGCGTATTTCAATTGCGCTACCCATATCAGATGTTTAGCTAAGTGAAAGAATGGCGCAATTGAAATACGTCACTTCCAGCAGACAAGTTCACGGTATATCAAATAGAAAATGTATAAACTCACTTTATTGGCTCAGAATAAATGGTTCAGTGACAAAGGGTTAAGGTTACCTTAGCTATTCCCTTCCTCAAGGTGACGTTGAAATATCGGCCTTAAGATTGGCGGTACTCATTGTTTTTTTTTCTAATTGCTTATACGATTTACATTCTAGTTGAGAAAATCTAGTACAAATATTATAGTTGAAAAAAAAAAATAGATACTTCACGCCCTGGACACACTATTTATTCTTTATACTGGATATAAGGATTAGAGAAAATGGAAAAGATCTGAGCCACGCCACACCTGTTCCAAGTGTCTTTTCATATCTAAATAAAATTGTTTTCATATTATTGCTCCCTCTCCAGCTGTTTCGTACAAATGCTCCTTGTCGAGCCTATAAAAGGAAATCTCTCGTTTTTCTCGTTTTGTGGTGTATCCTTGAGGTTATTACATCCAAAAAGTGTTTGATGATCTTGTTTGCTATGTCATCAGTTTCATTAAATTAACAACACCAAATTAAAACCAGATCATTTAGTCTGATCCGATGTGATAACAGGTTTAGATTTCGAATGCTATTGAAATAGTGTCACGTATGTGTAAGGTGTGTTGCCTAGGCCAACCACTGTTCCATATTCCTGCTAGACGTGACTATTTAGAGCAACAAAAATGCTTGCTCAGCGAGACCCCAAATCTGGGCTTAGCGTCGATTCTATCAACTGGATGGAAGTGGAATTTACGTCAGATGACAAAGACATAATTTTATAGAAGAACATCAAACAACTAGTATTGCTCTTTCATTGACCAACAGTTCTATTTGGTTTCAGCCGTACTGATTGTGATTTGAATTCTGGATGTAGAATGGAATTTTGCTGTTTCAGTCTTTCACTCTTTTCACCGAATCTTATGGACTGATTATCTTATCTAATTGAATATCTGTAATATCAATACGAGTGTGAGATAGTAGAATTAAGAGATGCTTGAGTGATAGTTTGCGTTAATTCAGAAGTGCTTGCTCATAGCATACTTCTATCAAGAACGAATCCAAACATCTTCGCAAGTTTCCCAGTAAATTTTCAAAGAAATTACCATAAGATTACCGTTCATCCAAATAGTTTTTCCCAAGTTCAGAACGATCTTTGGCCCTGACAAATATTAGCACGCTTTTTATTGCATCCTCTAGCACAGATCCAAAGAAGAAATTGGAATTGATATGAAATCAAGCACGCGGGGTCTCTCTCGATTACAGTTAATTCCAAATTAGTTTTCAAAGTATTTCCATTTGGCAAAGTCGAAATTTAAACGGCAGTGCTGCTGCTGGCTCTCGGCTGCCGAGCCGATTAGAATGCCCGGTTGGATATTAAAGTAGATGGATATCAGCGCGTTTTGACGCTTCACTATGCCGTTGGCTTTGACTTTCGATTCACATTGGCATCCAATTTATTTTATGGTAAATTGTCTTACCTGCGGAATTTCAGTCGGATATCTCGTGGCACGGTTTTGGTGAAATGGGAAAGTCCGTTTCAACAGCTCAAATGCTTTTCAGTGCCTTAAATACGTAGAGTGTGAATGTATTTTTGATCGAATGCACGATTTTCTATTACTAGTACTGTATTTCATTTAAAACGTTCTTTGATCATTCATGAAGTAGAAACCCTGAACAACATTTAAAAAAAAAATAGTTGCATTAATCAGAAATATACTGCTTTCTAAAGGTGCGTCCCCACTTGCAACAAAACACCGAACCGAATGCCGTCGCGAACACCATTGGGAACCTCGTCGCGATTGCCGTTGCGAACCCAATCGTGAACAGTGCAACATCACGGCGTGTCATTGGTTGTCACATTGAAGAAATTGGGTTGTATATATATTTTTTTGTAGATAAACCCATTCAGTCCCTGAACAACTGACAGAGATGATATTAGATTGAAAGTACTTTACTTTCCTCTATTCATAACATAAAACCGCCAACTGGTGGAACGTCGTGATGTTGCACGGTTCGCGACGTGGTTCGCAGCGGTGATCGAGACGAGGTTTACAACGGCGTTTGCGACGGCGTTTGGTTCGGTGTTTTGTTGCAAGTGAGGAGTTCTTTAAGACTTATTTATTTCCTCGCGAAACACTCAATACAATGAAGGTTGGTCTGTTTGTTGTTTACCAAGTTGCTCCCCATGATCGTTTTTTTTCTACTTAGAAATCTAAGCTAGCTTGATTCATTCCACCCCCCATTGAATTTTTGTACATGTACAAACGGGCTGATCTCTGACTACAGAGGTCTTAAAAATCGTCCTTGTGACCTTGTGATAAGTGGAAACTAAACTGCTCGTCAAATTAAAGAACCTAGCAATTTTTCTGTCCATTTTCGTCTTTTAGTAATCGAAAGGTACCGAACTAAATAGAAAAAATATGGAGAAGCGAGAGTCTCAGACGAGCGCTTGTAACTTTATAACGAATAATAACATTAGGTATGTTTTAATATTACTTGACAATTGAATTTTTCCTCTAAGGTGAACTCAAACATCGCAGCATAAAATAAATTGTGAATGGAAATTCTATGACAGATATGAATAAAATATATATCTCGTGAATAGCAATCATTTGTTTAATATCCGAGTGAGATTAGGGTCATCGATCAGTCCTAAAAATAGCTAGAGCGGGCCATATCCGTAGTGTGGCATAATAAATTCAGACCCGTTCTAAATTCCAACGATTCGAGCACTAAAACAATGCAATTTCCGAATATAATACCCAGCTCCCTTCTTTACAACTGAAATTTCACCATTTCATGTCGGCCGATAGCTCTCAGCGCGCTCTTCGATTATTAAATTTACTAGAATAGCTATGGATATCGTAAATTTGACATTTGCAGGTGTGTGGAGCAAATGGTCTCTATTGTATATTGTATTTCGGTATCACAAACATACCTTTAATATGGATTTAGTTCCGAACTTTGGTGCTGGATCTTATAAGTTTCGCCTTTGTAGGTAGAATATTATGCATATACAATTATTATTGTTAGTGGTTAGATAAGTTTCGGTTTTATCGAGTATATATAGCATAAGTTATAGGTCCAAATTGGTCGATATATTCCCATTACCGAGTTGCTTTAATGTATTTCCAGATTTTGCATTTGGTTTTTATGAGAAAATATTCTCAATAGCAGGGAATCTTAGTCAAACCTAGATTTTTCGAAGTAACGTGTATTACGGAAAACCTCCGCTAAATGTAAAAAAGTGGTCGGACCTCTATCATCGTTTGAATTTTGTGATCATTCTCAATGTTTCGGTCAGTATTATCTGGAAGTAAGTACAGTTGTCCTTTTGGAAAAAAACCCAATATAATTATTAACTTAGGATCTAGTAGCTCGTACCTCTGCTGGCAAGACGACAACTCCTCACCCTTTCTGACATGCTTCCAACCAGATTATTCAATGCTTTTTGGTGAAGATTTGGTCATTCTTTCACCGAACACGAAGCTATTTCAGTGTATCTAAAGGGTCTTTTCGGCGCCAACTTTTCAGCTGATCCCAAACATGCCCAATAGGATTCATTTCTTGTGACACAGCAGGCCGTTCCTGTTTTTCAATTAAAATATTCTCGGACAATGCGAGTTCGATGTGGTCAGGCATAATCATCTTTCATTTTGAGCCTCATTTCTTTGGCGTCTGACGGCCATGCATGATATCAACCCAGAATTTAATCGAACTTTCTTGTGGGACGTGACTGCATGTGCCACCATTTGACGTGAACAGGTTTGCTCCAAACTCGTATCTAGAGGAAGACATATTCTGTATTAATCAGTGAAGAGGACGTGATCCCATTGACAAGATTCCAATTTTCAGAATCTCCGTCCCACCTTTATCGTCCTGCAGTTTGTGAACATACAGCTACCCCCAGTGGCCTGAAACAGTTCTTTTTGGACGTCAGTAGCATTCATTTCTCTATTTCTACGAGCTACGGGATATTGATTGCGAACGTCCATTGATGATGGCTATCTTCCACATTTCCAGTATTCAAAAAAAGATCGAACATTTTTAACATATCTTTGAACTTTTCTGCAATGGCTCTTGTTAAGAGTTCTTCAATATCGTCCAACGAAAATTTGCGCGATGTCTCTATTTATTGCAAAACACTTCACTTAATTTTATTGTTCAACAAAGAATCGAAACGAACTCATAAGATAGTGCATATTTATACCTCGTAAATTTGCATCCAAAAAACGATCTATACAAAATGGTGAACAAATTGCAATTCCTGAACCTATTTATACCTATACAGGGTGGCCCAACGAAAAGGTCCCACCCTTATTTATGACTTTCCTGGTATATTTTGGGAAAAACGCTCGGACACGTCAATTTTTATTTTTAGGGGGACGTCTTTTCGTGTATGACTGTATAATACAGGGTGTTTCAAAAATAAGATATCGCATTACACTTGATATTTTTAAATGGAAACCCCCAATTTTTTTTATCTATTTTTGGATTCTCCATGAAGTTCTTAGTAACTTTTGTATAATACAGTTTATACCTATCTTCAACCGTTTATTTAAAAAATTTAAACCAAAATTAATTACTTAGCTATAATGTGTCTAAAAGTCAATGTGGTAATAAATGTTGAAAGTAGAGTCCGTTTACTCTATTGTATTTTCCAACATGTCCAAGTAAGTCTCCCCCGTCAAGTTTCCAGGAATAAAGAAAGGTCCTACAATATGGTTTCCGAAAATGGCGAATTTTATGTGAATGTGAATTTTATGAAAAATTCAAATAACTTCAAAACGGTTGAAGATAGGTATAAACTGTATTATATAAAAGTTACTGAAAACTTCATGGAGAATCCAAAAATAGAAAAATAATTGGGGGTTGGCATTTAAAAATGTATGCGATATCTTATTTTTGGAACACCCTGTATTATACAGTCATACACGAAAAGACGTCCCCCTTAAAATAAAAATTGATGTGTCCGAGCGTTTTTCCCAAAATATAACAGGAAAGTCATAAATAAGGGTGGGATCTTTTCGTTGGGCCACCCTGTATATTTCAATATGTCGATTAGTATCTGTATTTAAAATTGAAATACATGATGATGAAAATTGTGTGGTGTGTATTTAGTGCTTTTACTCAATTTTCTGATGGTTACTCTAGAAAGGCAAAGTAACTATAACAAAGTTTACTAAATAAAAACGAGTTGTGTCACTCAAAACGCGCCCAAACTATGAGTGAACATGGGTAGGGAGGTTGCAATTCCTTCACGATTTAGCCTAAGGTACGGATAGAAGACAAGATCTTTAACCAGAAACTTGAGTACTCCAGAATGATTAACTGGTAAACAGTATTCATTGAAAGTTGAAATAAGTTGAGGCCAATTTCCAACTGAAATATGGAAACAAACCGGAGTAGGCCTGTGGCATTTGCCGGCGACGCCCAAGATGACACCACTAAACAGGGCAATTATTGCAGCTTGGCTTGCACAGATATTCTTTATCCTAGGAAGATAAAATGACTTTCAAGTAAAACAAAATAAAGGGATTATCAGGTTTTGGCTATAACTTAATGTAAACAAAAATCTGAAACACAAACTGAAGCAACGTATCTTTCAATACGGATTATACTCATCATTATAACAAAGTTACAGAATTTTCGGATTCATTTTACCGTTAATTTGGAATTTTCTGATCCATTATTAATCGAGTAATCTACTTTTTCCTGTAACTCGCTTATTTAACTGTCGAAGACCCCGTATTTTCTCTAAAATAATATTTGCCGTATAATAATTCATAATTTGCTGCTCAATGGTTCACATTCACATAATTATTTGATTGCACTAGACGCGCGTCAGTTAAAATCGTGCACAAATTCAATAGAACCAATTCCCTACCAAGCTACGTTGAGTCGCCAAGGTTTGGCTGGTTGTTTCGAACCAAAAAAAGCATTTGCCCGCCGACAAGTGAACGCGTGAGTTCATTTTCCTTCTGACACGTGTCGCGAACTTGAAACCAGTTTTCTTCTATTTCCAATTCTTTTCGCTTCATACCACGTGGTGGTGATCATAAATGGCTGAAATTCTCCCAAGTGAACCGCGTTGCACTAAAATAATCAACCGGGTGGGATTAAATATTATTTTCCGAATCATAAGTTTCAGGTGAGTTTTCTTGGAGCATGCCTTGTTTTCTCCAGACGGATTGCCTGGGAAAGCAGGTCTCTTTCTGAGAAAATTCGGATTCTCGGAATAAAGTTGAACGGATATCTGGGTCTTTTCGGTGGACTTTTTCCGGCAACCAGAACGATTTCCTGAGGTCAAGACTTGTCTCACGGAATTATTTTTTGAAATTATCCTTCTCTCTCTCCCTCCCCCTCTCTCTATCTCTCCCTCTCTCTCTCTTTCATTCTCTGGTTTGGAAGAAGTTTCACTTTTTTTATTCATTTCTCTCGCAGCCGGGCAATCAGCCGAGGACTGAGCGAGTTTTCTTTCAAATTTCTGCTGTTAAACCCGTCGTTTGAAACTTCGCCGCTCCTTCACGTTTATTTCTCTAGTAATTCACTGCTTCTAATTTGCGATTTTCATTTGCTGTTATTTTGAATCTCTGCCGGGAGAGCTTGACTCATTTTCTTTGATTTATTGTATTCATTTGCTTTACGATAAAGTCAGTTATCTCAAAATCAATTCAAACTTTGTGATCTTACTTAATATTGGTTGACTCAATAGAAGATATGTTTGAAGCAAGATAATATACCAAAACATCTTCATATTGTTGAAGATAATAATAAATATAATGAGATGGGTAAGTCTAGGGACTACAGGACTATTGTGGCAAACTAGACTTAGGATATTTATAGTTCAAAACATTCACAGCAATGACCGATCATCTTGAAATAGATTCCGCTTGAGAACAGCTCCATCTGGAAATTATGTTCGATGACTCTTTCACATTCATAGTCATCCCGAATACATTTGGTATACCATAGAACAATAATTTCGAATCAACAAGTAATGCACGGAGAAAGTAATGGTTCGATCCATTAGGTAAGATCGATTTTAATTTTAAGAGCTCGTTCGCCTTGGAAGTTAGAAACAAATTAACTGAAAAGAGTTTCTCACGGACTCCACTTCCGGTTTTCTTGAGGGAAATAACGGTTTCAAAGGCGTAAAATAGACAAAACGCAATACCAGGACCCTGGTGAAATAGGGAGCGGCATAATTGAGTTTCCATGTTTCATTTAGTGGTGGCATTTAAAGGGTTTTGCCCTTCTCTAATTAGTTAATTTTTGGAAAATGTGGCCTTATTTTGGGTCGTTCAGTGAATCGGAGATGTGCCTGGAATTTAGTAATTTGAAGAAATAAAGTAAAATTAATTGCTCTTCAGAATTGTTGCATGTTTATTTGCGCAGCTTTACAGATGGCGGACCAAATTTGACGTTACAGAAGTTACATTGATGTCAGATACTGATTATTGATTGTCTACTATTATTAGTTATCTATGGTACTAGCGCGTTGTGTTGAAAAGAAGTCACGCGAGTAAGGTAAACGTTCTCAAGTGACTTGTAGAACATAACGCACTGTCACATGTTTACATTTTGGTCAAAATAGGTTATTGTTTATTTGGTGCCACGGGAACGTGATATGTTGTTTGTTTGTTTGCCACGGAAACGTGAGTGATAATCCATAACCCACTAGTGACCAGTGAGTTATGGATTATAACACACTTGTGTGTTATTTGACAATTAACTTGTTCAAAATGACATCAATAATGACACATACAACTTTCATGCGTCAGATAAACATTTATTTAATCGATCAAAATTAATCAATATTCAATCATCTTGATGAAAAACCAGCCGTCAATTAGCAATCCTGATCATAAAACACAAAAGTAACCCATTACCCGAGTGTTTACTCACAAACAAACAAATCCGCTGAAATATTAAACTTAATTTTCAACAGGTTCTCGTCTGTTTGATCAGAAGCGAAACAAAAAAAAAATGATTTCAATAATGGATAAATTGTATAACCCAATTAGTTGGAAAAACACCATAGACGGATGTCACGATGATAGTTTGGATAGAAACTGTTTCAGTAATCCAGTCTTTGTTTTAGAACAGAAAAAGGGGACAACATTATCTGGTCTAATGGATTGGTTTCATGTGAGCTCTTTTTCAAAACAAGCCTCTGCATTGTGTAAAATGTTTTGCTGGCTGCAATATTAGAATGCATTCCGGCCAAATTGAAATCATATTTTAGTACTTTTTTAGTTTGGCGCATTCGCTTGCGGAAGAAGTATTATCATTGTGAATCGTTACATGATTTTGCTTTTTGTGGCAATCTATTTAAAATAAATATCTCTTGGTTAACTTTTCTCATAATTCGGTTAAATATCATTCAATCTACCCGACTTGATGAAAAATGTGACAAACCAAACATCCCCGATCATAAAGAGTTGTTATGGTGACAAATATCTCGGCACAAAAACGTGTGAGTCACCCCAACCGTCGAAACATCGGACGATCGAGATAGCGCGGAATCCAGGAAAAGGCAGTCGAGTCGTTACTTTTGAGGCGGCATTATTATTGTATTTGATTTTTCGAGTGGGAATATATTCAGTTATTTAAATTAATTATTGTGCTATTGGTAACGACCTTTATAGTGCAGCGGTAGGATTGTTCAAACTCCTTACGAATAGACTGGTCATAAGTTATTGTTCTTTATTTGGTTGAATTGTTTTGTTTGTTGAAGTTATCATAAGTTTTTGCTGGTTTCGCCGATAACTGAAAATGGGGAGAAATAAAAGAGAAAGAAGTACTTCGAGTGATTCATCGTCGAGTTCCTCGTCTTCGAGTGAGGATAAAATAGGACGATATAAGAGAAAAAGCAGGAAATATAGAAAAACCGTGAGTACGAAAGACATTAATTTGGGTAGAAACGCACAAAAACGGCCTAATGTTGAAAGGGTTGTCGTACATGTACAAAATTCGCGAAGTCTCACACCTACTTTGGAAAGTAATAAACCTGTAGAGCATGTCACTACTAATATTCAGCGTGGAAAACAGCCAGACCTCGATAAAATTGAACAGGCTACAGATGTAAACGTTACGTCAAAAAGTAGTAGTTCAGTTGTTGAGGAAGATGATTCGCAGAGGCGAATTAGACATCTGGAGGATCTAGTGAATCAATTATTAGAAAATTCTAGTGGCAATAATCGCAACAAGGTTACTGTCAACCCAAACTGTATTCCGGAATTTAACCCAAGTGATGAGTCACAAATAAGTTGCATTAAATGGTTGGATAAAATTGATCAACTGGGTCAAATAAACAACTGGGACGACAACTTGAAAATTTTCCATATGCAGACCAGGCTAGAGGGCTTGGCTAAAACTTGGTACAACGGTTTGGATGATTATAGGCATACCTGGAGTGAGTGGAAGAGTCTGCTCATCCAGGCTTTTCCCGACCATCATGATTTTCCTACTGCCATTAGGAACCTGATTGAACGCAAAAAGTTGCGAGATGAATCATGGACGGAGTATTATTTCAATAAAATGCAATTACTTCGACGATGTGAAATATCGGGTAAAAATGCGGTAGCTATGATCATTGATGGCATTCCCGATAAAACCATACAAGCTGGAGCGAAGGTGGGCAGATATTCTACTCCCGAACAACTTTTCAAGGAATACCTGTCTACTTGTTCATCAGTGCCCATTAAAGAACATCTGGAACAACCTAGAAGACACGAACAGCGCGTGGAAAATCCTAGGCAAAATCCATACAAACCCGATCTTGGACAGAAAGTTAAAAGGTCAAGATGTTTCAATTGCAGGGAATACGGCCACATGTTTAAAGATTGTCCAAAACCAAAGGCCCAATGTGCATATTGCAAACAGCTAGGACATCTGGCCGCCAACTGCCGCAAAAGTAAACCAAATAACTTTCACAAAGCCTTGATTTGCGAAACCAAGCCTAACCAATCAGGAAACCAGGGTTATTATGTTACCTGCAACGTTAATGGACAGAGTTTGCGAGGTTTTATCGACTCAGGTTGCGAAGAGGTTTTGATTCGCGAGAGCAATGCGAGATCAGCTGGTCTGACTTGGACTGAAAGTGATATTCACCTGACTGGTTATGGAGGTGCTGTTTGCAAGGTTCTGGGTACTGCCAAGACTTATCTTAGAGTAGATTTGTTCGAAGCTGAAGTACCAGTGTTTGTTGTGCGGGATGATTTGCAAACAATGCCGGTCCTGATTGGCAGATCAGTATTGAATAAAAACGACGCCGTAACTGTAGTACGAAAAGGAACTGTGAGGCTTTTCAACAGTGAATTTTCAAAGCTACCCGAACTTGATGAACTTCCACCAAAAAAATTAGTATTAACAACAAAAGTTACGACCGAAATTCCATCAAATCACATTGGATTTGTGAGCGTTTTGTCCAAAGATGACCACAACGGTGACGTGTTCGTCGATTTACGAAATTGTACTGAGCCTGGCAGGGAATATATTCTTCCAAGTTGTGTGATATCGGTGATATCGGCAGAGGGAGCGCAGATCCCAATCCTCAATCTTTCAGGGAAGTCAATATGTTTCACGCAAGGCCAGGTGATGGCAAGAGGTGTTGTATGTAGTCCCGCATCTGAAAATGTAAGTATCTGTCATAAAGTTGATACTTGTGAATTGCCAAAATTTACTTTGAATAGTTTGAATGGTCGGGTTTCTTCCAATTTATCTCAATCGGATATCAATAATCTTTTGCGGCTTTTAAACAAATATCGTGATTGTTTTGCGGAAAATATACATGAGTTGGGTTTTATTAATGACGCAGAGATGAAAATTACTCTGTCGGATGACAAACCTGTTACCTACAGACCTTACAGACTCTCGATATGCGAAAGAGAGAATGTAAGACAAATAGTGAACGAAATGCTTTCAGCCAATATTATACGGGAATCCAGCTCGCCATATTCGAGTCCAATAGTCCTAGTTAAGAAAAATAACGGTGAAACTAGAATGTGTGTCGACTATCGTGCCCTCAACGCAAAAACAATAAAGGACGGCTACCCGCTGCCAAGGGTTGATGATCATCTGGAGGTTTTGAAGGGATGTAATTATTTTACGACTTTGGATATGACAAGTGGGTACCATCAAATACCAATGGCCAAGGAATCAATAGATAAAACAGCCTTCGTGACTCCAGATGGGCAGTACGAATATCTCAGGATGCCATTTGGGTTGGTTGGTGCCCCAGCCAGATTCCAGAGGACAATAAACCACATTTTGGGTTCAATGAGATTTTCCACGGCATTGGCATACTTGGATGATATATTAGTTCCCTCCCCTAACGTCTCGTCTGGCTTAATAGCTCTTGGTGATGTTTTCAAAACTTTTAGAGAAGCAGGTGTCACTTTACGCATGTCAAAATGTAAGTTTTTCCAAGAGAACATAGATTATTTGGGACACGAGATTAGTGCTGCCGGCATACGACCCGGTGCTACGAAAATTGTCGCAGTGGAAAAGTTTCCTGTTCCCAAAAATGTACATCAAGTTCGTCAGTTTATTGGGCTGTGTAGCTACTTTCGGAAGTATGTCAAAGATTTTGCACAAATTGCTCGCCCTTTAACCTATCTAACTAAGAAAGATGTTGCCTTTAAATGGGGTGTAGCGGAGCAGGCTGCTTTTGAAAAACTTAGAGGAGTTTTGATCAAACGGCCCTTGCTTGCTATATACGATCCCAAGTTAGAAACAGAGGTACATACTGACGCTTCGAAAGTCGGACTTGGTGGAATTCTTTTACAAAGGCAAAATGATAGCAATTTGAAACCCGTCTTATATTTTAGTCAACAGACGACAAAAGAAGAGCAGAAGTACCACTCCTTTGAACTGGAAGCGTTGGCTGTGGTAAATTCTCTTCAGAGATTTAGAGTTTACCTTCTTGGACTGTCATTCAAGGTTATAACTGATTGCAATGCCTTGAGAACGGCTATGACTAAACGCGATTTAATCCCTAGAATTGGAAGATGGTGGCTCATCACTCAGGAGTTTGATTTTACGGTTGAATATCGCGCAGGGTCAAAGATGGCTCATGTGGACGCATTGAGTCGAAATCCAGTAGAAGATACTGTTAGTCAACCTGGGCAGCAAGAAGTGAATGTCCTTCAAGTAGACATCACGACTGACGACTGGGTATTATCGGCACAAAATAACGACGATCAATGCAAAGAGTTGCTAGAGACACTTTCTAGGAAACCGGCTAACAACGACGAAAAGCAAGTTCATAAGGACTATGTGTTGAAGGACAACAAATTGTATAGGCGAACTTCAGATGGTCCGAAATGGTATATACCAAAGGCAGGCAGGCGGATTGTGACTATGTTCCATCATGACAATATGGGTCATTTCGCTGTCGAAAAGACGCTAAAAGCACTGAGTAGCAAATATTGGTTTCCACGAATGAGGAAGTACATAGCTCGTTACATTGCTGCTTGTTTGCCGTGTGCCTACAACAAAGCTCCGGTAGGAAAGCAACAAGGATTTTTACACTCGATCGAAAAGGTGTCGACTCCAATGGATACTATTCACATCGATCATTTGGGACCATTCGTTAAGAGTACCAAAGGGAATACTCATTTAATAGTGGCGGTTGACGCTTTCACTAAGTTTTTACACGCCAAAGCTGTTTCTAGTACGAAGACTAGGCCAGTAATCAGCTTCTTAGAGAATATTTTCTCACATTTGGTACCCCAAAACGCATTATCTGCGACAGAGGTACCAGTTTTACTAGTAGCACTTTCAAGAGCTTTGCAAAGGACTTGAGTATTAAATTAGTCCTGAATGCAACAGCGACACCACGAGCTAATGGGCAAGTGGAGCGCTACAATAAAACTTTGTTGCATGCTATTTCAACTTCCTATGATGATGAGAGGAAGTGGGATGCATCTATAAGTGCCGTTGTGTTTGGTATCAATTCAGCCGAAAATAGTTCTACTGGGAAGAGTCCCTATGAATTATTAGTTGGCTATAGACCTAGAGCAATGGGAGATGCATTCTTGAGCGTAGCGGTAGTAGACGACTCAGTGGAAAGAGACTTTGAAAAATCTAGACAGGAAGCCGCTATGAACATTAAAATGGCGCAGAGTAAGCAAAAGGCCTATTTTGACGCGAAGAGGAGAAAATCTCATCAGTATAGCGTAGGGGACCAAGTTGTCCTAAGGAGGACGAATGTTTTGAACGAGGGTAAGAGTAAGAAGCTCTTGCCGAAGTTTAGTGGTCCTTACCAAGTCAAAGAGGTACTAGACCATGATAGGTACATTGTGGAAGACCTAGCGGGGTCAAAACGGGCAAGAAGGAAATATCAGGGTATTTGTTCTGCAGACAAAATGAAGCCCTTCACAGCTGCTCTTGAGAATAGTGAGTCTGAGTCAGAGAACGACTTAGGAAAAGAGGAATCTGAGAAAGTCTTGGATAACGAGAAGTCTGATAAAGTATCAGAAAGCTAAATGTAGCTGTGAATTATGGTTCGATAATCTTTGTTTGAATATTTTGTATCTTTTTATGATTTGAGGATGACGGATGCTGTTGGTGACTGGCCACCACTGTCGGTGTCTGTCAGGCTTCAAATTGTAAATATTGTTGGTGCGAGTTTACTAATGTATTTTTCCATAGGTAGCCTAAATTGTTTCCGGGACGGAAAAGAGGTAGCGTGGTCGACTGTGACAAACCAAACATCCCCGATCATAAAGAGTTGTTATGGTGACAAATATCTCGGCACAAAAACGTGTGAGTCACCCCAACCGTCGAAACATCGGACGATCGAGATAGCGCGGAATCCAGGAAAAGGCAGTCGAGTCGTTACTTTTGAGGCGGCATTATTATTGTATTTGATTTTTCGAGTGGGAATATATTCAGTTATTTAAATTAATTATTGTGCTATTGGTAACGACCTTTATAAAAATTTGAATTAGATTGAATCAGGCTCTTAAATTCGAGCACTAAATTAATTTTTAATTAAGATTTATTACTAACAGTTATAAGAAGGACAAGAGATAAGTTAACAAGAGGCTGTGCAAATTGCTTTTCAACTTAATGCTAGGAATAAAATATTTTCTCTGCTATTGGAAAAGTTGCCTGGTTGCACTCGGCGTGATCGGACTTTACTTTGAAACCTGCATTTATTTTTTACTCTTTTTTGGTGTGCAGTTCTCGGTGTGTTCCATTACTCGGACTCGGCAGTCCGTTTATTGTATCGAGAAGACTTTGATGTTACGCCAAAAATATTTTTTTGCTTTGATAGGATGCTGATGGATGGTTTTCGTGATTATTTGAGTAGTTGGAGTAGGTAGATTTTTATTGACGACCAAACTATTTTGGAAGATTGGATAAGACAAAAATTATATGGAATCTCTCAATTTAATGGTGATAAGGAAAGTTTTGAATAATAATGAATAGCACTGTTTTTCAGAATGCATTTTTTCAATTATTTATTAATGAGTTAGTGAAATGTTGTAGACCTAACGCCATCTACCTTAGTCATTATTGCAAAACCTACTTCGTTTTTTTACTTTTTCAATTGAATATATGACTATTACAAAACATCATGCTCCAGAAGAATCTTGCACTTGTTGAAGATAAATGAAAATTGAGACATGGTTTTTATTTAGCTGGGCAATATTTCTCACTAAAAAGATGCTAGGATATACGGCAATGGACAATTTGCATACATTTTCAAATGACTTGAAATTTTATATACGTATTCCAGACATTGTTTGAAAGTCACCAGCGAAATTTTTTTTCCGAAATACCCAAAAATATACTAAATAAATGAAAAAGAAAACGCCAATTTCACTGCATGATCGCAAAAGGGGCGGGGCCATATTACCCTCCCGAGAGAGAGAAAGACATCTCAGTCAATACGTCAAACGGAGATAGATAGTGTATTCTGTGACGTGTTAGATGTTGATTGGCGCTCTTAATCGGTGATTACTACATTATTAGAGGTCGTAGGTTGATTTTTTAAACATCAATGGCATCAGTATATACTTACTAATCCTTATATTTTTCAAATTTCCAAAAATGTGGAAATTGTCCATTATCTATTTATCTTTGTGACTCTCTCGTTGTATCTCATGTTTAACTAATGGTCAAACAAAAACCGTAAGAAGAAAATGTGCCCTATATTTCGAATGAGTTAAGTAAGTCCTGTATACAGGGTGTCCGGAAATGATGAAATATGTCCTGTATATTGTGAAAGATGTTTTTTCCACATTATGTATTTAGAAAGCGTCAATTGTATTTCGGATTAGTAAAATTGAATTCCGGAAAGCGTCAAATATATTTCAGATTTGTAAATTCTATTTCAGAAATCATCAAATGTATTTCAGATTATTCAATTTTATTTCAGAAAGCGTCAATTTTATTTCAAAAAAATATCAAGTGTATTTCAGAAAGCATCAATTACACATGTCCACAAAATGGAAGTTTTAGCGAGATGTGTGATCACGTAAGATATTTTTCAATAAATAAAATATATAAAAATAACAAATTTGAATACGGTTATCTAAATTTTGGAAAGAAAGGTCAAAAATTTAAGGAGGTTAATAGTCGGACTCAAAATAATTTTGGTACTCCAATGAAAATTTTTGCTATCGGGCTTTGTTTCGGATATACAAGAAGTTGAATTGGAGATTCAGTTGTCGATTTTTTCAATAGTATATTGTGCAACAAGCATGGAATGATACCTATTTCCTACGAGTATGAAGGTTTGTAGCACGAGCCGAAGGCGAGTGCAGCAATTCAATTCATACCAGTAGGAAATGGTCATCCCATGCGAGTTGAACAATGTACTTTTTCTACGACTCTCAATTATTATCACCATTGTGTAATTAATATCGATTTTTACTTTTTGTTTTTGGTGGAGGTGCCAGATCAATTCATTTCCATTCCGTTTGCACTCGTTTCCATGGCAACAGTTTGGGAATGGTTTCAGTTCCGTACAGTTGTACAATGTGCTACGTTTCCTAATCGATATCGATTGCACAATGGTGATATTACCGTACAGTCGTAGAAAAAAATGTAAAAGTTTGTACCTACTTCTTGCAAAAAAATTGGATTTTGAATTTTTGCACAAAATTGGGTTTCCGTTTTTTTTTAGGTGAGATATCATAATTCCGTATCAGTTTTTATGTAGCACTTAGAGGGCGCTGCGGATGCTATCATTATCTATTTTGTTCTTATTCCAAGATATCGTTTAGTGAAAAATTAAGCTGTGATAGGATAAATCTTAAGTCAGTTTCGGATTTAGGATTCGAAATTACTTGAGAATAAATATATTCATTATATGCAAGCAGACTTATTTTGCAGTTTTTCTCGATAACGGTTAAATTTATCTAAACAAATGTTGTATCCCTTTTTTATGTCAAAAGGTTGAGAGAATAAAAATATTTGGTCAAAAGTCGCATACAGTGTAGCACAAAAAAGTTGAGACCATTCAAATCGAAGTATGAGCTCGTACAAAATGCAAACAAGCGGTGGGCGAATTTCAATTCCTCATTCCGATAAAGCCCCAATTACGAGATTTCGTCAAAATATTATGAGCGTGGAAAAAGGTATTGCAAAAAAACTGCTAATAAAATGTAACTTTAACACCCTGTAACTGCCAATAATCAATTTTCGAAAAATGTTATAAGAAGAAGTAGCTTTTATTTTTTGTCTGGAATTCTCAACTTAATTTTTTTTGGACACCCTGTATGTTCCTGGATACCGAGCTCATCGAATAAAAACTAACATCTCATTGAACACGGGAAACTGAGAAAAAAATTTAAACGGCTACGGAAATTAACCACACCGCCAATATAAATGATAATGTTAGCTCGATGGCAATAAAAATGCTAACGTTGCAATCGCAGCCAAGTTGACCACTTGAGTAACGCTGTCGTTAGTGTCGTCGCCGGGGACCCATCTGCAATGGATAATTTAGCGGGTTCTGTAATTTAGAGTGAAGCTTCCATTTATTTTTGAATGCCAAAAGAACATTACTAATTAGCAAAAACAAAGTGGCTTGATGGAGCGGAGCTTTTTATTGCCGTATACTATCAAGCTACTTCTATTTGCATTAATGCATCTTCATTAAATAAATCAGTATCGTTACAGTAACCGAGTCGTCTCCGCCCTAGAGAATCATTGTGTCCACAAGCCGACCCCGGCAAACTGAATCCTGATAACATGAAAATAAATTATTTGCTTGACTTGATTTATAACTGCAGATTCTTTTTTCAGTCGTCCATTCGATTGTATTTCCGGTCAGCTCCAGTTTTGTATATCCGAACCTTTAGAATCGCAGCGGTCGCGTTTCGAATTGAATTATGTTCTTTGTCGCCGACACAAGCAAAGAGACGGAAACCCTATTCACTGCTAGACATCCAGTGTGCTCTTTACAAAATGTGCTTGATGCTTTCAGGGTGTGCCTCCGCATCCAATTCCAAGGCCTCCGTTCCAGAAAATGCACTTGCCTGTTTAATTTCTGGAATTTCTGTTTTGAAATTAGGGCCCCCGGATAGTTTAAAATTATACTCCACGTTCCAGGCGCGCACCGAGTATGCTCTTCAAATTAGATTATGTAAGGTTTTGGTTCTTGCACTTAAATTACGCGGATTGCCGACGGCGTTCGTGGATTCATATTGTACTCAACTTTGGTGGTGTGGATATATCTACGACTGTGGTTATTTATGTGAGAAGGACCAGATAATTTGATTGCGGTGTTGAAATATGAATGATTTTCCCACTCCGATAATAATCATTTCATTGTTTGTAATTGCCTTCTGAAAAACTGTGGAACATCCTATTATAAGTTCTCTAAAGCCCTTCTGGAATAGCCAGCATAAACCGATTCGACATAGAGAGACAATATCGCAGCGAGCCAGCCGAATCGAAATAACCGATTCGAGAGAATCGTGTATAGACAAAACCTTTAAAATGGCCGGAAATGTAATCCGGTAATATATGTGTACAGAGATAAACTCGACTCGAAAATATATGTGCAACTTTTTCCACTAAGTCTAACGGGGGTTCTTAAATCAGTAAACCGATTTATGGCTTTGGAGTCAACGACCATTATTTAAACGCGACCGTTATTTATGAGTTTCAGAAATGAACGGAATATACTTGAAAGTTATGTATCGTGGGAACAAAAATGACTTGACGTTGAAAAGCGGTTGAGTGCTTTTGCACTTTTCTTTATCCGATTTATTTTGATCAACATGTTCTCAAACGAACGTGAAGAAAAATAGTAGCGCAAATCAGGATTGCGTTTACCAAGTGCTCTGCGAGTGATAGGGCAAAAACAGCAAGATCGGGACTCGCTGAACACGAATTTTCTAATTAACATCGGATGAAGTGGAAGGCGGCACAAATTCTGCACAAGGAGCAATATGAAGCTGCGTGGAAAACCCCAGTACATATTTGGAAACCTGTACTTGGCCAAGTTCTCCTAAACCTCACTTGACCGCCGGATCTTTCCACACCCAATGATTGCATTTTATCTTTGGAAGCGCAGATATCGTCCCCCTAAACACGAATGGGCGTATCTGGCAAAAAAAATATCTATACATATTTTAGGGTCCTCTAGTCTCGTTTTTTTTTGATTTTTTGCTAGATACGCCCATGTTTAGGGGTACGATATGATATTCAGGAATGTGGTCTGGGTATACACACACAAAGAAATCAGGTTTCCTGTTTGCGGGTAGCCCGCGCCTATAAGCACAGATAACTCACTTCGTTTTCAAATGATTGTGGACACAGACAAGATGTGTCGGAGCTTGTTATTTTTAAGTCGCTTGTTGTCAGAGCTGGATGAGGTTTTTTTTGAAGTTAATCATTTGTAGAATGATGAAATGAATGTCGAAAGTCTGCTGTTTTTACAAGGCGTTGTTCAGTTTTTTTCGAAATAATATAATTGAATGTATTGTAAAATTTTTAGCTATAGAAACACTTGTATTCAGTTTTGACCAATTTATTTCCAGTCAACTATTTATGTAAAGTCACTTACTTATGTTTTAACTGCCCGTTCACAAATTATGCAACGACCACTGAAAAACAACTATTCATCCAATGGCGGTGCCTTCTTTTATATCCCTCCCTTTGAAGATCACTTTCAGCATTCTTTTCACCACACGGTAGCCCACTCCGTCATTGGTCATCTTTGGAACTGCCAAATGAGTCAGGTCCTGTGAATGCAACAAGTTTCGATGACGACTGAGGGTTCTCCCTACCTCACTGTAGGTGGTCAGATGTTGTGGAAGCTTCTTCGTCACAAGGAAGAACAGGTGTCGTGTCCCTTCCATGATTTCGAGTGCCTTCCCCACCTTTGAGGGTTTTCATTGACATGTCACCCTCTTGGGGAAAAGCCTCGTCGCCTCTGTGGGTTGTGCAGCCAAACCAGATCCCCTTGTTCCACGACATTCACGTCGTAGGCCTTCTTCATCCTGTCGCTGGCACTTTGGATGCTCAGACCAGCTCAGACTCGCTGGTGTATATCGACCATCTTTCTGCGGAGATCGCTTGCATAGTCTTCTCCAACGACATCCTCAGCAGGTGACAGCCAAAATTCAGATCGTCGGGCAGCCGGAGTTCACGACTGATGCTGGTGTTTCGCCTGTCGATCCGTGCACTGCAGATCGATATGTCAAGAGGAACAGGTGGAGGTGTTCGTCCATTGCCTATGTGTCGGTTGATGGTCCTGCTCATTCGCTCCACCATGCTGTCCGATTATGGGTGCAGCGTGGTCGTTCTCGTCTTCTTGATTTTCAAGACATTACACACGTTCTGGAACAACGCTGATTCAGAGTTTCTGCCCTGTTCCGAATGCAGGTCCAATGGAACACCAAAACCGCGGATTCATTCCTTAACTAGTACATCAGCTTCAGTTGCTGCTTCTTGGTTCGGCAAGGCATACGCTTCGGCCCACTTCCTGAAGTAATCAATCACGACCAGGATGTATTCATTTTCACCGTTCGATTCAGAGGAAACGTTCCGGCCACATCTATGGCGATCCTCTCAAACGGGCTTCCAACATTGGACTGGCGCATAGGAGCTTTTGGACGTTTCTGTGGTCCATTACTTGACACATTCCCTGCACCATTCTTGGACATCGGCATGGCAGTTGACCCAGTTAAACCTTTCTCACAGCTTTTCTAGTGTCTTGGTTACTCCCAGATGTCCACTCGTGAAGCCATCATGGACTTCTTGCATTACCTGCGCCTGTATGCTCCGAGGAGCCAATATCTGCCTCCAATATTCCCTGCTATAACGATTTTTCACCAGTCTCATCAGGATACTGTCGCTAACAACTAGTGAGTCCCATTGAGCCCAATAGGATTTCACTGTAAATTGTGCGACCTCTTGCCAAGTTGGTCGTTGGCCTGCTAGCTTCCATCCAACCAAGAGCTTGAGATCTGGATCTTTCTCCTGATCCACACAGAGTGCCTTGGACTGCCATGAATCATCCACCACAGTGGTCCTGTGAACGCTTGCTTCTTTTTCTTCAGCTCTGTGACGGACCTCCGGTCTCCTGGAGTGGCTCGATGTTCCGTGTTTTCCGATGCTAACGTGGGTACCCGCATCTTTCTCACAGCGGCTACGAATCTGTCCAGGCTCTGCACAATTCCAGCATCGCAGCTCTCTTGGCTTGGAGGCCTGTACTTCTTTGACGATCCTTCTCGCAGATTATTTTTGAGATGTTCTTCATTGCGTGATACTGCTCCATCATCCTTTGCTCGAGCGTATAGGAAGCTTGACGCACTGCTTCGAGTCCAGAGGCTTTGTCCAGTGCATCCACCAAATTGTCAGCTCGATCAAAAATCAGGGACATCCTTACCTCCTGGAGGTAAATTTTTGAGCCTTCGCAAATTTAAAACGTATACGCAATTGTGCGATCAGCATTTGAAATAACATGATGATCGCATTTTTGCGTATACGTTTCAAATTTGCGAAGGGTCAAGATTTGACTCCCTGGTCCTGAAGTCCATCCAGAAAGGCTTGAACTGCAATTCTCTTCAAAACACTTTCTGGCGTAGTAGGATTAACCAGTCTTGCAAGGCGAGCCACGTCTGCTTGAAACTCTTGCAGTCTTTTGTTGGTCTTCTGAGAGCGGGCGGTTCTTCAGCTGAGAGTGATAAACGTGCTCCAAGTGAGTCTGTCCATATCGAAGCTTCAGGTGCTCCACCAGTACATCGTAGTCCCCCTACTCTTGTCTTGGGTTCCCGCTCATCCATTTGCCCTTGCTGCTGCCTCGAACTGGCGATAGTAATTGTCCATGACAGCTTGCTATCAAACTGAGGGGCTTTCATGTGGACTCGGACGGTATCAGACTCCGTTTTAGCACTCGCACTTTCGCTCCCGATTGTTTCCTCCGATTGTTTCATCATGGCGACGACTTGCTTTCTCACTTCCTCGATTTCGACTTCTCTAGCCTTTGTCGTGTCTCCAAGTTGTTTTTGGAGACTCCCGATCTCTTCTGCTACATGATCCTTCACAGAATTGTAGTCATTCGTCAACTCTTCGAGCTTTTCTTCCATAACTTCTTCAAACTTCTCTTTGAGTAATTTCCTCGACCTCTCTTCCCATTTTTTAGAGTTTTCTTCTAGTTGGTCTTCCAATTTTCTTGGGGTCTTGTCCAGTTTCATCGACAATTTCTACACTGCATTGGGATCAGGAATCTTGAACTATTGAAACGCATCGGGGGATAGAAGCCTTCATCCAATAAAGTCCCACGAAGCCTTTGTTGTAGTTCAGCTTCCTTCCCAGTCGTATCCAAGTCACGCTCTTCTAACTCCCTTTTAAACTTGGCAACTTTCAATCCGGCTACAAGCACTTTTTTCATATAGCCATTATAATGACTATTTATCATTTGTGTCCGATTCTAGAGCACAAAATAAATCCCACTTCTGACAACATTAATGTTACTATGGCTATAAAAACATTTGTATCCAGTTTTAACTAATTTATTTCCAGTCAACTAATTATGTATAGTTACTTATTTGTGTTTTTAACTGCTCTTTCACAATTGGTTCAACGACCACTGAAACACAACTAATGGGAGTTTTTTTTTTCAAATCCCCTCGTCTAAACTGCATGAATTGTGTGGAATTATCGAGAATAGTCGATAAGCTTCGATTGCCTTTGCGCGTCGAAACAGTGGCCAATATTCCACGTTGGGGGGCAAATATCGGCGACAAATGATTTTTCGTCACAGTATCTAAAATTTTATTCTCATACTAACAAAAATGTTTCTCCATGTTCTTTTGAATGTAGAAATAGGTGATGATTTATTTCTCCATGAGTTACACACTCTTGATTTACCATTATTCGTCGGAAGATGTACTGCTGAACATCTTGTCTGCACAAAATCTGCCTTTAACCAGCGTTCATCATGTACGTACCAGCGGAAAAACCTAAGTATACCCACACAAAGAAAGCAGGGGCGAGATCAGAAACGTCACACCCGGTGTGAGTGTGATCCAAGTGTCACACACTCAACCTTCAGATAAGGCAAGTCGTTTTACTTTTTATTCGTCTGTGCTTATGAAGTGTCATGAAAATAGTTTTAATTATACTTTATGAGCAGGGTTGAAAAAAAAGTAAACCGGCTTGCCATATCTGAACGGTTAGTGTTTGACACTTGAATCACACTCACACCGGGTGTGACGTTTCTGAACTCTCCCCAGGTTTCTTACTTGCCGCAAGAACTCGACCATAAGCGTCAATGAATTTACTTTGTTTTTAAATAAATAAATGAATAATCAGAAACAGCAGTTGGTTATAAAAATTGTAAGTTGAGCCTCTTTAACGTTTTTAGGTGATGATTAATCGAAAAAGTTAAACATCTCTTTATACTAAAAAGAATAGAATAGATCATAGAATAGATCAAGGCAATCAGCTAAGATTTGTGAGGTACTTGGAAAAAGTCCATATAAAAATTCATTCCGGCAAAATGCCGGTGCCTATTCAAGCTTGTAACAAGCTCCGAAACGATTTGTCTGTGTCCACAGTTATTTGAAAACGAAATAAATTATTGGCGCTTTAAGGTGCGGGCTCAGCCTGCTCTCTTTGTGCGTGTATACCAAGGATTATATCTCGTCTCCAACCTGATGATGATCAATGATAACATTGATCGAAACTTCGTTTAACAAAAATGAATCCAGACGATCTAAGTCGGGAAATCTGTATCAAGATCCACATCGTCTACCATCATCAACAAATAAAACACAACAATTCCATTAGTGTTTAATGATGCTTGAGTAAAAAAAGTACCATATAAATCCGAAACAAAAGCAACCAGACATAATCACTTCACTTGTAGCTTCTCATAATAATAATCCGAAATACAATTACCAACGGAGTAAAGAGCGGACGGAAAATTCATTTGTTTTGGCTAATGCAGCTCATTGTTACGTTACGTCCTAATTCCGCCCAGAGTGCGATGTAATTCTCATGGTATAATTTCCAACTATCCGAATGGCTTAATTTCGAAATAGAAATTGCTAGAACAAAAAGCGCGACCGAATGGATTTTCTGCAGCAGCAAAAGGTTGCCATACAATGCACATTCAATTAGGCTTTACGAGATAATGAATATTGTATAGTGTTACAGATGGTTACCAACATATTGAAATTCGCGTGGGGGATGCAGTGGGCTTTATTTTTACACAGGAGATAAATGAGAAATTTATTTCTTGCGAGAAGGTGTATCGGCACTAGATTCAGCGAGGCTTTGTTTTTTTTAATGAGATGAAAAGACTATTCTTGAAGTTCTAAGAAAACATTCTTGATGCCTTTTCAACCGGTGTACTACAAAAAATTAGAACTGCACATACTAATGAGGCACCATTCAAAAACAAATATTGTTTGTGGTTTTAATTGTTGGACGTTAACTGACAAAGCAAAGAGGAAGAGTGCCAAACCCATTCTTTTTCAATCTTTACAATAAGAAATCTATGAAATTTTAATTTTTGGGCAAATGATATAATGAGTTACGAAGTGCATCCGATGCTCTTCTATTGTCAGTGAAGTCACTTATCCATAATCACCATACACTTACCTTAATAGGTGATGATGGCCTAGCACTGAAGTAAATGTCTATAGAACGGTCCAAAGCTGATATAAAATCTCCTGGGAGCCAATTCCGGGACCAATCATATCGAGAGAAGTGAATGATAATTTCTACTGAAATCCGTAATGTCATCTCCTGGGGATGATCACGACGCATAAAAATCGTTCGAAAAGTGTTCTACTGCTTAAGACCAAGATTACATGTACAATTTCAGGAGAAACGTGCGCATACGTGTCTTCAGCAGTGATTATAATGATATTCTATCCTTATTTTTTTCAGTATTTTGTATTATTCGGTTGCTATTTTTCAAAACTCTACAATACTTGGAGTTTTAAAAATGGATCTTGTTAAAATTGGGGCGAATCATCGTGTGATTTGCGTGTGCGAAGTAACCTTTTTTGGCACTAGCGCAAAGTAAGTTTTTACCGCTTTCAAATGTCAAATGTCAACTCAAATTACTACCAACCATTGTTTTTTAACTTTCCATACCAACCAAATTGTAAGTTATGCACACAAATTTGCTTGTTAATGTCCATCTTCCAATAAAATACATGAATGTTTGGCTTTAAAAAATACTATTCGCGGATTTGACATTTTGATTTTGACAAAGAAACTACCTAGGTAATGCAGAGTGGCTCCGGACAACGTTGACAGATAAATTGTTTCAACTGTGCGCATCGTTGCCAAGTTGACTTTATGAAGTTTCTGTTATTCAAGCTAAAATATATTATTGAGAATCTTTCTAGTTTAATAGTACCAATACATAAGAAAGGAGACAGAAAAGATTGTAACAACTATAGAGGTATAACACTACTAAGTACGTGAATGAAAATTCTGGAACAAATAATAGAAAACAGAATAAGAGCAATAGCAGAACCTACGCTACAAGATGCACAAAGCGGATTTAGAGGAGGAAGGAGCATACAAGACCACATTTTCACGATAAATCAAATCACCCAAAAAGCAATACAAGAGAAGAAAACAATATACATGGCATTCATAGACCTAGAAAAAGCTTTCGATAAAATCCCAAGAGTGAAGTTATGGGAGACACTGAGAGAAAGAGGCATCACAGACAAGATGGTTAGAATAATACAAAAAATCTATACACATAACACCAACTCAATCATAAGTCACAATAAACACTCAGATGCATTTACAACAAGAGACGGACTAAGACAAGGTGGATGTTTAAGCCCAGTTCTCTTCATAATATAAATGGACGAAATAATAAATAAATGCTCAAAGCGCAAAATTAAATATCGGACATAAGAATCTACAAAGAGTAGACATATCTGAATGTGTGTTCGCAGATGACATAGCGATCATTGCAAGAAATGAAAACAACTTGCAAAAGAACCTTGAATTGTGGAACAAAATCATAGAGGAACACGGAATGAAAATAAATAAGAACAAAACCAAAGTAATGACAATAGGAGAAAAAAGAGAAGAATTGACAATTGCAATTGATGGAACAAAAATAGAACAGGTGAATTCATTCCAATACCTCGGAGTGAACATAGACGAGAAGGGTACACAGGAAATCGAAATAAATAACAGAATAGAAAAAACAATGAAACTGTACTACTCGATGAACAATACATTTATAAATAATAAGGAAATCTCTAGAGAAACAAAAACAAAAATATTCAAAACAATTTATCGACCTGTACTAACCTACGGTTGCGAAACATGGGTCCTTACAGAACGCCAGAAAAGTAGAATACAAGCAGTAGAAATGAAATACCTGAGAAGAGTGAAGGGAGTAACCAAGAGGGACAAATTCAGAAACACAAAAATAAGAGAAGACCTACAAGTACAATCAACATTACAGTACATAGAAGAAAGACAACTGGGTTGGTGGGGCCACCTACAGAGAATGGAGGAGACTAGGACAGTTAGAAGAACATGGGAAGCAGAAATACTGAAAAACATGAAGAAAGGAAGACCGCGAAGAACATTGGACACAGTTATAGGAGGAATAATTGAGAGCAAAGGAAAAACTTGGGAAGATGCAAGAAAAATTGCGAAGGACAGAAACAAGTGGAAGAAATATGTGAGAAACTTATAATAAGATAACCGCCCTACACCATTGTATGGTAAAAGGGTTTCAGAGATAATATATAAATATATATATACGCAGTTAGGGTTAACTATTGGGATGGCCCCAAAGATTCTTGAAAGGAGGGAGCAATAAGATGTTGGACGCTCGTTTTAAAGTGTATATTGAATCTTATTCAAGCTTTCGCTCTAAGTTTAGAGCTTCATCAGGACGAATCTAATCAAAGAAACATGTTATCAGTCAACAATGCAATGTTGAATCTAAAAGAACTTACAGATTATTACACATTACTCCTAGCCCTTGTGGAAGGGTAGAGATACATGGTGAGTATACAGGATAGTGGTAATTAGTAGTTAAATAGACAAAATCAGTTCACTTTGGTTTGACGCCATAGTACTAAACTCTAACAAAGAAAGTTTTTTATGTTCAATCTAGACAAGCAAAAAACACAGTGTTTGGAAGCAGACTGCCATGTACACCGTTCATTCGGTTCACAATTTATGTGAAAGGCAAAATAGTACAGATTTTACATACATAGTGGGAGGTAGTACAATTATCCTATGACGTAGTCGTGTTGCCTCCAATAGTTAAGCAGATGAGTCCTGATGTTGAACAATGAAAAAGAAAACATGAAACGAGTTGGAAGAAAAATATTGAATTGTTTGGAGTAGAAAGTCAATTTTATTATAGATTTATAAATTATTCATTATTATTACTGATATAGCATTCAGGAGTTTTTATTTTCTTAGTGAAAGATTGAGAGAGTAGGAAAGTATAAATAGAACTTAATCCTTCTACGTCCTTTTTATGATTGAGACAGTTGCCACAATTCGTGATGTAACACATTTCTAGGAACCTTCTTTTGAAGTTACTGTGTTCGGTGGCAAAAATTACAGGTTCTGTGAACTCTGCTCTGTGATCTTGTTGGTTTACGTGTATGCTCAAACTGGTTGAATTGGGTTTGAGCCTGCAATCACTTTTATGTAACGCCAGTCGTTTGGACAGTTTTTGCGAAGTTTGTCCTATGTAGATCTTGTCACATTGACATTTAATGCCATATATCACATCAGATTTACTGTTAGCAACTGTACGATCTTTCAGGTTTGAGTAGAAGGAATTAAGTTTTTTTAAATTATATTTAGCAATTTTTAAATTAAATTCTTTGAATAAACCAATGAGTGAATTAGAAAGTCCTTGGATGTATTGTATTTTTCCATATTTTACTTCAACTTCAGGATCCATATTCTGAACATTACAATCGACATAGATGTGAGTTTCCCTTCTCAGAGCTCTTTGAATTAAAGATTTAGGATAGCTATTTTTAATCAATATCTCTTCCAACAATAACAAGTTTTTTTCAATAAATGAGGGGTGACAGATCTTGACAATTCTATTTTTTAAAGCATGGATAGTGTTGAGTTTTTGTTTCATCGGGTGGTATGATTGAAAAGGAATGTATCTTCCAGAACTAGATTTCTTTCTATACCAATCCAACATGACAATATTCTGTTCGGACCTAACTACCCTTGTATCTAAGAAGGGAACTGACCGTTCAGATTCTTCTTCAACAGTGAACTGAAGGTTATTATTAAATGAGTTGAACAAATTTAGAGTTGTTTGAACTTGGTCTGCCGGAAGGGCCAAAAGAAGATCGTCAACGTACTGAAATATAAAAGGAAATTGAAAATTGACCTGTTCTGTGATATAAAACAGTAATTTATTCATGACAATTTCTGCTAAAATAGGAGAACAAGCACCACCCATTGGTACACCTACTAGTTGTTTATAGAAGGTGTTATTAAACGAAAAATAAGTATTGTCGTATAGGTAAGTGATGATCTCGAGGAATTTGTCTTTAGGGATGGTACAGTTATTTTTTATAAGGTCAAAACGTTCATCTAGAATTTTTGTTAAAAGATCAAGCGGAATGTTAGTGAACAGGGAAACAACATCAAACGAAACCAGAACAAAGTCATGTGGTAATTCAAAACCATTTATTTTATTCGCAAACTCAAAAGTATCCTTGATTCTGAACCGGTTAAATTCACCAAAAGATTTGTCCAGAATACCAGAAATAAATTTAGCTAGAGGTTGAGTAGACGCACCAATGCATGACACTATGGGTCTGAGGGGTACACCTTCTTTAAACACAGCAGGTAACTACGAAGTTCAAAAAAATTGTCATTTGTGATACTAACCGTTATATCGAGAAACTTGAGACGAGGGGTAATAAATTTATTGATACACTCAGAAATAAGCTACCGTTTGATGTTCTGGACGATTTTTTATATTGTCAAAGAAATAAATTTAATACTTTATTCAATCAAATTAAAAAGAAAAATATCATTAAACTTAAAAAATTAGTAGATAACAAACTTAACTTTTTTAGCAATAATAATAATGAGTGGTTTAGTAA